>JASDDO010000026.1:202749446-203285297 GCA_030015575.1 Agapanthus africanus
CAATACGGTATCACATACACGTATTTAATTAGGCCCACACATATCACATATGTGTCCTACTTCGTTTCGCTTGAACTAGGGAACTTCTGTATGGGACTCTAAAGACTCGTCAATACGCCAGCAGTAGGTAATGATCATATCAGACACCTACAAGCCATCAGCGGTACTAGCTGGACGTAACGGCTTCCCGGGTATTGAGCGATATGAAGATAAACAAGCAAGCTTGTCCATAGTCTTCATGAATCCTATCAGTAACACTATCGTACAGTCCGGTCTTTTCTTCTGATATGTCGCATATCATGTCTAGAGGTGGAAATCGTCAGACCCCAGTAACGTGATAAGTCATGCCGATGTCTGGTCTATAACGGTTTAAGAAACTACTGATAACACTTATCAGTAAATCTCGGCAGCAGCCCTGGCCAGGGACTTTCAGTTATAGCCAATCAAGCATAGCGCAACATCAACCCCCAATACCGGGAGAGACGAAACCCTCCTATCGCTCATTGCCTCCATACGACTCGAGACTGTATCCAAAATCCACCTGTTTGCATGTCTCCTTTGAGCGTGGTAGGAAGGAAATCAAAGTACAGTGGGAGCCGCATAAGACTCTATGATGATCTCAGGTCTACAGACTAATCTGTACCAGTATCATCAGAGGACTGCTATCTGACGATAGGTATACTATCACATAGGAGTCCTCGGCGAGTCTTGTTCAGTGTACCCAGTCTCCACTGAGCACCCGTATACCATCTTTGATGTCAAATACCAATGGATGTGGGATCATCCATCGCCCATTATATGGGTCAAGAAGCGTATACGCTAGTCTACTCTGGAATATCGATGCCCTGTCTTAATATATTCTTGACTAGGAACAATTAAATGATGAACTTTTGGACTACCCTGGCCCCACTAGTATGATCTTCATCATAGTTCTAGTAGTCAAGTACACATCTTAAGGGCTTCATCAACATGCGAGAGCAAGACAGTATCATAATACAAGTTTTCATGTTAAGACAAAGAACAACCAGATAGTATACTATCATGTCGAGTAAGAAAGTTCTCTCTATATATGTCCAACCATCCACTATAATATATATCATATGTACAATAATGGCCTTTAGGGCATACATATAACTAATAAGTTTTGTTGTTAATGTTTCATAGACAAGCCAAAAGACCATCTGTTAGTTCCGAGATGGCAACGTTTCATGATGTAGCACTGCTGAGATGCATCAATCATCATAAGCTTGGCGTATCAAAGACCATTCTACATAACGAAGTCATTAGTAGTCGTAAAATTTCTTTTCTTAATTGCCAAGCTAACTATATGAGTGCGATAGGTACAAAGTTATCTACGCACCAAACAATTGTTTGATGTGTGGAGCGGTATATTGCGCACTAGATATTTCGTTATCTAGGTGCTAAGCAAATTGTAAGATGTGTCGTGTTGTAACACCGCTTAAATTGTTTGTTTTCCAATTTATGTAGATCACTTATAGGTTATATTTTCAGGATTTGAGATCTGAAGGTTACGGCTCCAATTTTTTCTGTTGAGCATATTATGTTGCTTCAGTTTGTCTGTCGAGTGAACTATGTTGTTCTAGTTTCTCTGTTGAGTGGGAATGCTGCTCTAGTATATCTACTGAACAACAATGTTCGGCGATTATATATGTTTTTCTACATAGAGTCGTTAGTTATCCAGAAATCGAACGTGATGATGATTGCATGTATGTATGGATAACTGAAACTTATGGTTATATTATCAGGGGTGATAAACCAAGAGCACTGTTCATGTGTCCGTGAAGTATACAGTGCGCAAGGATTAGAGCCTTAAACTCATGTACACTTCAATTGAGTTAAGAAAAACAGAAAATAACGTACCAAAAGTTCAGTGATCTTATATGAAGAGCAAGATGGATATAATGAAAATAGCAAGTTATAAAATATTTTGACTATGGGAGTACGAATAATTTCACTCGTTAGTGGATTGAGTTGAAGTAGTTCGTCACTATGTGCGATTAGGTTGATGGAAGCAATTTGTTTGTCAAAAACATATGAGTTTAGATTTGCATATGGATACAGATGGTTATCCATTTAATAACTTTCCTATTAGTTTAAACAATATTTTCTCTGACTTAAAATGGTTGGTTAGCGTAACGAAAACATTTTTGTCTCTTGTGTGATTTATGATTTTAGAGGTTGATTTTTCTATGGATGTCTATGAGACATTATAGGATGGATCAATATATGAGTTGGTCGAATTAACCATCTAGGTTGACTTGACTGTATAGATCAACTTGATTTGCATTTAGGCCAAACGCCGACTTACCTATTTAGGCGTTGCTTGTGTGGATTTGCTATAAAAGGTAAAATCATTAATATGTTCATTGCAATTAATTTACTCCAACAAACACAGATCAAATAAATACGAAGGCACATGTTAGTATTATCTATTTCAAACCTTACAAATGATTGCTCGACCGGTACATCAGTGGAATGCTGGGTTCATGCACACCGGGTTGTGCGTATTTGATGGATCGGTTTCGAAAACTGAACTCAAGCTACGAGCATCGATTTGAGCAGTTTTGAAAATTGTGTAAGAAAATGGAACCGTCGAAAAGATGATGGTCCCATGCGCTGCGATAATACGGTGTTGTATATAAGTGAAATAAGATACTTTAAGTATGGTAAGAAGCATGATGGCGCAAGCCGGTCTTCTTATATCGTTTTGGGAAGATGCACTCTAGAGAGTTGCATGTTTATCAACCGTGTACCTTTAAAATTTAGTTCTCTCACCACCATATTCTATCATGTTTATCAACAGTAGGAGCATTCGAATGACCTTTATTTGGTGATAAGGATGAGTCGAGGCTCAGCGAGCCTGCGACACAATGGAATTGTTCAATATTCTATCATCTATTTACCTGTAGGGAAGCCAGATTTTGGATCACAAAGTCGAGTTAGGACTTGATCTTGTTGATTAAGATTCGGTCACATTTGAAATATGGCTATTGAGTATGTCGCGGGGCTATGTGACTTTAAATCTGTGTGGTACTATTATGTTATGCTCCCGTGAGAGAGAAGTAGTACCATTGCGTGTTTTCATACGACGCATGCTGACGATAGTAGCACCATAGGTTCAGGAATCGATCCTATCTTCCTGACTGTATGAGCCTTTATTGATCAGCATCTGGTTAGAATGACATGATCAACATACCCTTAGTAACGTTGACTGTCAAGACGGGAAAGCCGTGAGCGTCCTCTACTTTGGATGCTATCACAAGAGTACATGATTATCATACCGTACCAATGGGATAGTGTTAGGAAAGCAGGTGATTGGTTCACCCAATTTGACAAGTTAAGAGGGTGATCAATCAAACATATCTCCTTGATTGCAAATCGTGCACAACTCTTATATGAGCCTATGAGGCGACATTAGAATATGGTGAATCAAAATGTTACCTAGGTGTTTGAATGCGCTCCTTGAGAGATTGGAGATATTTGGGCAGTTAGACTTGCTGATTGGATCTGGGATGCAAGATATCCGAGTTTTGAATGATATTGTTTGTTCATAGGGAGATCTTTGTGTCAGTCTTAACAGATTATATATGCAAGGCTACCCGCTTGCAGGTATCGATGGTATTATAGTGGTGCTAGCATTGTATGGAGAAGATTGATGCAAAAAGAACTTCTAGGTCTAAGCAGACATGGCGGCGTCTACTGGATTGTATGAGTGGGAGCATGTTAGCATTCAGGTCATGGGTCCGACCCGGAACCTACCCAATCTAGTGGGCGGGTCATGGGGCTAGTGACCCGACCTACCCCGTGCCCCATAAAGTCGAGCTATGGAGACTTGGGCTCATGAGGGCGACAGCTAAGGGTTGGGGCTAAACCCTTTAAAGGTTTGAGCCCTTACTCATTCTAGCCGCCTTTACCTATATAAACAATAGGTAGATACTATGGTATGCAACAATGGATAGCACACATTGATAGAGAGAAATAAATAAGAGCATGCCACCTTTGGAGAACTAGGACTTCAGAGGTTCTTGGTCGTCTTTCTCAAAGTCATCAGCAGCCGCGGTGATTAAGGGGGCTTCCCGAGTAACACCGTGATCGATCCTTGCCGGCCATCACTGGAATAAAAGAGCGCACGTGGAGAACAATATCAGAAGACTTGTTGTACAGGAGATCTATCTATCCTGCACATGTATGTATATAAGACTATAGTGTTGTGTAGGCCGCTAGTTATGTTTACTTTGCTTCCGTTGTTTTAGGATCCTCGCATGGATCGAAATCTGTGCGAGAGATCGACGATATGCTGATCGTCTTGTCATTAGCCTACCGAGGGGGCGAGTGCCACCATAGCCAAATAGTCAAGACTCTTTCCTGTTCACCAAAATGCTGAGCTCAAATTCCGCTTGCATTAGGTTACGACTTATTATAGAAAAGACGTGAGAAAGTAGATACTCTCCTGGTTTCCTTGCTTCAAATTCATTTTCAATTATTTTGGGAGCATCCTCATTCCATCTTGTCATAAGCCTTTCTTAGAGTATTACAAATACTATACTAGATGTCACACCCTAACGCCACATATATAAAATATTTACTAATTTCATGTAAGGCATGCCGTACGTAACCTTCTCAATGAAACTGCAAGGCTTTACTTTCAAACCAATAAACATTAAAGTCTCCACATATACCTAATATTACTCTTTTCTCATCTTTTCTTTTTCAATAAGTTATCTTATTTTGATTACTAGCCACATTATAGGTGGGTGAGTTGTAATGCTCATCAAGAAAGCATATACATGTTCAAAGACCTATGATAAACGCAAAAATAAATACTGGAAAAGGCAAACAATTATATACTAAACACTGTCAATAATAATTAGCATATGATATTTGAATCTTATATAAGATAATGCAATACTTACTAAAAATATAACTTTTGTGAACGGAAAACTATGTATTACATTTGCACCTTAGGCCACTTTTCCAAGAACTATAAATAACCAAACACGTGCTCTAGGCAAACTCATAATCATATCCGTGTATAAATCCCAATCATTAAATGAAACCCATGCTTAACTCGTCAAATTATCGAACAAACTCGTATTATAAAGCATGAAAACAACGTTTGATAAAACAAGCAAGAAACAATACTTTTTACATAATACAATTTTAACGAAACCATAAATTGCTAAAAAGTTATCACAACCGTCACCGAAATGTCCAAATTAACTTTGATTAGAGGTATTGACCATATGGATTCATAAGCTATCCTAGTTTTTCATGCACGAAAGTTATTCTTATGTCATAAGTATTGCATTATCTTGTATAAAATTCATATGCCATAATCTATTTATTGTTGAGCAAAATCGATTGCCTTATGTGGTATTGCATGTAACTATTTCCCTTCCAAGCATTATAACTCACCCATCTTTTATGTGACAGCTAATCGAAATGCTAAAAACTTATAAGAGAAAATATGATTAGAGAATAATAGGGCCATGGTTGAAATCTCGGCTGATCCCGATCCGCAATGGCCTATTCCGATTCAAAAATGATTGTCTAAGTTTCGATCAATACTGAGTTATACTATTAAGTTTACAATGGGTTAGTGTCTTAGTGGGTTGAAAATAGGATATTGAATTACGGTACTTGACATAATTAATTACTAAAAAGTATATAAAAAATATTTTAGAATTTTTACTAAATATTGTAAGAACCATTTTAGACATCATCGATTGGTAATAAATTTACCTAATTGTTATAGTTGTCGTTACTTTTTATTTAAAGAATTTCCTAATTATAAAAAGACATCATCAATTGGTAATAAATTTACCTAATTGTTATAGTTGTCGTTACTTTTTATTTAAAGAATTTCCTAATTATAAAATTTTGTTATATGATATAAAATCCGATATTTCCTACCTAAGACGTAGGTATGACTGAGATGGCTGATTCCAATCGATAAAATAAATAGCCAATACAGATACCGATCAAGATTTTAAACCTGGATTAGAACATATCTCATGTTGGCACCTCATAAAGGCCAAAATCATGTAACATAGGGATGCCGTTTCATGATGAAGTATTCAGCTTTTATTGGTTTAGTAGTCATCTTATTATCAAGTTGCTAGGAAAACATTATTGAAAATAAAAGCATGACCTTTTGGAGATCCTATCGTGACAAGGGATATGTTATTATTTGGAAATGTTGGAGTTTTTCATATAGATTTAGATTTGCTGTAAGAAGATTAGGTATTCGGAGGCATCGTCTTTTTGAGAATAGGGCGTGTCAAGCATTAAATTGTTAATGTTCTATCCATGTAGTTTTGGGGCGTGACAGTATATATATATATATAGAGAGAGAATAATGGAAGAAAGATGCCATGGGAGGGGATTTCCTCCTATGGCGTCGAAATAACACGTCCTCCATCGTGTTTTCCGACGATCGGAATCCATCATCTTCATCGTTGTCATCTGAGATGTGGGTACGCCAAATTTCATGTGATTCTACGACTTTTTCACCGTTGAATTAGTGTGTTCAAAATTAACGGTTTGCCGACAATAGAACTTTTTACATTACTAAATCAACGGTGAAAAAGTCGTAGAATCACATGAAATTTGGCGTACCCACATCTTAGATGACAACGATGAAGATGATGGATTCCGATCGTCGGAAAACACGATGGAGGACGTGTTATTTCGACGCCATGGGAGGAAATTCCCTCCTATGGCCTCTTTCCTCCATTATTCTCATATATATATATATATATATATATATGCATGCTTTCTCTTTCATATCTATATCACAGCTGTTGTACCATCACAACTCCCTTGAATAATTGTCAAGAACAATTGTCATTTGATATTCTTCGATAACATCTCATAAAGATGTGCAAATTCTTGTTGCCATAAGTTTTGAAGTAGGTTTAGTAAATAACTAGGCTTGTAGGCTTAAAATCTATTAATGCAACGGCTTCTTTTTCTTGTTCTTTTTTTGTTTTGAATATTGGATAAAGATCACTTAGAATATCACCATAAAACCTTTCAAAAATATTCTGTAATCTTTGATAGATAAAGCTGAGAATTCCACCATAGCAAAATTTCGCTTTTTTTTTTTTTGACTTTTTAAAAATGGGTTATTTATTACAGGAAAGACATTTGAGACAAGAGATCCGCGCACAGGAGATGTGATAGCAAACATTGCGGAAGGCGATAAAGCGGATATAGATTTCGCAGTGAATGCTGCAAGAGACGCCTTTGATCGTGGCGAATGGCCTCGCATGTCTGAATTTTCCGTCGACGATGTTCTTCCTCAAGGTTAGCCCGGCCTTGGCAGCCGGATGCACGATGATTGTTAAGCCAGCAGAGCAAACGCCACTCTCGGCACTTTTCTACGCTCACCTGGCGAAGAAGGTAATTTTATTTTGGTTTCATGTAGTGGAAATTTAGCATTTGTTGTAAGGAATGATCTCCAATCTTATTTTATGATGGCCGATGTTTAGATAGTTGAAAGAAAAGGGTTATAATTGCAATGTTGTCGGTATCACTTATACCCTCTGCTCATCGACGAATACCCCTAAAAAACACTCAAAATTCTCCTATAAACAGCAAAAAAGAAAGATCAAGAGTTTGATTAGAAAATATTTTTAGTGCTATAAGCGGCAGGAAAATTTTCTGCAATTAACTATAGATTTAATGAGCTGCATCATTTCTTGCATTATGCATCTACATGTCCAAATCATATCGAGAGTTCGAATTTTTTCTTTCTTTTAGAATTTTTAAACAAATGCCGCATGCAGCTCTATTTCCTGACATTCAAACAACTGCTTTGTACCTAAAAGAGAATTGCGCTGTATGCTAATCTAGTAGCTAGAAGAAAATACAAGATTATCCAGTGTTTAATAATTTTTTCTATGCAAGAGTAATAATTTTCCTTGAACTATTGTTTGGACATGCACGGATATCACATGTTTATCCCAATTCTATATGCATCTGAATTTTCGGATGCCAAATGTATGTCTCATACCCTTGAGTGGCTTTTAGAAAATAAAGCTCTGAAATATCCTTGCCGCTGCACCAAAACTCCGAAGTTATGATGGGAGTTGAGGGAATAGAACCTGGGTTGCTCTGCCATTGCACCAAAACTCCGAAGTTATGATGAGAGTTGAGAAAATATATTTATATTCTAACAAAAGCACCATTGAAAACTCCGAAGTTATGATGAGAGTTGAGAGAATATATTTATATTCTAACAAAAGCACCATTGATGTGTTGCACATTATGTGCTATGTGTAGCTAATGAAATAGCTTGACCTATATTTTGAATCGGTTATATTTTCCCAAATTGCAGGCTGGCATTCCTGATGGTGTGCTAAATGTTGTCACGGGTCTCGGCCGTACTGCTGGTTCTGCTATTTGCTCTCATATGGACGTGGATAAGGTACGTGCATTTGCCATTTTTTGGGAGAGAGGAATAACAGTAAATTGGTTCGGTTTCCCACAAACATAGATATGTGCTACCTCATTCAAAATTGATTTGTAGTAATACACAACAGTATCTTAGCTAAGAGTTTCAATGTTTCGTGCAGAATTATCAATTTGTTACTTTCAGCAGTTACCGTATTATATTTTTCAGAAAATAATATGAGAGCTTTCACAAAACACATTGCTTCCGATTTTTACTCAGAGAGCAATCTAAACTACAAATTAAGGTTTTTTAGGAGAACAAACTCTCATTAGATGAATATTATCGTTATTTATAAGGATGTCGACATCATTTGATAGGTCGATTCAAGATCATAACGAATGATCTATCTGATAACTTATTTTCAACTTTGTTTCAGGTAAGTTTCACTGGGTCAACACAAGTAGGAAGGCTTGTAATGGAGGCAGCAGCTAAAAGCAATTTGAAGCATGTGTCGCTAGAACTGGGTGGCAAGTCCCCGGTCATTGTCTTTGACGACGCTGACGTGGTCATGGCCGTTGATCTCGTGTGCGTGGCCACGTTCTACAACAAGGCATTTACCCTTTTCCCCAACAATCTTCACTTGTCTACCTTCAAACTTCATCTTTCTTTTTTCGGCACGATTGCAGGAAATACCCTCATTCTCGGCCTTATAACAAGAAATATCCCCCTTCCCAGAACCTGCATTTTTTTTTATCATAATAGCGGTAATCCACCAAGCTTCATTAAAGTCATGAAACATATAATCCACACAAAACCTGCATCTCGACCGCTAAATTTATCCGTTGAAGTCAATTTTCCATTCCCAAACTAACTGTAATTTGCAGAGAAACAAAAAGTATAGGGGTATTCTGGGAGTAAAGTTTGATTTAACAAAAATAATAACATAGTTACACTCGAAGGATGTATCAAACAGGTTTTAGAAAGAAGGGTACTTCTCGCAATCCAGTCTTTTTTCCGTTCAAATGAACTAAGACTTGGTGTGTTCATGAAATACCAGGGAGAAATTTGCATTGCGGGTTCTCGTATTTATGTACAAGAAGGGATTTACGACGAGTTTGTGAAGAAAATGGCCGAGAAAGCTAAGAGTTGGGTGGTTGGAGACCCTTTTAATCCCGATGTTCATCAAGGGCCTCAGGTATCATCTAATATATATTTTTTCTCCAATTCAAATTAAATACATTATGATTTGAGCTTAGATTCTGCTTAACATTATTAAGCTTCATGCATTGATTTGAAAATCATTTTCAGGTTGATAAAGCGCAGTATGAAAAAGTACTTAATTACATAGATCTTGGCCAGAAGGAAGGGGCAACTTTACTTACAGGAGGAAAGGCTTGTGGGCAAAAAGGGTATTATATTGAGCCCACAATATTTACTGATGTCAAGGTAAAAATAATGCATCTAATAATTTCAAAAATATGAAAACCGCAAACTTTTTGGTGTTTTTAATATCTAATGAAATCTAATATCTAATGAAATTATATTTGAGAGCTTGGTGACATATAATATCTAATGAAATTTTCGCAGGAGAACATGAAGATAGTTCAAGAAGAAATATTTGGTCCCGTCATGTCTCTTATGAAGTTCAGGTAATTTCTAGCCTCTAGTATTTACCTGAAAATGCCGATAGTTTATGGAACTTTACTGAAAATTAAGGCTCCAATTCCACCACATAAACACCAGGACGATCGAGGAAGCAATAGAGAAAGCAAACAACACAAGGTACGGTCTAGGTGCAGGCATAGTGACCAAAGACATAAACATCGCCAACAGGGTCTCGAGATCGATTAGAGCCGGGACCATTTGGATCAACTGCTACTATGCTTTCGACAACGACGTCCCTTTTGGGGGTTACAAAATGAGTGGTTTCGGAAAAGATACTGGGTTGCATGCCATTGAAAAGTATCTTCAAGTGAAATCTGTTGTCGTCCCGATTTATGGCTCCCCATGGCTCTAAACCAATTATTGGAAGATTGGAGAAAAGATAGTATGTCTAAAATTTTATAAGATAATATGTTATAAGTTTTATAGAAAATAATAAAGTTACTAATATGGATATTTTTCTTTATATCCGACTTTTTCATCGGCATTGATTCCAGATTAGTTCTATTTTGCGAACATGACAGAGTATATATTTTCCAAGAAATAGCAATTTCAGATCTCGACTTTTAGGGTTTATCTATTCTCTTCTTCTGTTGTTCCAAAAATGAATATATAATCTATCACCGACGACATCGCAGCTGCCGGCAATTATGAAGCCAATGTTGAGCTATTAAACCAGCATGCCCGTTGGTGTTGTTTATGCCTCATCACCGTCGGTGATGTTTTCTAAGTAGTGTTCTTAGCTGCTTCAAGACTAACTAGTCCAATTTGGGAGCTATGTATTGATTATTTGTTAGTTTTTCACATATTGAAGTCTGATTCAGTGATTCTGGTCTTATAGTGGAAAAGTTCAAAATTCAAGTCAAGTGATTTCTGACTATTCTTCTTATTACCACTCAATTCCCATTCTAACAAAACTACATCCAAGTCAACAGAATCAACAAACTACCATGTATAAATTTTTTATATGCAAGCCTCGAGAGCAAACCCAGTCAACAAAGTGCTTCAAAATTGTCAGGTACAAAAGAAAGAAAGAAAGAAGAGAGCCCTTCATCTTCCCTTGTATATAAGCACACACTCATTGTATACTCAAACTTATACAATAAGTTCAATGAGAGTCTTTGCTCTTTTCTTTGCAACTTTTTTCTTATCTGGGCTAATGCAGCTTGCCCAAGGACAAAGCATAGGCGCTTGGCATTCTGTCGATGGCAAGTCGATCGATCAAGGAATAGCTTACGTGCTTATACTAATAACGCTTCTCGCCACATATCTTGTTGTTGAGTATGCCTCGTATTCTTGATCCTTACCATCGATTCGGCATTTCACAGAGATTTGAAGTTGAGCCGGCTCAATGTATCAATGAGCTGGCTCACAAATCGTTCAAAATTAGCATTTGCTCTCTGGATACAAGAGATGGCTCAAGACAATCTTGAGCTGTCTCACAAGACATTAAGAATGATCATTTGCTTTCTGTTTGCAAGAGATGGCTCGGGATATACCTGAGCCGGCTCACGACTAGTGTGGAGTTCTCTGTTTGTATGAGCCGGCTCATCATCAAATTGAGCCAGCTCTAGAGCGGATCAGACCGAATATCTGCTGTTTCAATATAATTGGGAAATTGGTTATTCAGTTGTAGTATTTTGTAACCATGGATTTGATAGCTTTTGAGATAATCTTTGAGAGAACCCTTTGTAATTTGAGAGCTAGGGTTTTGAGAGAGATTTGAGAAATTCATCCACCGTTCCATAATTTTGTTGATTAATAAAGCTTCTTCTTCACCCATGGTTTTTCTCGAAAGGGTTTTCCACGTAAAATCTAGTATCTTGTGGTTAGTACTTTTATTTTCATTACTTTTGGTTTATTTGTTCTCTTCTCTTTATTGTTTGCTATTACTTCGAGATCTTTACTAGTATCAGAGCTACTTTGTAGTTCTTTGGGAGATTTGATGTTTTGTTTGAACAGTTAGGTTTTCGATCTCACGATCTAACTTTACGGTGGGTAACGACACTTGTGTCCTCCTTCCCATCTTCATAGACTGTGATTTTGAAGTTTTAGGGTTTGCAAGCACTCAAGGTATTTTCTTTTGATCATATATCATGTCTCTAATGATTATAAAGTTCGATATTGAGAAATTTGATGGGTCTTTGAGTTTTAGTATATAGCAAGTTCGTATGATTGCCATATTGACACAAAATAATTTAAGAAAGACGATTCTTGGAAAGGATTCACGGCTTTCCACTATGACGGAGGAAGCATAGGAGAAGTTTGATGTGTTAGATTTATATATATTTTTTCAAGAACGAGGGGGCGGTTATATATTTATATTTGAGTATACACGGGCTTTTGATATAAGTGGGTTCCAACAATAAGACTCAAGCCTTATTGAGATTTGTCCCATCTTATATTTTATACCCATGTACCTCTCATAGTTTTTCCAATGTGAGACTATTTTAGTCTCTCATATTTCAACACTCCCCCTCACGTGAAAGCATCACTTTTTCTTAGTGTGGTTGTCACGTGGATTGCATAAAACTTGTAGAGGTAGATCTCTCAGAGGCACTTTTTTTTTAATGTTTGTAGCCTGCTTCTTTCAGAGGTATTATCGAGATCCTGATGTACTTTTTTCGTGCTTTGATACCATATATATATATATATATATATATATATATATAAGAATAAGGGGTGGTTATATATTTATATTTGAGTGTATACGGGCTTTTGATATAAATGTGTTTCAACAATAAGACTCAAGCCTTGTTGATATTTGTCTCATCTTGTATCTTATACCCATGTATCTCTCACAGTTTTTCTAATATGGGACTATTTTAGTTTCTCACATCTCAACAAGATGAAAAGCCCTCATGGTTATCTAGTTGTGTTTAGCAAACAAAGTTTTGCAAGAAGTTTTGGTGGAGAAGACGGCGGCTAGTTTGTGATTGAAATTAGAGAAGTTATATTTGAAGAAGTCTCTCACAAATCGACTCCTATTGAAACAGCGTCTCTAAAAACTTCGTATGTCAGAAAGCTCTTTTATCAAATCTTAGATCGGTGAGTTTAATTCGATCATTACAGACTTGTATAATGGATATTAAGATTGATGATGAAGATCAAGAATTGTTATTATTATGTTCATTGCCACTCAATTATAAGCACTTTCATGACACCATGATTTATGGACAAGATACTATCTTGATCAAGGATATCAAAGAAAATTTTATGAATAAGGAGAAGATCAATAAGGAGTTAAGTTCTAATGAAGGCGATGGTTGATTTTCAAGCTTATTTGTTCGAGGGTGAGCGGAGAAGAGATATCCGAAAGGTAGTAAGAAGAAGTCAAGGTCGAAGCCCAAGAATAAGAACTTGACCTGCAACTATTGTAAGAAGAAGGGGAACTTCAAAGTCGATTTTACAAATTGCAGAACAAGCAGAAGTTTGAAGATAAATAGAAGAAGGAGTCTTCAGCTGAAACTAGTATGGTAGGAGGAAAAGGAGATCTACTTGTAGTTTTTGTTGGGATGTCTAGCATAGCAGCAAGGTTTCGGGTGGTATCGTCCATGCCAATTTCAAAATTTTGC
Organism: Agapanthus africanus; assembly: GCA_030015575.1. Lineage (NCBI taxonomy): Eukaryota > Viridiplantae > Streptophyta > Magnoliopsida > Asparagales > Amaryllidaceae > Agapanthus > Agapanthus africanus. The sequence continues at coordinate 202,763,103 of JASDDO010000026.1, forward strand.
CGTTATAGATAACCCTAACCTAGAATCGATACTAGAGAATCATGCGGAAACTTTAAAGCAAACAACTTTACTTCTAAGTGATAGAGATTACAACCTTTGTAGTCCGTTCCTTCGCTTCATAAGCTCCGAGTTGTGGTCCCTTCACTGCGATCATTAAGCTCCCGGACTCTAGAGAGGCTTCATGAGGTGAATGATCCATGCTTGTATGAAGTCTTCACAATCCAAGATGATCTACCTTGAGGAGTCACAAACCCAAGCTATCTCTTCACTAATTAGGAACTAGTGAAGCTAACACTCTAATCTATATGGTCAGTATAGAAGAGGATGATGAAGTAGGAATTTTGCTCACTTTAGAAATTTATTTTTCACTATTTTTCATCACATGACTAAATCAAGAGAGCAAGAATATCAAATGAAGAAGAAGAAGAAGCTCAAGCTCAAGTGAGAATGAAAATGTTATGAGATTAGAAATGCAACCTAGGGTTAGTATCATGGCTTAACCATTGTAGAGAAAAGACCATGGTTAGTGATTAGGGTTAGGTTAATAAATATCTTGGAAAATATTAAGAGAGTGGACTTGGTCAACTAAGAAAATATCTTAATAATTAATCCACAATTTTGAATTTCCAAAATAAATATAATTCCAACCATAATGGCAAACCATGGTGTAATTCTCATAAACCCTACTTGCATGTATAACCCATCATGTTACAATTATACATATCACATATACATAATTTTGTAACAAAACAAAATAATATATTTAACATATATCACATATATATCAATGCATCCTAAGTGAGAAAAAGAATCATTTAAGTGAGCTTATATTAGTTAATGTAATGTAATATATCACATATATATTTATACATTAAATTATTATTCAATACTTGATTTAATAATCCGGCTATATTCCATATAACCGACCAATATAATATGTATCATTTTATCGAATCAACACTTGATCCGATAACCTGGCTATATCACATATACCCAGCCGATATCACATATCACGAGAATAGAATACGGTATCACATACACGTATCAATCTCGGTTCCGCACATATCACATATATGCTCCTACTCCATTTCGCTTAAGCCAGGAAACCTCTGTGTAGGACTCTAAAGACTCATCAATACGCCGGCAGTAAGTGATGATCATATCAAACACCCACAAGCTACAAGCGGTCATCTAAACGTAACAGCCACCCTGGTATTGAGCGATCAGAAGATCAACAAACAAGCCTGCTCACACTCCTGTGATTCCAATTAGTAACACTACCGTACAGTCCGGTCTCTTTGTCTGATATGTTGCATATCCGGTCTAAGGGTGGTAAACGTCAAACCCCAGTAACCGATAAGGCGTGTCGATGTGAGGCTCATAACAGGTCGAGAAACTACTGATAACACTTACCAGTAGATCTCCATATCAGCCCTGACCAGGGACTTCCAGTTATAGCCAATCGAACACAGTGCAACATCAACCCCCAATACCGGGAAAGACGAAACCCCTCCTATCGCTCACTGCCTCCATGTGATTCGGGAATGTACCTAAAAACCACCGTTTTGCACGTTCTCATGAACGTGGTAAGGTGGAAATAAAAGCACAGTGGGAATCACACAAGACTCTATGATGATCTCGGGTCTACAGACTAACCTGTACCGGTGTCACTAGAGAACTACTATCTGACGATAGGTATAATACCATCTAGGAGTTCTCGGCGAGTCCGTTCAGTATACCCAGTCTCCACCGAGCACCCGTACACCATCGTTGATGTCAAACACCAATGGATGTGGGATCATCCATCGCCCATCATATGGGTCAAGATGCGTATACGCTAGTCTACTCTGGAGTATCGATGCCCTGTCTCGATACACCCTCGACTAGAAAAAATTATAGGATGTACTCGTGGACTACCCCGTCCCCACTAGTATGATCTACATCATAGTCCTAGTAGTCAAGTACATATCCTAAGGGCTTTATCAATATGTAAGAGCAAGACAATACAAGTCAATATGTTTAGACAAAGTGAAACCAGATAGCACACTATCATGTCGAGCAAGAAAGTCCTCTCTCTATATATCCAAGCATCCACTATAATATACATCATATGTACAACAATGGTCTCTAGGGCATATACATAACTAACAATCTTCCACTTGCACTAAGGCCGGCTGTTGTAGTATCTCATACCCAACATCCCGAAGAGTCTCTCAAATTGTATCTAGGGTATGGCCTTCATGAGTGGATCCACAGTGTTGTCCTTCATATCAACTCTCCTGACCTTGATCTCTCGGTGATCAACTATCTCCCGGATCAGGTGATACCGCCTCAGAATATGCCTGGATCTCTGATGGGACCTGGGTTCCTTGGCCAAAGCCACAGCTCCATTGTTATTCCAATACAAAGGTATTGGATGTTCAATGGACGGAACCACTCTAAGTTCAGTTATGAACTTCTTCATCCAGACAGCCTCTTTGGCAGTATCGTTGGCAGCGATGTATTCAGCCTCCATCGTCGAGTCTGCCACGGTTTCCTGTTTGGAACTCTTCCAACAAACCGCCCCCCATTTAGGGTAAAGATAAATCCTGAGTGCGACTTAGAGTCGTCCTTATCACTTTGGAAGCTTGAATCGGTAAAGGGCTCCACCTGGAGTTCTCCGTTACCATACACCAAGAACATCTCCTTAGTCCTTCTCAAGTACTTGAGAATGTTCTTCACAGCTATCCAGTGACTCTCTTCTGGATCTGCTTGATATCTACTCACTACACTTAGTGAGTATGCTACATCGGGTCTAGTACATAGCATCGCGTAAATGATAGAGCCTACTGCCGAAGCATAGGGTATCCCTTGCATGCGAGCTCTCTCTAAATCCGTCTTGGGAGACATCTCTTTGGAGAGAGTGAGTCCTGAGATCGTGGGTAAATTCCTACGCTTGGATTCTTCCATACTAAACCTCTTTAGTATGGTGTCAATGTACCTGGATTGCTGTGAAGCATAGGGACAATCCCAGTATCCGTTTATATCTATCTCTATAGATCTTAATCCCCAAAATGCTGAAGGCATCACCTAGATCTTTCATTGAGAATCTTTGTGATAAGAAGAGCTTGACCGAGTGCAGTATAGGAACATCATTTCCTATCAAGAGTATGTCATCCACGTACAATACGAGAAAGACAACCTTACTCCCTGCCACCTTCTTGTAAATACAAGGTTCATCTACGTTTTTGATGAAGTCAAACTCTTTGACTACTACATCAAAACAGATATTCCAGCTCCGCGATGCCTGCTTTAACCCGTAGATGGATTTAAGCAGCTTGCACACCTTTCCGCTACTCCCACTGTCTATGAAGCCCTCTGGCTGAGTCATGTATACGCTCTATTCTAAATCACCATTTAGAAAGGCGGTCTTAACATCCATTTGCCAGATTTCGTAGTCATGGTATGCAACAATGGCAAGTAGGACCCGGATGGACTTAAGTATAGCCACTGGAGAAAAGGTTTTGTCATAATCCACACCTGGTAGTTGATGAAAACCCTTTGCAACAAGTCTATCTTTGAAAGTCTCAACTTTCCATCTACACCAAGTTTCTTCTTAAAGATCCATTTGCTCCCAATGGGTTTTACCCCTTCAGGAGCAACTTCCAAAGTCCATACTTTGTTGGTGTACATGGATTCCATTTCAGATCGTATTGCATCCAGCCATTTCATAGAGTCCTCACTCGTGATGGCCTGCTCGAAGCTAGTCGGATCATCATTTTCCATGATGCAGTCCTCGCTCCCACCATCAATGAGAAAACCGTAGTATCTCTCAGGTGGATGAGGAACCCTACTAGATCGGTGGAGATGCTGGGGTTCGTTGGGAACTACTGAATCCTCTGGTTCCACCAAATCTTCTGTTGCAGTTTGTGTAGCTGGAATTTCTTCCAGTTCTACCTCATTGCCACTAATTTCTTTTTCATGAAATTCCTTTTCTAAAAAGGTGGCATGTCGAGAAACAAACACCTTTTGTTCCTCGGTGTGGTAAAAGATATACCAGCGCGAATGTTTGGGATATCCAATAAACTTACACAGAAAAGACCTTGCCCCGAGCTTGTCCGGATTCTGTGTTTTCACATATGCCGAACAACCCCATATCTTAACATAATTAAGATACGGTCTCTTTCCTTTCCATATCTCATATGGAGTGGTTGGCACAGATTTGGTGGGAACCATATTCAATAGGTCTGCAGCTGTCTCCAGTGCATACCCCCAAAAGGAAATAGGTAACTCAGCAGTGCTCATCATAGAGCGCACCAAATCTAATAGGGTGCGGTTCCTCCGTTCCGATACACCGTTGTGCTGTGGTGTATACGGAGGAGTAAGCTGAGAGAGAATCCCATTTTGTTTTAGATAGTCCAGGAACTCATTGCTTAAGTATTCTCCTCCTTGATTAGATCAAAGGATCTTAATACTTTTACCCGTTTGGTTCTCAAATTCGTTCTTATATTCTTTGAATTTCTCGAAAACTTCAGACTTGTGTTTCAACAGGAACACATGTTCGAATCTTGAGAGATCGTCAGTGAATATAATGAAGTACGAGGAACCATTCCTGGCATGACATCATTATGTATCAGCCCCAAGAGTTCCGTAACTCTATCTCCGTGTCCACTAAACGGAGTTTTGGTCATTTTGCCTTTGAGACATGACTCGAAAGTGTCATAAGATGAAAATTCGAACGGATTCAAATATCCATCCTTATGTAACTTAGCCAGTCGTATCGCATTGATATAACCTAGTCTACAATGCCACAAGAAGGATTCGTTCAATCCTGAACTCTTCCTCTTGTGTGTGTTTTGTATATTAAGAACTGTAGTTTGATTAAGAATGTATATGCAATTACTTAACGAGCCCGATCCAATCAACTTTTGATTCAGGAAGATGTTCATAACATTATCCTGTACTAAAAAATTATATCCTTCCTTACTCAATAAAGAAACTGATATAATATTGCATATCAGGGTCGGAATATAATAGCATTCGTTCAGAATCAATGTATTACCATTTGGTAACACAAGTGTAGGGTTACTAGACACTCTTACAAGGGTCTATAAGGCATCAACTATGCCCGATTTAAAATTTAGACGTGCCGAACAACCCAAAGCGAGGATCTTTGCTAGATAATTAGGGTTAAACATGCAAGTAAACACCTTTACAACTAAGAGAGAGGGATTACAACCTTTGTAGTCCGCTCCTTCGCTTCATAAGCTCCGAGTAGAAGTCCCTTCGCCGCGATTCATGATCTACCGGACTCAAGAGAGGCTTCACAACCCGAATGATCCATGCTTGCTTGTAGTCTTCCTTTTCAAAGATGATCTACCTTGAAGTTTCTTTAACTCAAGCTCTCACTCACTAATGAAGTGAACACCCTAATCTAATTGGCTAGATTAGATGAGGATGATGAAGTAGAATTTATGCTCTCTTTTATTATCAAATTCTCACACTAATCCATCACAAAATAAAAACCTAGAAAGCTTTTTATGAGCTCAAGGAAGAAGAAGAAGAATGAATAATCCTTTTGTGATGAATAATGAAATGTTAATATCATTACAATTGCAACCATAGTTAAGTGAAAGAAAGACTTAACCATTGTAGAGATTTGACTAGGGTTAAAGGGTGTGGGTTGGGTTAGGAAAATATCTCCAAAAATATCAACCATAATATCTTTGCAAGAAACAAAAGAAAAGCTTCTAGAAGCTTCATGAATAAGCTAATCCAAATTAAACCATAACCATGTTTAATCTCCACTAATCATGTTTCATTTGTAATCATAACATGTTACAATATTATATATCACATATATAATATATTTTTGTAACAAAAGAAAATAATACAATTAACATATATCGCATATATATCAATGTATTACCCGGTGAGAAAATGAATCAATAAAGCGAGCCAATATTAGATAATGTAATGCAATATATCATATATATAATTATACATTAAATTATCGAATCGACACGTGATCCGACAATCCGGCTATATCGCATATAACCGACTGATATATCATGAACCGATTCATCGAATCAACACTTGATCCGATGAACCGGCTCATATTAAAATATCGTGAGAATATAATACGGTATCTCATATCGCATTATCCTCGCTCCTGCACATATCACATATGTGCTCCTACTCCGTTTTGTCCGAGTCAAGAAACCTCTGTGTAGGACTCTCAAGAATCGTCAATACGTCGGTAGCAGGTGATGATCATATCAAACACCCACAAGCTGCAAGCCGTCAGCTAAACGTAACAGCCACCCAGGTATTGAGCAATCAGAAGATCAACAAGCAAGTCTGTACATTCTCCTTTGAATCCAATCAGTAACACTCCCGTACAGTCCGGTCTCTTCGTCTAATATGTTACATATCTAGTGTAGGAGTGGTATACGTCAGACCCCAGTAACCGATAAGTCGTGTCGATGTGAGGCTCATAACAGGTCGAGAAACCACTGGTAACACTTACCAGTAAATCTCTATATCAGCCCTGGCTAGGGACTTCCAGTTATAGCAAATCGAACACAGCACAACATCAACTCCCTATACCGGGAGAGACGAATCCCCTCCTATCGCTCATTGCCTCCATGTGATTCGGGACTGTACCCAAAAGCCACCGTTTTGCACGCCCTCTTAGACGTGGTAAGGTGGAAATCAAAGCACAGTGGGAATCACACAAGACTCTATGACGATCTCGGGTCTACAGACTAACCTGTACCAGTGTCACCAGAGAACTGCCATCTGACGTGAGGTATAATACCATCTGGGAGTTCTCGGCGAGTCCGTCCAGTGTACCCAGTCTCCACTGAGCACCCGTACACCATGCTTGATGTCAAACACCGATGGATATGGGATCATCCATCGCCCATCATATGGGTCAAGATGCGTATACGCTAGTCTACTCTGGTGTATCGATGCCCTTTCTCGATACACCCTCGACTAGGAACAGTTATAGGATGTACTCATCGATAACTCTGGCCCCACTAATATGATCTCATCATAGTCCCAGTAGTCGAGTACATATCCTAAGGGTTTTATCAACATGTGAGAGTAAGACAATAAACTAATATAAGTCAACATGTTAAGATAAAGTGGAACCAAATAGCATACTATCATGACGAGCAAGAAAGTCCTCTCTATATATATCCAAGCATCCATTATAATATACATCATATGTACAACAATGTCCTCTAGGGCATATATATAACTAACAATCTCCCACTTGTACTAAGGCCAGCTGTTGTAGTATCTCATACCTAGCATCCCGAATAATCTCTCAAACTGTATCTGGGGAATGGCCTTCATGAGTGGATCCGCAGTGTTGTCCTTCGTATCAACTCTCCTGACCTCGATCTCTCGGCGATCAACTATCTCCCTGATTAGGTGATACTGCCTCAGAATACGTCTGGACTTTTGATGGGACCTGGGTTCCTTGGCCAAAGCCACAGCTCCATTGTTATCGCAATACAGAGGTATTGGATGTTCAATGGATGGAACCACACCAAGTTCACTAATGAACTTCTTTATCCAGACAGCCTCTTTGGCAGCATCGTTGGCAGCGATGTATTCGGCCTCCATCGTCGAGTCTGCAACGGTATCCTGTTGGAACTCTTCCAACATACCGCCCCTCCATTGAGGGTAAAGACAAATCCCGAGTGCGACTTAGAGTCGTCCTTATCACTCTGGAAGCTAGAATCGGTAAAGGACTCCACTTGGAGTTCTCCGTTACCATACACCAAGAACATCTCTTTAGTCCTTCGCAAGTACTTGAGAATGTTCTTCACAGCTGTCCAGTGACTCTTTTCAGGATCTGCTTGATACCGACTCACTACACTTAGTGAGTATGCTACATCGGCTCTGGTACAAAGCATCGCATACATGATAGAGCCTACTGCCGAAGCATAGGGTATCCCTTGCATGCGAGCTCTCTCCAAATCAGTCTTGGGAGACATCTCTTTGGAGAGAGTGAGTTCAGAGATCGTGGGTTGGTTCCCACGCTTGGATTCTTCCATACTAAACCTCTTTAGTATGGTGTCAATGTACCTGGATTAGGACAATCCCAGTATCCGTTTAGATCTATCTCTATAGATCATAATTCCTAGTATGCAGGAGGCATCACCTAGATCTTTCATTGAGGATCTTTGTGATAAGAAGAGCTTGACCGATTGCAACATAAGAACATCATTTCCTATCAAGAGTATGTCATCGACGTACAATATGAGGAAGACAACTTTACTCTCTGCAACCTTCTTATAAATACAAGGTTCATCTACGTTTTTGATGAAGTCAAACTCTTTGACTACAACATCAAAGCAGATGTTCCAACTCCGCGATACTTGCTTTAACCCGTAAATGGATTTAAGCAGCTTGCACACCTTTCCGCTGCTCCCACTATCTATGAAGCCCTTTGGCTGAGTCATGTACACGCACTCTTCTAAATCACCGTTTAGAAAGGCGGTCTTAACATCCATTTGCCAGATTTCATAGTCATGGTATGCAGCAATGGCAAGTAAGATCCGGATGGACTTAAGCATAACCACTGGAGAAAAGGTTCCGTTATAATCCACACCTGGTCGTTGACGAAAACCCTTTGCAACAAGTATAGCTTTGAAAGTCTCAACTTTTCCATCTACACCAATTTTCTTTTTAAAAATCCATTTGCTCCCAATGGGTTTTACCCCTTCAGGAGCAACTTCCAAAGTCCATACTTTGTTGGTGTACATGGATTCTATCTCAGATCGCATTGCATCCAGCCATTTTACAGAGTTACCACTTGTGATGGCCTGCTCGAAACTAGTCGGGTCATCATCTTCCATGATGCAATCCTCGCTTCCACCATCAATGAGAAAACCGTAGTATCTCTCATGTGGATGAGAAACCCTACTAGATCGGCGGAGAGGCTGAGGTTCGTTGGTTACTATCGAGTCCTCGGGTTCCACCAAATCTTCAGTTCGAGTTTGTGTAGCCGGAATTTCTTCCAGTTCTACCTCATCGCTACTAATTTCTTTTGCAAGAAATTCCTTTTCCAAAAAGGTGGCATGTCGAGAAACAAACACCTTTTGTTCCTCGCGATGGTAGAAAAGATATCAATGTGAATGTTTGGGATATCCCACAAACTTGCATAGAACTGACCGTGCCTCGAGTTTGTCTGGATTTTGCCTTTTGACATTGGCCGGACAACCCCACATCTTAACTCGTTTAAGACATGGTCTCTTCCCACTCCATATCTCATATGGTGTGGTAGGTACAGATTTAGTTGGAACTTGATTCAATAGGTATGCTGCTGTCTCCAGCGCATACCCCCAGAAGGAAATAGGTAACTCAGCTGTACTCATCATAGAGCGTACCATATCTAATAGGGTGCGATTCCTTCGCTCCGATACACCGTTGTGCTGTGGTGTATAAGGAGGAGTAAGCTGAGAGAGAATCTCATTCTCTTTTAGATAGTCTAGGAACTCATTGCTCAAGTATTCTCCTCCTCGATCAGATTGAAGAATCTTAATACTTTTGCCCGTTTGGTTCTCTACTTCGTTCTTATATTCTCTGAATTTCTCAAAAGCTTCAGACTTGTGCTTCATTAGGAACACATATCCGAATCTTAAGAGATCGTCAGTGAATGTAATAAAGTAGGAAGAACCGTCCCTAGCATGTGTAGACATGGGACCGCATACATCACTATGTACCAGCCCTAAGAGTTCGGTAACTCTTTCTCCGTGTCCACTAAACAGAGTTTTGGTCATTTTGCCTTTGAGACATGAATGGCAAGTTTCATAAGATGATAATTCGAACGGATTCAAATATCCATTCTTATGTAACTTAGCTAGTCGTTTCACATTGATATGACCAAGTCTACAATGCCACAAGAAGGATTCGTTCATTTCTGAACTTTTCCTCTTGTGTGTGTTTTGTATATTAAGGACTGCGTTTTGATTGAGAATGAATATGCCATTATGTAACGAGCTTGATCCAATCAATTTTTGATTTAGGAAGATGTTTATAACATTATCCTGTATTACAAAATTATATCCTTCTTTATTTTATAAAGAAACTGATATAATGTTGCACATCATATTCGGTATATAATAACACTCATTCAGAATCAATGTATTACTACTTGGTAATACAAGATGATATTCACCAACTGCTTTGGCTGCAATATGTGTACCATTTCCTACTGTTACGGAATGATCACCCTTTCCCAGTTCTCTACCTTTACGTAGCCCATGTAACAAATTACTTATGTGGGATCCCGATCTGGTATCTAATACCCAGGACGTAGGGTGAACTGAGAAACAGTTCTCAATAACTAACACACCCGAAGAAGCTGCATCAACATGCTTGTTCTTCGTTTGGGCGGCGTGAGAATCCAGATATTCTCTTATTCCCTGATCAGTCTTATAACACTTATAAGAAAGAACGAGACCATCGTTCCCCTGCTCAGTATAATAAGCGGGTTTAGTCAATACATCAATATTATTATCTTGATTAAGGCCTGACATGGTTGCTACCTGGAGAGAGAGAGAAGAAAACACTTTAGCGTATGCTCTTGCAATATTAGATTAGTTATTATCTTATCTAATCAGGATGTCTCCCACTGTTTTTATCAAATCTTCTTTCAAACCCTAAAAGGAATGACTAGCCGGGATTAATTACACCTTAAGTTTGCCAATCTTTCAGCCAGGCCAGTGTTGGTACTTTGAGGGAGGTTCCCCGTGCTTTCGCACGGACCTAATTAAAGTAAACCTCGTTTTCCCAGAGGCATAACCCCGTTAACACCTTTCTAGACACCTACTTGATCGGCTAATTGTCCTGTGTAAAATTCTTCCAGGAGTAACTCTTACTCGCAGTGGGTATCGGGATCCAACTATCTCATAGGAGGTATGCAATCTCATTGCAAATTTCAACACTTGAAATTCCCGATAATTCTTTTACCCCTAACCCCTATGACCTTGACAAAGGCCAACAAACCATAGGAAGCTAGTCAAGTTCAACCCGTCATTTCTTGTTTGAAAAAACCCACCCGCACGACTCTTGACAAAGGCCAACAAGGTCGTACGACTACCCTAATCCAATCGCATCACATGCTTAAACAGATAAGTACTAGTCAGCTACCGCACACTACGCCTTGTCAAAGGCCAACAAATGCAGCACGAATACTAAATAGTCTTTATCTGAAATGACGGAGGGCTACGTAGGTTTTTCAGAAAACCATGAGCGTAATGAACTTGATATCGTTATAGAAACAAGTGATTTTGAAAAGGAGTGTTTTTGAGGCTTTTCTAGTTTCGCTAAAGAGATCACTCCCGGTGAAGGGATCTCGGCTCTTTCCCCATCGAATAAGGTGCAGGATTTATCATATATACCGCTGTGCAATACAAGAACTATAGAAGCTGTCAAAAACTAAACCGTGAGTTTGTAGCATCTGCCAGTTTTGCTAAAGAGGTCACTCCCGGTGTAGGGATCTTGGCTCTTTCCTCATCGAATAAGGTGCAGGGTATATCATATATACCGCTATGAAAAGCAAAACTGTAGCTACCCTTTTTATAAAGTTTTTGATTCTATAACATCTTTTAGGTTTCTTTTCTTTTTATTAATCTCATTAATAAATCCCATCAGCTTATGCTTCCTAAGCATAACAGTAGAAACGAAAACAGTAATATTTATATATCAGCATATATATATAGTATAAGCATTCGTCTCAGGCAGTAATATGATCTCATCACAGAACAGCAGAAGATAACATATGAAATATTGGATATTCTAGGACGTCCGTGTTTTATATCGAGCCTGTATAAAACATGGATTCCACGGTCGTGATGAATAGCCAAACCCACATCCCTAGACCCCTATGAGAGCGGCAAGTAACACTGCCAATTCTAGGGTTAGGAGACCCGGTCTCGACTCCTTGAGATGGCCTCCTACTGAACCCTAGAACCCGGTTACTTGTGCTCCCTTCCTTGGGTCTACCTAATGCAGAAAAGTAAATAATATACAATGGTGACAACAAGCTCAACCCGGAAGTGCCCCAATAAAAGAATATTACATACAAATGAATTTTACATGAATGAAAAAGAAAAACTCTCATCTCACATAAAACCCCCGGCTATCCAATATAACATATCACAGCAACACATAATATCTCATATCATCAATGTAAGCAAGTAAGCATATCCCGATTGTCGTTGATGTATAGCAACGAAGCCGTCGATACACTATATACTACGCTTACGGTCACAGAAAAGAAAGTGTAAAATTACAATATTTGGAATCCACAATCACTTTAGACATCGTAAATCCGAAATATCACATACTTCCCATTTCATGCCTAACTATATGAATTCCACATATTGTATCACATTCCAGATAAATAGACAATATTAAACTTTCCGATTGAATAATCAAATACCCAAAATTTCCAAATAGCTCAACACTTGAGCGGAGTTCAAAAAATCCCAGATTATGTCACAGCCCCAGTGAACCAGCCGTAGAAGGGTTAAACCAACGCCTCACATGTGGCAACGTTAAACTACCACAAACCCAAAGGTTCAGTGGAAGTTTTGACGGTCACATAATCGATTTAAGGTTACGTTTTTCTAGAGGGTCCACATATATGCTTGCATGTTTTTCCGAAAGTTTTAAACTTAAGAAAAATTCAACACTTGAAAGTTTTTTGTGTCGGGAAAAAATGAGTTATTGATATCCGATCGAACATTTTAATACTTTCTAAATTATCCGGAAAACAGAACGAAGTTAAACTATCCGATCGAATCAACGATTACAAAATATCCCCAGAAAACTCAACACTTGAGCAAGATTAAAAATACCCAATATAATGTATTGTTACCAACGGATGAACCATACAAACACGAGACCCTAACACCTAAGTTCGGCCATGGAACTGCCGCGGGAAGCAGGTTCCTGCCGCGGTTCCGCGGCGACTTGAGGGAGTTAGGGGGTCGTGTTGCACAGTAATCCTTAGAATTCCCTGGTAAATTTTTTGAGTATTTTTAATACGGAAAACCAACTTTTTAGAAAATTTCCAGAGAGGGGGTCTAGTTCGATGTTTCGGGGTTCGATCGGAGTTTTAACTTCGTATACACGTCGCATAATGCTCTAGCTAGGCTCTGATACCACTGTAGGGTTACTAGGCACTCTTACAAGGGTCTATAAGGTATCAACCATGCCCGATTTAAAATTTAGACGTGCCGAACAACCCAAAGCGAGGATCTTTGCTAGATAATTAGGGTTAAACATGCAAGTAAACACCTTTACAACTAAGAGAGAGGGATTACAACCTTTGTAGTTCGCTCCTTCGCTTCATAAGCTCCGAGTAGAAGTCCCTTCGCCGCGATCCATGACCTTCCGGACTCAAGAGAGGCTCCACAACCCGAATGATCCATGCTTGTATGTAGCTTTCCTTTTCAAAGATGATCTACCTTGAAGTTTCTTTAACTCAAGCTCTCACTCACTAATGAAGTGAACACCCTAATCTAATTGGCTAGATTAGATGAGGATGATGAAGTAGGATTTATGCTCTCTTTTATTATCAAATTCTCACACTAATCCATCACAAAATAAAAACCTAGAAAGCTTTTTATGAGCTCAAGGAAGAAGAAGAATAAATAATCCTTTTGTGATGAATAATGAAATGTTAATATCATTACAATTGCAATCATGATTAAGTCAAAGAAAGACATAACCATTGTAGAGATTTGACTAGGGTTAAAGGGTGTGTGTTGGTGTCACGATCCGAAATTGGCCCGTGACGGCCCTAGTACTACGCAACGCCCTAAGACGTAACGTAGTAAAAGAAAGCCAAAACCCAGAAATCTAAACCATAAAAATACGGAAAAGATAATATAAGTTTTTTGAAACATTTGAAATCGCAACCTAAATTCTTTAAAAGTCCCACTTTATTTCTTTAAAATTTTGGCAACACCCCCTTTTTGTAAAAACTAGCCAAGATGAATACAACACAAAAATACGACGCCGTAGCGAAGAAATAAAGACAATAGAGAGAAAGCTGTATATAAAAGACAACAAATCCACAATAATATACAATATCATCCTCACCAAGTCTCTAAGTCAACAACATAATAGCAGATGGAGAGTACAAGATACAACGAATGTACAATATGAAATACAGATAATCATCTAACCCACCTAAGCAAAATAGTAAACTGTGAGCTGATGCGATATCTGTAGCAAAAGATGATAGATGAATAGATGAATAGCCTGCCTCGACTACTCTGGGGAACAACCTGAAACACCTATGGCACAACGGGGGTGAGTTGCCAACTCGTGAATAGTAGATAACATATGCAGGTAATCACAGGAATATACGTACAACATGAATCTAAGATATGCGATTACAGTAATAACATGTCATGTGAATGCAGAATAATGGAAAGTACACTAGCAGGTACAGTCAATATGTGAAGCAATAATGACATGATAATAATATGCAATAACTATGCAATAGGGATATGAGAAAGTAGATATGCAGCAATCATGAAGGTACACTAACAGGTACTACCAATGTATGAAACTGTGCATAAAATAGATAAGTGTGAGGTATGGGGTGGAATATGTCATTTCCACGGAAACCTGACATCGTGGCAGGATCACAATCCATCAAGACACTCAAATCCCAAATTCTCAAATCAGCCCCTAAGTTGGGCTCTCATATCATGTAAGTCTCACATCTCCTCAATGTACAATATCGAATAGATCTCCTATATCTCGAATGCACAAATAAACAATCTCATAGGTAACCTGTAACCAATCTAAATGAATCACCTAATATTCCAAATCACATCTCAAGTAAGATTCTAGCATCCTAAATATATATATATATTTGCAGAAATAAATATGATGGGGGCAATACACATATATTAGCGTCCCATTCCACTAATATTGGTATAAGGGTATATATAACAACGGCTAAATCCCCTGTTATATATACAAAGGTGTTAAAGAAATATCATGAAAACCATGTGCCAAGCATCGACACAGAAATCCTGATCACGTATCATACGCTATCCCGAAAGCACGAGTGCCTAGCTCTGACCCTCGCCTTTCGACGTATGCATACGTACATGACTCCCAACGGTATCTCCATGATCCCCGCCGAGTCATTAGTACTGTCACCGGTAGGTACTCGCCCGCCTCCAGGCTCAATCGGCAACATCCATCGATCTTCTTGCCGAGGGGAACCATACCGGGCCCCACCATGTACCCTCATACGGCAACCACACCTCGTATGGAGTATATAATCAGAACCGATAAATCTCATGGTGGATGCGCAAATATCACATCAAGGAAACCTGGTTTTTCAATGTATGCATAATTTCATGAACTCCCGCGGTTCCCAAATCTAGAAAACATCATGTAAAATCCAAATAACAAGGCGCAAATCCAGGAATAAATATACGCGATATATCTGAATGCGGGCATATAAATGAAAACATATAGCTGAAACCAGATGTATGCGAAATCAATAAGGTATAGCTAAGTATAGGTGTCTACCTATAAGTAAAAGATGTCGTATACCCCCCTGGGTATAAGTAGAATATGAAGGGTACCCCCTGGGTATAAGTAAAATATGTGCAAGGTATACCTGTAGCTGTATCGCAAGGTGTAGATGTACCTATCACTAATGGTAAGATACACTATAGGTATACCGATAAGCTAGATGTCAAGTATGATAAGCAATATAGTATCTATAAAGGGTTGTGTGTGACATGGCAATTATTGACGGTGTGTGTGTAGCATACAATCCGTGCTCGTGCAACATGAACCGTCAATAATATGTACAGTATCCTACGGCTGTTAGTCACAGTACAACTATATCAAGGAAATATGGTAAAGGCGCAATTCTAACAATGACGAAGAATATGTGACAGGTATTTGAATCCTAGCGCAGACGCATAACGCCATGCGGGCGATTCCCCTGTAGATGTTAAATCTAGTCACCTACGCTCCACGCTAGGTGAATCCTACCATCTGCTCCCCTCTGTAGCAGTGTCCGTAGTCCCTGCCTGCAAACCTGCAAATAAGACATGGAAATCATATATAAGCCAAATATTCTGCAAAACGCGATATCGAACCAAAATGAGAAACTCGCGTCACGAACTAAACGCGCGTGTGCACGATACACTGAATCATGTGTATACGCGTCTAAAACTATCGCGACACGCCACGATACGCTGGATCACAGAACCAACTCACGTATCGCGCGTATCGCGCAAACACAATGGACAAGAAAACGGTATATTGTCCCAGATTTTCCTACAGGTCAAATATTACAAAATTATACATACCAAAACACTATACAAGACAGCCGACAACCCTAGCCAAGAACCCAACACCCCACTCCCCTTCCTGGCCGCAATTTGCGGCCATATGCATTAAATTTGCGGCCAAGTTGAAGCAATTGGGGCTCGTGTTCTGGTAGTGTTATCTATACCTAGTGAGCATGCCCCAGTTTTCTCAATTTTGTCCTGAAGGCCCCGGGTCAAAAGTAGATTACAGATGTCGCAAAACGACACCAAAATATGATATTTAGCACAATATGGAAAACCTATGGTATTTTTGTGAAACCTGGGTTGAATCTCAGTTGAGGTGACCTAACAATACTAGAATGAGCTAGGTTAACCAACTCAAACACATTCTAACCAAAATTCTACATACAACACCATAACTAGCACCAAACTCACATTTATTGCAAACCGAAGCTAAACTATACACAAGTTAAGCAAACTAGGAAATTGTGTTCAGAAATTATACCCTATGGAACCCTAAGAAGCAAGTGAAGGGGAAGAACTGAGTTGCTACAGCTGCTGGTGATGCAGGGGATGCAAGTTGCTGCTGCTGCAATGAAGCTGCTGCTGATGCTGTCTGTGCTGATGCTGATGCTGCTGTTGGTGCTGCTGCTGTTGGAGATAGTGCCCTCAGAGTCAATTATTGGATCACAGGCACGTGATTGCAATGATTGAGGGAGGACCTATCCCGGTAGGACAGTCTTACTCGAGATGATAGTATGCTATCTGGTTTACCTTTATCATCGTGTACTGCTTCAGGTGACCTTACAGGTCGCTATTACACGCTGATAGAGCTCCTAGGATTCTTGCTTGACTGCTAGCAGTATGAGGGCGATCATATACGTGAGAGCTGGTGGTCTATAAGCACATCCTTAAAAGGTCCCTAGTCGTGGGAGTTTCGAGACAGGGCATCGATTCTCCAGAGTAGACTAGTGTATACAGTCGAGACCCCGACGAGGGGCGGTGGCCGGTCTCACAAGCCACTGGTGTCAGTTGGTTCACCTAAGATGTATACAGGTGCTTATTGGGTTATGAGTGCACCGGACAGGACTCGCTGGGAACATGCTAGTTGGTCTTATACTTGACGTCAGATAGCAGTTCCCTGGTGACATGTGTACAGGTTAGTTCATCGACCTGAGATCGTCATTTGTCTCGTGTGAGTTCCCACTGTACTTTGATTACTACCCTACCACGGCTCAAAGGAGTCGTGCAAACAGGTTTTAGTTGGGTACAGTCCTGAGCCACATGGAGGCAGTGAGCGGATCTGCAGGGGTTCGTCTCTCCCGGTATTGGGGGTGAGGTCGCGCTGTGTCTAGGAGAGCCATTACACAAAGCCCTCGGCCGAGGCAGGAGATTTACTGGTAGGTATTCCAGTAGTATCTCAGGGTGTTCTGGGCTACACTCCGACACGACTTGTACCGCTTTTGAGGGTCTGACTTTTACCAACCCCTTAGGCCCGCCATGCGATACTCATAGACGAACGGACCGGACTGTACGGATATTGTCACTGACAGGCTCAGTAGGGTGTCAGGATGAGTTCGCTCATCGACGTCCCTTTTGGTCAATAGCTGGTGGCCCATCATGTATGGCTAATACCTCTGACGTGCTAGTGGTTAAATCCGCAGCCATAGTATTGACGAGTCTTTAGAGTCCCCCACACAAACAGTTACTCAAGTTTCGGGCGAAATGCTGTAGAGGCCGTATGGAGATATGGCAGGGTCCGATCAGATACGTGCGGTATTGCACAGATCAGGATCGGACGGTTTGTACTAGAGGCCGTATAGATATATGGCAAGGTTCGATCAGATACGTGCGGTATTGCACGGATCAGGATCGAACGGATATAACTAGCCGGCTTTGGTTTAAGCCGGATCCTAGTTTAGTACAGTGTAGATTTTGTCTCATTGCATTTGTATCCGGTCGGAATACAGATGCGGGTGTGTATGCACAGTATCGGGGTTTTCCTGTAATTTATTATGGGACCAGTTTTCTGGAGTTGCCAGTTTGGATTCCGTTCCGGCCGGTTTTCCTTTGTTCTTTCCCGGCCGGACTTTTCCGATGGAGGGGGTTATTTGCAAGTTTGCAAATAACATATTGTGGAGGGGTTTCTTGCATATGGATTGATTATGAAAGCATCTTTTGATACCATTCTTTTCTATCATCATTTCTTGCATTCATGGTGATTAGAGTTGATTAGGAATTGATTTGAGATGGTTATCATTGCTTTGGATGTGGTCACCCTCCACCTTTTCCTACACTCACATTCCTTCTTGTTTTTGAGTTTTCCTCCACCATTTGTTAGAGGGGGGGGGCGGGCCACATAGAAGAGAGAGAGAGGGTCATTTGGCATGAGGGAAATTATTCACCTCTCAATTTCTCTTGCTACACAATTTCTAGCTCTCTCCAATGTTCTTCATCCCTCCATCACCATGGCAACTACTACCCCAAATGAGACAAGCATTTCTACACTACAATCTACAGCAAACCTTGGGCACGTCGACTAGCCAGCTTCGTGCCCGAGTTGCCTCGGTATTGAGGTGGGAGCCCGTAAAAGATGCAGACGATGTGGTTCCCTTTCGGCAAGGAGGCGACGACCGGAGTTTCCGCGGGAGATCGGGACGACGACGAGAAGACCGGAGGACTCGGATCAGTCGGTATACTTCTCTACCCTTCTCTTGTATGCTAGTATAGGTTAATGGTTATGATCCGGGTTTATTGTCCGCGGTAGCGCCAGTTTGAAAGTTAATAAAATTTTTGATTCCGCATTTTGGCCTCGGATAGACGGCCGGGGCGCTGCCGTGGTGCAACATGGTATCAGAGCCTCGCCATTAACTTAGTCTAGTTTTGTCTAATGTGTTTTACATTTCCGATCGACCAAAATTCCAAAAACCCGCGTTTTCTTCACTTCAGTTTTCTGTCGTTTTTTTTCTGGCTCTAAAAATTTTTCAGGTTGTATAAAACTGATGTACTGGAAGTCCTAAGAATTATGGAGAAATTCGAGGCGTTGATCTCTCAAGGGGAGCGCGGAACCGCGACCAAGCCCTACTTGGCGCCGCGGTTCCGCCGCGGTATGGAGGGATCGACGTGTCGAATTTTTCCAGTGGGTTTCCGGGGTGAAAATAGGGTTTCTGGAATATTATGTTTGGGCCCAGAATTTCTGTTTGTGCTACAGTAGTACTTGGGGGCCCACTTAGTAATTTTGATCGATCAGATATTTTAAACACATTGGTTCACAGTATTTACATTATATCTGCGACCGTGAATGTCACTTGATCGGTAAATCCTGTCTAACTGCTATAGCCCGGTTAGACGGATTTGCGAACGTGACATTCACGTTGATGTCTTGTGATTTTGCTGTGATATTGCGGATTGGTCGTGGAGGATAGCCTGGATGCAATGGTAGTACAGATTTGGTTGTATTATGTACATTTGATATTGCGGGGCGAGCGTCCGACATGTGGACTGCCGTGACTGCCTGTTTGTATTATTGTTTTGGGGCACGACCAGGTTGCGGTCGATGTACCCGTTGTATGTATATTTTACTTTCTGTACTAGGATTACCCCGCGGAGGGGTGCACGGATAGCCGGGTTCTAGAGGGCAACGGGCCCGCATCTCATGGCATTAAGACGGAGAGGGCTTTACTCTAGAATTGGCGGGCTATTCGCCGCACTCGTAGGGGGTATAGGTTGACCCAGGAGGGGTGCCCAAGTTACCGGATTCCGTGAAGTGCTGGGTGGTCCATTCACGTTGCTGAAGGGGGCTGCCTCGCTTCAGGTTTTGGCGGGTGACTTGCTGCGCCCGTAGGGGTCTAGGATTTCATTGCACAGGCCATCCACACGATCAGGGGAACGTCGGGTTTCAGCAGCGGCTCTGTGAAACCCGGGGCTTCCAGATATCTGTATTGTTCTGTGATGCTGTATATTTCTGTGATGTTGCATTTTATCACGCCTTGAGCGAAATATAATATATTGGTATATATATTAGTAGATGTTATATATGTTTTGCATCCGTGCTAGTCCAGTCCCCGCTCTGTCGTTAGTTAGCTAACCTAACGGGTAATGACGGGACCCAGTGGCGAATGCGGATGTCATATACGTACATCAGTATATTTTCGTTCTTTGTGGTGTGATCAATTGATGGGACTGCGTTGATTCGGATCAATGCAAGCTAAACAAACCTATTCTGATGTTGTTGGAACATTTTTTCAAAAAGCTGTTATTGCAAGGATGTTCACTTTTGTTTTGCATCGTGGTATTCAGCTGGAATATCCTGCTCCTCAGTCGACGAGGCAAGGGCCGAGATCCCTTCACCGGGAGTGACCCCTTGGACAGAAGTTTGCGTCAGGGCAATAACTTCACTATAGCCGATTGCCTTTTGCTTTGCATCATGGTATTCAGTTGGAATATCCTGCACCTCATTCTACGGGGAAAGAGCCGAGATCCCTTCATCGGGAGTGACCTCTTTAGTAAAGGTTTTCGTCACTATATTTTTATAAAGAGTTATCCAGTTCCTTCAACGATATCAAGTTCATTACGTTAAAGGTTTTTTGCCAAAAACCAGTCGTAGCCCTCTGTCATTTCAGATTAGTATTGCTTAGTATTCGCGCTACGTTTGTCGTTGCTATTCGCCGAGGCGTAGTGTGCGGTAGCTTTGTTGTGCTATTCTGTCGCATGGATATGTGGATTGGTTAGGACAGTCGTACGACTTTGTTGATTATTCGTCAAGGGTCGTGCGGGTGGGTTTAACGCAATCAAGATAATGACGGGTTGAACTTGATTAGGACCTTTTGATTTGTTGATTATTCGTCAAGGTCATTTGGGTCCTAGGGGTAAAAATCACATCGGGAGTTTTAAAAGAAACTGAAACTTGCCAGGCATGCGCATACCTTCTGGAGTGTGGTGACTTGAGTGGATTCCTTCAAGTTATCATGCGATGATAGTTGGATCCCGATTCCCACTGATGAGTTGGTTTACTCCTCGGGTGATCCCGACTAATTCTTCTTTCAGGTTTGGGGAAAAATTTGAGGTTACAGTGGGAGGTTTCCTGATTAGATAAAGTGGTAACCATTCTGATCTAGGTTAGAGTGCACGCTGAGTGTTTCTTTTCTCTCTCTCTTTGGCAGCGACCATTGACCCGACCCTAGACTATGACTCAGTGACCAAGTTGACCGAACCTTCTTAACACAGGCCTTTGGATTGTCAGAGTTGCAAACCTCATTGCCACTCCTACTTTTACCCTTTTCTCCAGGACACCCCGTATTACTACGAAGGTCCACTTCCATTAGACAAAACCATCGTATGGTTATATACGAACTCGAAGGAATTCGAGGATGGTTTCCGGTTCTGGAGAAAACGAATAGGACTATTCAGTTGTCTTTTCCTTTTACCTTCTCTCAGGTTGCGAGTACTCCTTGGTTTAGGAGATAGTACACCTATTATGCAAATTGGATAGTCTTCTTCCAAACCTTAGGCCGGTGCCGAACGGCGGGGAATGAAGAAAACCAATTAGCATAACGATGGTGTACAGAAGGTATTAAGTAAAGACAAAGCAAGGGATTAGTAAGAGGGCAAAGTAAATTGCGACTGCTATTCACGACCAAACCAAGTATATCTTCGCCAAACCTAAATCACCTTTGTATTTCTCCAGGACACTACGTATCACTACGAAGATCCACAGTTTATTTGGATATTCCATCGTATGGTTATATACGAACTCGAAAGGAACTTGTTCCAGTTCGGGGATGGATTCTGGTTCAGGAGAAATAGGAATAAAGTTTTATTCGGTTGTCTTTTATCTTCACCTTCTCTTGCATTGTGAGTGCTCCTAGGATTAGGACAGTACACCCATTATGCTTATTGGATAGTCTTCTTCCAAACCATAGGCTGGTACCGAACGGTAGGGAAGGAAGAAAACCATTTGGCCTAAAGGGGTGTGCAGAAGGTAATGACTAAAGACATATAAAGGGATTTGGAGAGATGGCAAAGAGATATAAGGTTACAAATGTGAATCTGGATAATGGAAGAGGCATTACTAGGAATACCAGGATACCCCATCGAATCATTTCAATGTTTCAGTTCACTGTGTACTGTTAAAAGAAAACTGATTTCCCAATTAGATACTTGCTCCAGGGTATGTATTTACCAGGTATGATTCTCGCATCTGTATGGTTTTACAGATGATGAGTGGGAGTAAGTTATTGGGAATTAGGTGATCGTCCTCATAATATCGGAATTCGTTGTAATTGGTGATATTTGAGGAAGTCACCTGGGTTGTTTGCCGATCGGCAAATATTTGGTTTCGAATATCCGTTGTTATGCACCAATTTCAAATTGATATATCTGTACGTCTATTTTTATAGAGTGAGAGATACCTTTTTGAAATTATGTCTATGACATTTACCTATATCAGTGGATGGTTAGGTAAGGAGCATTGAACAGCGATGTAATTCTTCTTAACCATAAGTACAGTTTTCAACCTACGACACACAGTGAATGAGTTATTAAACTCAGGGGACTTATACAGAGTACTGTATATTGTCCAGTGTCCATTAGGACAGTGGGGTTGGTCCTCGTACTATATTCTGTTTACTTATGACTTCTCTGGTTCTTAGACAGGTGTTTCGTAGAAACACAGGGTCCAAGTTTTGAGAAGTTATAGGTATATGAATAAAGTAGAGAACCAAGTGTTGCAAGTATCAGGATTCTTCAAGGAGATCGAAGATGTAGATACTTGTGTGTGGTATTCAGTTGATAGTAATGATTAAGAGAACTTGCTTCTCTTTCAAGTTACTCATAATTGGAAGCATTCCTAAGTTGAGTAACGCTGATCGGTCTCTTTCTATTTAATTGACATGCACTAGAGACAGCTGCATGATTTGAATCTGGTTCAATTAAATCAGTGCCTCTGTTTTTGTATTGGATATAGAACAGTTCATATCTTAACGATGTTAAGGTACGGGGAGTTGTCCGGCTTATGCTTAAAACCAGACTCCGGATAACTCAAGGCACATTTCTGTAATGGCCGTTTGTGGGTTGACCCAGGCTATGACGAGGGTTGATTTTCTACCATCTGGAAGATCAATAGTGATATTGTTCTTAACTCGCCACAGTTTTAATTAAAAATGGTTTTTTTTTCCAGAAAACAGTAGTGGGAGTATGGTAGAACTGGAAGTGATTCCAGAACCGCAAACGATTACTGAAGATTTGATCAGAACCTGAAGATTCAATCTGATTTGACATTCCATTGGCCACTCCGCAGATATGGTGGGTAACCTCAGGCATACGAGAGGTACTTCGGTATGCTCAAGGACGCTGTCAGGGAGGTTCTTATTTACCCAGACTTGCCATTGCTGTTGTTCCAGACTGTGAGACCCGGCAGGAGGATGAGTATAGCGTCGTTCTAAACTAGCTTTAGAAGTGTACGTATATATGACTCTGCCAGAGGGTTGTCGTGGTCAGTGGGAGCAGCAGAAGCATTGGTGGACAGGTGGCTTATGTCTATTTATAGACTAAAGCAGATATAGCGGAGATAGATTATCTATTTCTAATATGACAGTCATAGGTTCGACGTCATCAGAATAGGGGATGGATCTGTTGAGAAGGTAGTAGGGTGTGATGTCCTGGTTTTGGATGACATACACAGAGTAGGAAAGGAAACTCCTATACTACGATCGGTTATACTTTGGTTGTCACACAGTGTTTTCTCCACATAGGACTTGGATTTTATATCAGACATTCTGGTTACTGGATCTGTGGTTTTAGATCTAGATTTGGGTGGTTTCCCAATCTGGGTACTTAGACAGCATTCTATAAGTATTTAGAATGGACGACTCCTGGCACGGTAGTATACCTGCAGGTAATGAAGTCACCCTCTCTAAAGGTGTCTTACAGACTAAAGGGGAGAGGGATACGCATGATTGACAGATCACTTGCTTAGGCAATTGAGTCAATCATGAGATGTCAAGTACCACACCAGATGTTGTTCTTGCAGTAGGTGCAATAAGTTGATATTGATCCAATCCTGGAGAAACAGTCGGAAGCAGTTTTAGAACATAAGTTGATGTTCTAGGGATATGATAACAGCATTCTCCTTCGGGGGACAGTTATCATTCCAGGCTTCCAAAGTGACCTGGATGGCAGAGTGGCTGTCAGAGTTATAGTTTTCCCTCTGACGAGGGGCAGTATTTTGGACAGGTGGTCCAGGTGGATACTGAGGGAAGGCATGGCGCAGGATACTGATTAAGTTCAGTTGACGATACAGTTTAAGAAGTTTTGATTTGGAGTTCATTTATGAGCTAGGTCCCATCAGACATCCAGACACATTCTAAGACATGTATTGCTCATTTCGGGAGATGGTTTTCTCCACGAACTTGAGATATAGAGAGACATAGAAAGAAACATCACAGCGGATCCACTCACTGAGGCTATTCCTCGAACGCAATAGTTTCGCAAACGAGCTTTGTGAGAC
Organism: Agapanthus africanus; assembly: GCA_030015575.1. Lineage (NCBI taxonomy): Eukaryota > Viridiplantae > Streptophyta > Magnoliopsida > Asparagales > Amaryllidaceae > Agapanthus > Agapanthus africanus. The sequence goes on from JASDDO010000026.1 coordinate 202,787,931, forward strand.
TGACTGGTAGAAGAGTTGGGTGTTCGGTATCACACGGGCTGTGAGTATACGACATCGCAATAATTAGCCTTGAGTGCAATTGGGAGATTGTTGGAGATAGTGCCCTCAGAGTCAATTATTGGATCACAGGCACGTGATTGCAATGATTGAGGGATGACCTATCCCGGTAGGACAGTCTTACTCGAGATGATAGTATGCTATCTGGTTTACCTTTATCATCGTGTACTGCTTCAGGTGACCTTACAGGTCGCTATTACATGCTGATAGAGCCCCTAGGATTCTTGCTTGACTGCCAGCAGTATGAGGGCGATCATATACATGAGAGCTGGTGGTCTATAAGCACATCCTTAAAAGGTCCCTAGTCGTGGGAGTTTCGAGACAGGGCATCGATTCTCCAGAGTAGACTAGTGTATACAGTCGAGACCCCGACGAGGGGCGGTGGCCGGTCTCACAAGCCACTGGTGTCAGTTGGTTCACCTAAGATGTATACAGGTGCTCATTGGGTTATGAGTACACCGGACAGGACTCGCCGGGAACATGCTAGTTGGTCTTATACTTGACGTCAGATAGCAGTTCCCTGGTGACATGTGTACAGGTTAGTTCATCGACCTGAGATCGTCATTTGTCTCGTGTGAGTTCCCACTGTACTTTGATTACTACCCTACCACGGCTCAAAGGAGTCGTGCAAACAGGTTTTAGTTGGGTACAGTCCCGAGCCACATGGAGGCAGTGAGCGGATCTGCAGGGGTTCGTCTCTCCCGGTATTGGGGGTGAGGTTGCGCTGTGTCTAGGAGAGCCATTACACAAAGCCCTCGGCCGAGGCAGGAGATTTACTGGTAGGTATTCCAGTAGTATCTCAGGGTGTTCTGGGCTACACTCCGACACGACTTGTACCGCTTTTGGGGGTCTGACTTTTACCAACCCCCTAGGCCCGCCATGCGATACTCATAGACGAACGGACCGGACTGTACGGATATTGTCACTGACAGGCTCAGTAGGGTGTCAGGATGAGTTCGCTCATCGATGTCCCTTTTGGTCAATAGCTGGTGGCCCGTCATGTATGGCTAATACCTCTGACGTGCTAGTGGTTAAATCCACAGCCATAGTATTGACGAGTCTTTAGAGTCCCCCACACAAACAGTTACTCAAGTTTCGGGCGAAACGCTGTAGAGGCCGTATGGAGATATGGCAGGGTCCGATCAGATACGTGCGGTATTGCACAGATCAGGATCGGACGGTTTGTACTAGAGGCCGTATAGATATATGGCAAGGTTCGATCAGATACGTGCGGTATTACACGGATCAGGATCGAACGGATATAACTAGCCGGCTTTGGTTTAAGCCGGATCCTAGTTTAGTACAGTGTAGATTTTGTCTCATTGCATTTGTATCCGGTCGGAATACAGATGCGGGTGTGTATGCACAGTATCGGGGTTTTCCTGTAATTTATTATGGGACCAGTTTTCTGGAGTTGCCAGTTTGCATTCCGTTCCGGCCGGTTTTCCTTTGTTCTTTCCCGGCCGGACTTTTCCGATGGAGGGGGTTATTTGCAAGTTTGCAAATAACATATTGTGGAGGGGTTTCTTGCATATGGATTGATTATGAAAGCATCTTTTGATACCATTCTTTTCTATCATCATTTCTTGCATTCATGGTGATTAGAGTTGATTAGGAATTGATTTGAGATGGTTATCATTGCTTTGGATGTGGTCACCCTCCACCTTTTCCTACACTCACCTTCCTTCTTGTTTTTGAGTTTTCCTCCACCATTTGTTAGAGGGGGGGGGGCGGCCACATAGAAGAGAGAGAGAGAGGTTCATTTGGCATGAGGGAAATTATTCACCTCTCAATTTCTCTTGCTACACAATTTCTAGCTCTCTCCAATGTTCTTCATCCCTCCATCACCATGGCAACTACTACCCCAAATGAGACAAGCATTTCTACACTACAATCTACAGCAAACCTTGGGCACGTCGACTAGCCAGCTTCGTGCTCGAGTTGCCTCGGTATTGAGGTGGGAGCCCATAAAAGATGCAGACGATGTGGTGCCTTTTCGGCAAGGAGGCGACGACCGGAGTTTCCGCGGGAGATCGGGACGACTACGAGAAGACCGGAGGACTCGGATCAGTCGGTATACTTCTCTACCCTTCTCTTGTATGCTAGTATAGGTTAATGGTTATGATCCGGGTTTATTGTCCGTGCTAGCGCCAGTTTGAAAGTTAATAAAATTTTTGATTCCGCATTTTGGCCTCGGATAGACGGCCGGGGCACTGCCGTGGTGCAACAGCTGCTGGAGAAGCTGATGGTGGTGTGGGTGTGTGTGTTGCTGATGGAGCTGCTGCTGTTGCTAGCTTCTGGTGATGCTGATGCCACTGCTGAAGCTGTTGCTGTCTGCTGCTGCTCCTTCTCTGCTGCTGCTGCTTCAGTTGTTGTTGTTGTTGTTGTTGTCTTTGCTGCTGCTGTGCTGTTGTGTGTGTGTGTGTGTGTGAATTTGAGAGTGAGAGGATGAGAGAAATGAGTGAGAATGAGAGAACACCAACAAGTCAACCCCTCCTCTCTCTCTCTCTTCATTAATTGAAGGCATGGGCAAGCCATCATGCCTCATAATTCTCTCTCTCTCTCTCTCACCAAGTCAACACAAAGCAATCATACACCATAATTAAAACCCAAAATGACTTAATACAAAACTTAAAATGGCTTAAGGAAATGTTTAGTCCACCATGGTTGCCAATCATGGTTAAACCCCAAAAACAACCCTATTTATCATGCACAAGTTTGTGCAAGCCTAGGAAAAATCTAATAAAATATTCATTAAATAGGATAAAATAATTAAAAACCAATTTGGTAAAATTTTTATTAAAAACTATATATTAAAATATAATTAACCACAAAACACAATCTAAGGTGTTACAATCTCCCCCCCTTAAAAGAAATTCGTCCCCGAATTTAAAAATATACTGTTACGCGTACCTTCAAAGAGAAGATTACAACCCTCAAATCTCGCTCGCAGCCTCCTAAGTGATTATCTCACTATACGGTTACGTCCAAGAAAACCCTTCACAGATGGCAAGACCCTTGGCCGACGTTTCTCCACCTGCCGAGCCATTAATACACATGGCTGCTGGTGAACGAAAGATCACGTCCAAGCTAATTAGTCTGGTGCCAAATCATGTGAGGAAGGTCAAGAAGGTAATTGTAAAGTATCATCACAAGGAATACGGGGTGAAAATTCAATAATCTGGGCGGAAGTGCCAAATTAAAGGTAACAAAACTGACTCGCTTATAGGATCTCGAAAGGACCTACAATCCTGGGACAAGCTTCCCAAAATCCAACACGTCATTCATCGGAAAGTCCGTAGGAATAAATGATCTGTCCCTGCGAACTCGAGTCTATAACCAACGCAGTCGGCATAAGACCTCAGTTCGCAATGGACAATTCCCATCCTGACCTAACACAACTGGACCATCTCCGAAGTCTCTAGACATAGCTGGGGTCCAAAATCCTACTTACGCAGAGTCAGAAAAACAACAGACTGGTGATCGACACGACCTAACCCTTAAGCCTAAAGGTGGCCAATTGGAGTATCTCCTGATAACAGCTATCGAAGGAGAACCCTAACGATGGCGAGTGACGATCCCCAACTGCCGACAACAAAAACACAAATGCACAACTTAACAAGGAACAACTGAGCAAACTGAGTATAACCGGACGACAAGAATCCGAATGGAGTCACACCCTGACTAAACTTGGGTAGAAACCATAACGAAATTCGTGGAGATGTGCTCCCACTCCTACTTCGGAACGGTAAAAGGTTGCAACTCTCCAGCCGGCCTCAGATGCTCGACCCAAGCATACAACAAGACAGACACCTTGAAACGAACCAAGAACTTCTCTTTACATCCCTGTCCACCCGTAACTATCTCACAAGTCACGTCAATGTTGGTGGAACTTGAATGAAAACAGAGAGTTGACTGATGTGCCTGTTCTAGGGTTTCACGTCTCTACCTGATAATATCAGGTACACAAACGCGTCCCTAACCTTGCACACCATTGTCACAATCAAAGACTCCGAATCATTACCCAGCCGAGTATGCTCAAGTATCTCAGATGAACGAGCAGCGGCGGGCAGTGTCTCGCGAAAACGATTAAGGAGAAGTGGTCGGGCACGGACATGAGCAAGCTGTCCCCTCCGTAGAGACGAACTTAAGCTGTACTCAACGATCACACAAGAACTGTAAATCTGCAGAAGACTATCACAACAATCAAAATCCGCTGCAGGAAGATGCACATTAGCTCTGGCGGTCCGTGAAAATCTGACACGACTTCCGAATGAGTAGTGTCTCCAAATCTCCAACGCAAAACCACCGCGGCCATCTCCAGATCATGAGTGGAATATCCTTCTCGTACTTCCTCCAAATGTAGGGAAGCAAAAGCGATAACTCTATAGTGTCACCTCAGTACACACTTGAGCCCTCTCAAGAAACATTACAGTTAAACAACAAGGTCGCCCGAACCAAAGGCAAAGAAAGGACTAATGCAGTTGTTAACCGAATCTTCAACTGCCGAAAACTCCGCACACATGCCTCAGTCCAAAGAAGAAAACCTCCTTTCCGGTCAATTCAGTCGACGGTGCAGCACTACTCTAGCAATCCTGCACGAAACGGCGGTAAGAACCTGCTAAGCCCGAAAATCTGTGGACCTCCGTCCTGCACACAAGTCTGGGCCTAAGCTGTATGGCCACGATCTCCCTCGGAACCATACGAAACCGTCTCCCGTGACTACAAGACCTAGGAGTCAACACAAACAAGCCTGAAGAAACACTCCAAGAATCTAGCAAACTGCTGGTGCTCTCCCAGTATCTGCATAACAAATCCTCAAGTGCTACTACTGTCCCTCAAGACACATTAAATAGACCATAATGTCATAAATAACACAACAATAACTGGTTGAGGAACGGCTTGCAGAAATCTGGTTCATCATATATACGAATGCTGCTAGGCCACTGGTGAGTCCAATGACTTACCAAAACACACAAAGCCCGTAGCACGCATAAGGCAGTCTTCGGAATGCCATCACTCCGAACCCGCAATAATGATGACCCGATCCCAACAAACTTAGAAAATGTCTCACACTCTAGAGCTGATCGAAGAAATCGTCACGGCGAGGTGAAGGATACATATCCGCACCGTAAGCCGGTTCAATTAACGATCCGTCGATACACAACCTCAAACTGCCGTCTTCCCTTCGACGAACAGAAATAGGAGCTTCCAAAAGCGAAACACTCAGACGCACAAAATTCCCCAAACCATAACTCTGCAGCTGATCCTTTAGCTCCCAAGCTTAGCCGGCTCATCCGGAACAACGTCGGAAAAACTCTCGCACGAAAGGAACACCGGCCCAACAAACCCTCTATGGCTACGGTATCATGAATGAACGCCAAGAATCCATGACATGTCCCCAGAAGCCGACTAGCGAAAAAGGCTGAATTCAAGCTGTGAGTGGCGGCACAACTATCCACCTGCACAACAAGAACCGACTTGCCGGAAAACAAACCTGACTGTCTCCTCACGGTAGTCCATAGACGCCTAGCACGTAACTAAACAGTCCGTACCCAGGAGATCGTCAGATTCAACATCTCTAGAAGGATCAAAACGACGGACGAATCTCTATCTCCTATCCGATTGGCACACAACTGAAACACGTGTCGCGCAACAAAAGAATCGCTGACAGAAGTTAAAACAAAAAACTACGAATAATCTACCCAACCGCGGCACAAACATGAAAAATAAATGAATACATCAAAAGAACATGCGAAATAAGGATACCTGAAAACTCTGCATTGGACGCCTGCGCGTCCCGATGAGTAGAAGCAAACTCCTGTGTCTGCCCTCTACCTGCAGCTGGATGAATTCCTCTGGTAGACTGAGCCCTCTGAGCGAACCTCCCGCGTCCACGGCCTCTCTGAATACGATCCTGACGCCGTGCTGAGGAACAATCCCTGACGAAGTGCTGAAGGCTTCCGTATCGAAAACATCCACGCGCTGACTGCTGACCATCCTGGGGATGAGAGCTGAACGACTGTCCTCGTCCTAAGCCTCTGCTACTCCCGCGCCGGCCACGAAATCTGTCTCGACGACCAAACCTATGTCTCTGGGCTGGTACACTGGTACGAGTCCTCCACTGTCCTAGAATATGTGTCTCGCCAACTGGAGCTGCAACCACTGGTGCTATGTAGGTGACGGACTGCTGCATGCTGATCGTAAGTGACAACTGAGTAACAGGGGTGACAACCTCCTGCCGTAGCTCTCGAACGACATCAACCAATGAACTCATCGTCTGGCGAAAGTCCTGCATCTCTGCCAAAAGTCTATCAATAGTATATGTCGTAGGCCGATCCTCTGCACCTGTGCAACTAGAGTGCCATCCTGGTCAGTACTCGTCTCACCCGAGCCAACTCTGACCTCGGCCCTGCTGCATCACTCAGAGTCCTCATAGTCATCGGCGGCAAGGCTATAAATAGATATAAGATTCGATGAGAATAAGGAATCGAATCTCAAGGATATGAATCATCAAGGAAGGAATTTCAAACAATTTGTACTTAGGTTACTTTAGGCGAAGTATCGCATCATGGGTATGCTGCAGACATACACACACTACGTTACTCTGCTTAAGCTACCTACTCCATCATACTAAGGTCATCCTACACTCCGAAAGGTAAAACCTAGCGCTCTGATACCAACTTTGTCATGACCCGAAATTGGCCCGTGACGGCCTTAGTACTACGCAACGCCCTAAGACGTAACGTAGTAAAAGAAAGCCAAAACCCAGAAATCTAAACCATAAAAATACGGAAAAGATAATATAAGTTTTTTGAAACATTTGAAATCGCAACCCAAATTCTTTAAAAGTCCTACTTTATTTCTTTAAAATTTTGGCAACACCCCCTTTTTGTAAAAACTAGCCAAGATGAATACAACATAAAAATACGCCGCCGTAGCGAAAAAATAAAGACAATAGAGAGAAAGCTGGATATAAAAGACAACAAATCCACAATAATATACAATATCGTCCTCACCAAGTCTCTAAGTCAATAACATAATAGCAGATGGAGAGTACAAGATACAATGAATGTTCAATATGAAATACAGATAATCATCTAACCCACCTAAGCAAAATAGTAAATTGTGAGCCGATGCAATATCTGTAGCAAAAGATGATAGATGAATAGCTGAATAGCCTTCCTCGACTACTTTGGGGAACAACCTGAAACACCTATGGCACAACGGGGGTGAGTTGCCAACTCGTGAATAGTAGATAACATATGCAGGTAATTGCAGGAATGTACGTACAACATGAATCTAAGATATGCGATTACGGTAATAACATGTCATGTGAATGCAGAATAATGGAAAGTACACTAGCAGGTACAGTCAATATGTGAAGCAATAATGACATGATAATAGTATGCAATAACTATACAATAGGGATATGAGAAAGTAGATATGCAGCAATCATGAGGGTACACTAACAGGTACTACCAATGTATGAAACTGTGTATAAAATAGATAAGTGTGAGGTATGAGGTGGAATATGTTATTTCCACGGAAACCTGACATCGTGGCAGGATCACAATCCATCAAGACACTCAAATCCCAAATCCTCAAATCAGCCCCTATGTTGGGCTCTCATATCATGTAAGTCTCACATCTCCTCAATGTACAATATCGAATAGCTCTCCTATATCTCGAATGTAGAAATCAACAATCTCATAGGTAACCTGTATCCAATCTCAATGAATCACCTAATATCCCAAATAACATCTCAAGTAAGATTCTAGCATCCTAAATATATATATATATATATTTGCAGAAATAAATATGATGGGGGCAATACACATATATTAGCGTCCCATTCCACTAATATTGGTGTAAGGGTATATATAACAACGGCTAAATCCCATGTTATATATATAAAGGTGTTAAAGAAATATCATGAAAACCATGTGCCAAGCATCGACACAGAAATCCTGATCACGTATCATACGCTATCCCGAAAGCACGAGTGCCTAGCTCTGACCCTCGGCTTTCGAGGTATGCATACGTACATGACTCCCAACGGTATCTCCATGATCCCCGCCGAGTCATCAGTACTGCCACCGGTAGGTACTCGCCTGCCTCCAGGCTCAATCGGCAACATCCATCGATCTTCTTGCCGAGGGGAACCATATCAGGCCCCACCATGTACCCTCATACGGCAACCATACCTCGTATGGAGTAAATAATCAGAACCGATAAATCTCATGGTGGCTGCGCAAATATCACATCAAGGAAACCGGGTTTTTCAATGTATGCATAATTTCATGAACTCCCGCGGTTCCCAAAGCCAGAAAACATCATGTAAAATCCAAATAACAAGGCGCAAATCCAGGAATAAATTTATGCGATATATCTGAATGCGAGCATATAAATGAAAACATATAGCTGAAACCAGATGTATGCGAAATCAATAAGGTACAGCTAAGTATAGGTGTTTACCTATAAGTAAAAGATGTCGTATACCCCCTGGGTATAAGTAGAATATGAAGGGTACCCCCTGGGTATAAGTAAAATATGTGCAAGGTATACCTGTAGCTGTATCGCAAGGTGTAGATGTACCTATCACTAATGGTAAGATACACTATTGGTATACCGATAAGCTAGATGTCAAGTATGATAAGCAATATAGTATCTATAAAGGGTTGTGTGTGACATGGCAATTATTGACGGTGTGTGTGTAGCATACAATCCGTGCTCGTGCAACATGAACCGTCAATAATATGTGCAGTGTCCTACGGCTGCTAGTCACAGTACAACTATATCAAGGAAATATGGTAAAGGCGCAATTCTAACAATGACGTAGAATATGCGACAGGTATTTGAATCCTAGCCAAGACGCATAACGCCATGCGGGCGATTCCCCTGTAGATGTTAAATCTACTCACCTACGCTCCACGCTAGGTGAATCCTACCATCTGCTCCCCTCTGTAGCAGTGTTCGTAGTCCCTGCCTGCAAACCTGCAAATAAGACATGGAAATCATATATAAGCCAAATATTCCGCAAAACGCGATATCGAACCAAAACGAGAAACTCGCGTCGCGAACTAAACGCGCGTGTGCACGATACGCTGAATCGTGTGTATACGCGTCTAAAACTATCGCGACACGCCGCGATACGCTGGATCACAGAACCAACTCACGTATCGCGTGTATCGCGCAAACACAACGGACAAGAAAATGGTATATTGTCCCAGATTTTCCTACAGGTCAAATATTACAAAACTATACATGCCAAAACACTATACAAGACAACAGACAACCCTAGCCAAGAACCCAACACCCCACTCCCCTTCCTGGCCGCAATTTGCGGCCATATGCATTAAATTTGCGGCCAAGTTGAAGCAATTGGGGCTCGTGTTCTGGTAGTGTTATCTATACCTAGTGAGCATGCCCCAGTTTTCTCAATTTTGTCCTGAAGGCCCCGGGTCAAAAGCAGATTACAGATGTCGCAAAATGACACCAAAATACGATATTTAGCACAGTATGGAAAACCTATGGTATTTTTGTGAAACCTGGGTTGAATCTCAGTTGAGGTGACCTAACAACACTAGAATGAGCTAGGTTAACCAACTCAAACATATTCTATCCAAAATTCCACATACAACACCATAACTAGCACCAAACTCACATTTATCACAAACTGAAGCTAAACTATACACAAGTTAAGCAAACTAGGAAATTGTGTTCAGAAATTATACCCTATGAAACCCTAAGAAGCAAGTGAAGGGGAAAAACTGAGTTGCTACAGCTGCTGGTGATGCAGGGGATGCAAGTTGCTGCTGCTGCAATGAAGCTGCTGCTGATGCTGTCTGTGCTGATGCTGATGCTGCTGTTGGTGCTGCTGCTGGAGAAGCTGATAGTGGTGTGGGTGTGTGTGTTGCTGATGGATCTGCTGCTGTTGCCAGCTTCTGGTGATGCTGATGCCACTGCTGAAGCTGTTGATGTCTGCTGCTGCTCCTTCTCTGCTGCTGCTGCTTCAGTTGTTGTTGTCTTTGCTGCTGCTGTGCTGTCGTGTGTGTGTGTGTGTGTGTGTGTGTGAGTTTGAGAGTGAGAGGATGAGAGAAATGAGTGAGAATGAGAGAACACCAACAAGTCAACCCCCTCCTCTCTCTCTCTCTTTAATTGAAGGCATGGGCAAGCCATCATGCCTCATAATGCACTCTCTCTCTCTCTCACTAAGTCAACACAAAGCAATCATACACCATAATTAAAACCCAAAATGACTTAATACAAAACTTAAAATGGCTTAAGGAAATGTTTAGTCCACCATGGTTGCCAATCATGGTTAAACCCCAAAAACAACCCTAGTTATCATGCACAAGTGTGTGCAAGCCTAGGAAAAATCTAACAAAATATTCATTAAATAGGATAAAATAATTAAAAACCAATTTGGTAAACTTTTTATTAAAAACTATATATTAAAATATAATTAACCACAAAACACAATCTAAGGTGTTACAGTTGGGTTAGGAAAATATCTCTAAAAATATCAACCATAATATCTTTGCAAGAAACAAAAGAAAAGTTTCTAGAAGCTTCTTGAATAAGCTAACCCAAATCAAACCCTAACCATGTTTAATCTCCACTAATCATGTTGCATTTGTAATCATAACATGTTACAATATTATATATCACATATATAATATATTTTTGTAACAAAAGAAAATAATACAATTAACATATATCGATATATATCAATGTATTATTCGGTGAGAAAATGAATCAATAAAGCGAGCCAATATTAGATAATGTAATGCAATATATCATATATATAATTATACATTAAATTATCGAATCAACACTTGATCCGACAATCCGGCTATATCGCATATAACCGACCAATATATCATGTACCGATTCTTCAAATCAACACTTGATCCGATGACCCGGCTCATATCAAAATCTCGCAAGAATATAATACGGTATCTCATATCGTATTATCCTTGGTCCTGCACATATCACATATGTGCTCCTACTCCATATCATATATGTGCTCCTACTCCATTTTTCCTGAGTCAAGAAACCTCTGTATGGGACTCTAAAGAATCATCAATACGCCGGTAGCAGGTGATGATCATATCAAACACCCACAAGCTGCAAGCGATCAGTTAAATGTAACAGCCATCCAGGTATTGAGCGATCAGAAGATCAACAAGCAAGCTTGTAAATTCTCATGTGAATCCAATCAGTAACATTCCCGTATAGTCCGGTCTCTTCGTCTGATATGTTCCATATCTAGTCTAGGGGTGGTATACGTCAGACCTCAGTAGCCGATAAGTCGTGTCGATGTGAGGCTCATAACAGATCGAGAAACTACTGGTAACACTTACCAGTAAATTTCTTTATCAGCCCTGGTCAGGGACTTCCAGTTATAGAAAATCGAACACAGCACAACATCAACTCACTATACCGGGAGAGACGAATCCCCTCCTATCGCTCATTGCCTCCATGTGATTCGGGACTGTACCCAAAAGTCACCGTTTTGCACGCTGTAACACCCGGGCCCAATGATACTAATTTCTGCTACTTTATGAATGGAGTGAGACCCTTATTTCATTTATCTTGCTTGTTTGTTTCTTACTGTAAAATTTTACCCGGTAAATTCATTTCTGCATATAACAAATTTTGGCATCTAAAATAAAATTAAAAATATTCATCTTGGCCTACTCGACACCCCTAGCCTCGTGGTAGCGTCCGTGCATTGTGTGAAAGGTTCCTAGGCACCCTAATGAGGTCTCACAAGGCATCGAACATGCCAATATAAAAATTTATGGGTGCCGAGAGACCCGACTACGGATCGTCGGCTAGAAGTTTAGGCGAAAAAGTAAACCAGTTAACACTTAACTAGAAGATAAGGAAATACAACCTTTGTAGATCCGGTCCTCCACCTCCACGGCTCCGAGATGAGGTCCTCTCCGCTGTCCAAAACGGATCCGGGCTCTAGCGTCGGCTTCATCGGAGAATGGATGGGCTAGGTCGTCGACGACGTGCCGAAGATGATCTACGTCGAAGCATCACTAGATCGAGCTCCACCTTCACCAAGCCATGAAAACTTGTGAAGGAAACACACTCTACTACTTGGCAAGAGGTAGAGGATGAAGAAATAGGAAGTGGGTAGACTTTAGTTTTGGATTTCTCACTCATTTCCATCAATCACCATTGATGGAGCTTGAGGTTTTCTTCTTGAGTTCATGGAAGAAGAAGAAGAATATTATGATAAGTTTTTTTTAGAAAAGAAAAGATAAACAATCCTTATCATAATTGTAACTATGGTTTCATGAAGCTTCCACTAAACAACAAAAAAAGCCACCATTCTTTTCTCCTTTTTCCATCTATTTTCCAAAATGAATAAATAGATAAATAAATGAGAAAAGGAAATAAAACCCTAATCATAAGTTTAACCATGGTTTAATTCTTTACACTTAACCAAGTAAACATGTATCATCAAACATGATACAATAAAATGCACAAAAAGTATATCACATATACAACTTGTACATCCAAGTGAGAAAATCCTTCTAAAGTGAACCGATACTAGTTAATGCAAATTAATATATCAAATATATAATTATGCATTAAATCATTAAATCAACACTTGATTTAATGATCCGGTCATATCGCATATAACCGACTAATATCAACAGTAACATCTGATCGAATCAACACTTGATCCGATAACCCGGCTATATCGCATATAACCGATCAATGTCACAAATCGCGAGAATCAAACACAGTATCACATACTGGTATCATTCTCGGTCCCGCACATATCTCATATGCGCTCCTATTTCGTTTTGCTTGAGCCAGGAAACCTCTGTGTAGGACTCTAAAGACTCGTCAATACGCCGGCAGCAGATGATGATCATATCAAGCACCCACAAGCCGCAAGCGGTCTGCTAAACGTAACGGCCACCCGGGTATTGAGCGATCTGAAGATCGACGAGCAAGCCCGCTCACACTCCAGTGAATCCAACCAGTAACACTACCGTACAGTCCGGTCTGATCGTCTGATATGTCGCATATCTTGCCTAGGGGTGGTAAACGTCAGACCCCAATAGCTCGATAAGTCGTGTCGATATGAGGTCTATAACACTTTGAGAAACTACTGGTAACACTTACCAGTAAATCTCAGCAATCCTGGCCAGGGATTTCCTGTTATAGCCAATCGAACACAGCGCAACACCAACCCCCTATACCGGGAGAGACGAATCCCCTCCTATCGCTCATTGCCTCCATGTGATTCGGGACTGTACCCAAAAACCACCGTTTTGCACGCCCTCTTGGACGTGGTAAGATGGAAATCAAAGCACAGTGGGAACCACACAAGACTCTATGACGATCTCGGGTCAACAGACTACTCTGTACCAGTGTCACCAGAGAACTGCCATCTGACGTGAGGTATAATACCATCTGGGAGTTCTCGGCGAGTCCGTCCAGTGTACCCAGTCTCCACTGAGCACCCGTATATCATCTCCGATGTCAAACACCAATGGATATGGGATCATCCATCGCCCATCTGTATGGGTCGAGAAGGTATACGCTAGTCTACTCTGGTATATCGATGCCCCATCTCGATACACCCACGACTAGGGACTTTGAAGGATGTACTTATGGACTACCATGTCCCCACTAGTATGATCCGCATCACAGTCCAGGTAGTCAAGTACACATCCTAAGGGCTTTACCAACATGTAACAGAGAGACAATCGGTATACACGTTAAGGTAAAGTGCAACCAGATAGCATACTATCATGTCGAGCAAGAAAGTCCTCCCTATATATGTCCCAGCATCCACTACAATATACATCCTATGTACAGTAATGGCCTCTAGGGCATACATATAACTAACAATCTCCCACTTGCACTAGGGCCATCTGTAGCAGTGGTTGTAGTATCTCATACTCAACCATCCCATAAAAGTCTTTCTCTGGGAATAGGCCTTCGTGAGTGGATCCGCCGTGTTGTCCTATGAGTCTACTCTCCTAACCTCGATCCCTTAGAGATCAACCATCTCCATGATCAGGTGAAATTGCCTTAGAATATGTCTGGATCACTGATGGGACCTGCGTTCCTTGGCACAAGCCACAACTCTATTGTCACACAATGGGAGGAACATAGTTCATCTCATGAACCAATATACACCCAAACAGCCTCTTTGGTAGCATCTTAAGTAGCGATGTATCGTGCCTTTATTGTCTAGTATGCCACGGTATCTAGCTTGGAACTCTTCCAACATACCGTCCTTTTACTGAGGGTAAAGACAATGCCTGCGACTGACATTCAGTCGTCTTTATCACCCTGGAACCCTTCCAGTGATTCTCCCCAGGATCAATTGATACCATCTCACTACAACTAGTGAGAATCCTAACATCCAATTAAATCTATCTCATAGATCCAAAACTCAGGATTTAGGAGGTATCATTTTGATCCTATATGGAGAATCATAGTGATAAGCGGAGATTGATCGAGCGTAGCATAAGAAACTCCTTTCTTATCAAGAGTATGTCATCCACGTACTCTACGAGGATCACTACTATACTCTCTACTACCTTTTTGTTTATACAAGGTTCATCTATCATTTTGATGATGTCAACTTCTTTGACTAATCCATCAAAACAGATGTTCCAACTCCGCGATGCCTGCTTTATCCTATAAAGCATCTTGCACACGTTTCCGCTGCTCCCACTGTCTACGAAGCCCTCTGGCTGTGTACTTATAGACGCACTCTTCTAAAACATCATTTAGAAAAGCAGTCATGACACCCAACCACCAGATATCGTAGTTATGGTATGTAGCCGTGACAAGTAGGATCTGGATGGACTTAAGCATAGGTACTGAAAAGGTTTCATCATTATCCACGCCTGGTCGATGACGAAAACCTTTAACAAGTCTAGCTTTGAAAGTCTCAACTTTTCCATCTACACCAAGTAATCTTCTCAAGATATACTTGCTCCTGATGGGGATTTAACCCTTCAGATATAGCAACCAAAGTCCATACTTTGTTGGTGTATAAGGATTCCATCTCAGATCGATAAACATCCAGCTATTCTTACAGAGTCTCACTCTTGATGGCCAGCTCGAAAATAGTTGGGTCATCATCTCATGATGCATTCCTCGCTCCCACTGTCATAGAGAAACCGAAGTATCTCTCAGGTGGGTGAGGAACCCTACTAGGTCGGCGGAGAGGCTGAGGCTCGTTGGTATCTACTGAATCCTTTGGTTCTATCAAATCATCAGCTGCAGTCTGTATAGCTGGAACATTTCCAGTTCTACATAACTGACCTTGCCTCGAGCTTGTCCGGATTTTGCTTTTAGACATAGGCCGGACAACCCCAAATCTTAACTAGCTTAAGACATGGGTTCTTCCCATACCATATCTGATATGGAGTGGTAGGCTTCTGATTTGATTTGAACCCTATTCAATAGGTATGCAGCTTCTCAAGCACATAACTCCCTAAAGGAAAAATGTAACTCAGTAGTACTCATCATAGAGCACACCATATCAAATAGGGTGTATCTGCTCCGCCCCGATATACCATCGGGCTATGGTGTATACAGAGGAGTAATGCTGAGAGAGAATCTCATTCTCCTTTAGAATAGTCCAGTATTTCCGTGCTCAAGTATTCTCCTCCTTGATCACATCAAAGGACATAATACTTATACCCGTATTGTGGTTCTCTACTTCTAACTTATATTCTGTGAATATCTCAAAAGGTTCAGACTTGTGTTTCAACAGGAACATATGTCTGAATCTTGAGAGATTATCAGAGAACGTAATGAAGTATAAAGAACCAGTCCTGGCATGTGTAGACAGGGGACCTTCATACATCAACATGTATCATCCCAAGAGTTCATTAACTCTTTCTCTGTTTCCAATAAACAGGGCTATGGTCATCTTATCTTTGTGACATGACTGGCGAGTTTCACAAGGTGTAAATTCAAACTAATTTAAATATGCATCTTTATGTAACTCAGGCAAGTCGGGTCACATTGATCTGACCTAGTCTACAATACCTCAAGAAGGATTCGTTCATTTCTGAACTCTTCCTCTTGTGTGTGATCCGTATACTAAGAACTGTAGTTTGATTTAGAGCATCAATGCTTTTAGATAACGTGCCTGAACCGATCAACTTTTGATATAGGAAATGTTCAAAACATTATCCAACAATACAAAATTTTATCATTTCTTTACTATTAAAGAGACCGATATGATTTTGTATATCAGGTTCGGTATCTAATAACATTCGTTCAGAATCAATGCATTGGTAATACAGGGTGACAGTGACCGACAGACTTGGCTGCAACTCTTGCCCCATTTTCTGTCTCATGAAACTTATCACCCGTTCTCAGTTTTTCTACCCTTTTATAGCCCTATGTAACAGATTACATATCTGGGATCATGATCCGGTATCATATACCCAGGATGCGGAGGATACTGAGAAACAGTTCTGTATAATGAACACACCCGAAGATGATGCATCAGCATGCACTCTCTTCGTTTGGGCGGCACGGGAAATCTGGTATTCCCCAATTTCCTGCTCTGTCTTATAACAATTATAAGTTGGAGCGGGACCAACGTTCCCCAGCTCAGTATAACAAGCGGGTTCGGTCAATAATCCGTTTTATTATCTTGATTAAGGCGTGATATGGTCGCTACCAGGAGAGAGAGAGAAGAAAACACTCAGCGTGCGCTCTTGCAAGAATAGATTGGTTTTATTTTATCTAATCAGGATGGCTCCCACTGATTTTTATCAAATCTTCCTTCAAACCCTAAAAGGAAAGACTAGCCGGGATTAATTACACACTGCAAGTTCGCTAATCTTTCAGCCAGGCCAGTGTCGGTACTTTGAGGGAGGTCCCCCGTGCTTTCGCACGAACCTAATTAATGTAAACCTCGTTTTCCCAGAGGCGTAACCCCGTTGACACCTTTCTAGACACCTACTTGATCGGCTAATTGTAATGTATAAAACTCTCCCAGGAGTAACACTTACTCACAGCGGGTATCGGGATCCAACTATCTCATAGAAGGTATGCAATCTCATTGCAAATTTCAACACTTGAAATTCCCGATAATCTTTTGCCCCTAACGTGCTATGACCTTGACGAAAGCCAACAAACCATAGCCCGCTAGTCAAGTTCAACCCTTACATTTCTTGATTGAATTAAACCCACCCGCACGACCCTTGACGAAAGCCAACAAAGTCGCACGACTACCCTAATCCAATCGCATCGTATGCTGACAGATAAGCAGCATATAGCTACCGCACACTGCACCTTGACGAAAGCCAACAAATGCAGCACGAATACTATATACAACTTATCTGAAATGTCGGAGGGCTACGACAGGTTTTTCTGAAAACCTATTACGTAATGAACTTGATATTGTTGTAGGGAATGAATTTTGAAATGGAGTGTTTTTGAGGCTTTTCTAGTTTTGCTAAAGGAGTCACTCCCGGTGAGGGGATCGTCGGTCCTTTCCTCGTCGAATGAGGTGCGGGATATATCATATATATCACTGGGCAAAGCAGAACTCTTAAAAGCAATCAAAAGACAAACCGAGTGTGTAGCATCTGCCAGTTATTGCTAAAGGAGTCACTCCCGGTGAAGGGATCTCGGTCCTTTCCTCATCGAATAAGGTGCAGGATATATCGTATATACCGCTGTGCAAAGCAAGAACTGTAGCTACCAGTTTT
This sequence comes from Agapanthus africanus, assembly GCA_030015575.1. Taxonomy (NCBI): domain Eukaryota; kingdom Viridiplantae; phylum Streptophyta; class Magnoliopsida; order Asparagales; family Amaryllidaceae; genus Agapanthus; species Agapanthus africanus. The sequence continues at coordinate 202,805,720 of JASDDO010000026.1, forward strand.
ATTTTGAAATTCGATTCTACAACATCTTAGGTTTCTTTTATTTCATTAATCATATTAATGAAGTCCCATCATTTAAGTACCTAAACATCACAGATGAATACGACGTACACTTATGCCATCCGCATTCGCCTCGATGTCCCCTCGTGCACCGTTAGGTTAGGTAACTAACGGCAGAGCGGGGCAGGGCTAGCGCGGGTGTAAAACATAAGTAACGTCTATATAATATATCATATATACTATATACTGTATCTATCATAGAACACATCAGAGATATAGCAGCAGAAGAAACATATGAAATATTGGATATACTAGGACGTCCGTGTTTTCAATACGAGCCAGTATAAAACACGGATTCCACGGTCGCGATGAATAGCCAAACCCACACCCCAAGACCCCTACGAGAGCGGCAAGCAACCCTACCAATTCTAGAGTTAGGAGACCCGGACTCGACTCCTCGAGTAGGTCTCCCACTGGACTCCAGAACCCGGTTACTTGTGCCCTCCTCCTTGGGTCTATCCTAGTGCAGAAAAGTAAATAATATACAAACGGTGACAACTTCCGCAACCTGGAAGCGCCCCAAATAAAAGAATATTACATACAAGTTTTTACATGAATGAAAATGAAAAACACTCATCTCACATAAAAACCCCCGGCTATTCAATCACGACGATCCAATATAACATATCCAGCAACACATAACATCACATGTCATCAACGTAAGTAAACATGCGTATCCCAATTGTCGTTGACATATAGCAACGAAACCGGCGATATCACATATTACACTTACGTTCACAGAAAAGAAAGTGTAAAACTACAACAGTTGGAATCCGCAACCACCTCAGACATCGCATGCCTGACCAAATGAATTACTTAGACATCGCATGCCTAACAATTATAAACCCCGCATTTTAGTCTCAAAATCGAAAACTCTTTTCAATATCAAATCGGGCAATTCAACAAGATTCCCGACATCCTGATCGAATACTCGTCGCAAACTTCAGTAGGCGGCCGCACCCCCGATACCGTCGACGAAGTGCACCAAGGCGGAACACCACTGCCGCGAGCACCCGAACGGATGCTTTCGGCGACGGGGTTCTCCTACAGTCACTTGGTCGGGGCTATGGAGTGAGGCTGTCTATTAAGTTTACCCGGCGAATATCCGCGTACGCTACGTGATTGCGACGGACTTTTGATCGCATCAAAATTCCGTGGCAACCGATCAAGTGAGACTAAAGTGCTATGTTTATAATATTCATTTAGTTATCTCATAACTTTTTGTGAATTCCAATTATTGTATCCCATTCCGGATAAATAGAAAATGCCAAACTTTCCGATCGAACAATCGAACACCCAAGTTTTCCCGATACAGATCAACACATGAAATAAGTCTAACAACATTCAGTTCGTGCCTCAGTACCAACGGTCCAGCCGTAGAAGGGTCAAGCCAACGCCTCACATGTGGCACGCCGTACTGCCCCAAACCCGAAGGTTCAAAGGGCAGTTCAAGACGGTCACATAATCGAGTTAAGGTTTGTTGTCTTCTAGAGGGTCCATCGCGTTACTTGCACTACTTAGAACGTCGTTAAACTTCGGAAAAATTCAACACTTGGAAATTTCCCGACAGGGGAAAAATTGGGTATTTATATCCGGTCGAACTTTTTAACATATTCTAAAATTTATCCGGAAAGCCACATAGACAAAATTTGAAACCCCGATCGAAACACCGAATCCCCAAAACAAGTCAGAAAATTCAACTCTTGAAAAAATATTAAAAATTCCCAGAAAAATCACCACTGGAAACTAACAATTACTGTGCAAAATAATTTAAATAGTGTGGCCGTACGGCCGCGGAATCGCCGCATGAGCCATGCTCATGCCGCGGATCCGCGGTGGGAAAGTTGAATTGGGCCTCCAAATTTTACAGTAACTCTTCGATATTCCTGATGTGTTTTCTGCATATTTTTAATGTGGAAAAATCCCAGAATTTGGAAAACGTCCAGAGAGCTATTTTGGGTTCTATTTTTCGGTTCGATCGGACTTCAAACTCCGTCTAGACTTCGTCTAAGGCTCTAGCTAGGCTCTGATACCAATGAAAGGTTCCTAGGCACCCTAATGAGGTCTCACAAAGCATCGAACATGCCAATATAAAAATTTATGGGTGCCGAGAGACCCGACTATGGATCGTCGGCTAGAAGTTTAGGCGAAAAAGTAAACCAGTTAACACTTAACTAGAAGATAAGGAAATACAACCTTTGTAGATCCGGTCCTCCACCTCCACGGCTCCGAGATGAGGTCTTCTCCGCTGTCCAAAACGGATCCGGGCTCTAGCGTCGGCTTCATCGGAGAATGGATGGGCTAGGTCGTCGACGACGTGCCGAAGATGATCTACGTCGAAGCATCACTAGATCGAGCTCCACCTTCACCAAGCCATGAAAACTTGTGAAGGAAACACACTCTACTACTTGGCAAGAGGTAGAGGATGAAGAAATAGGAAGTGGGTAGACTTTAGTTTTGGATTTCTCACTCATTTCCATCAATCACCATTGATGGAGCTTGAGGTTTTCTTCTTGAGTTCATGGAAGAAGAAGAAGAATATTATGATAAGTTTTTTTTAGAAAAGAAAAGATAAACAATCCTTATCATAATTGTAACTATGGTTATGTGTAGAGAATTGACCAAGGTTAAAGGAATGGTTAGGGTTAAGGTTTCATGAAGCTTCCACTAAACAACAAAAAAAGCCACCATTCTTTTCTCCTTTTTCCATCTATTTTCCAAAATGAATAAATAGATAAATAAATGAGAAAAGGAAATAAAACCCTAATCATAAGTTTAACCATGGTTTAATTCTTTACACTTAACCAAGTAAACATGTATCATCAAAGATACAATAAAATGCACAAAAAGTATATCACATATACAACTTGTACATCTAAGTGAGAAAATCCTTCTAAAGTGAACCGATACTAGTTAATGCAAATTAATATATCAAATATATAATTATGCATTAAATCATTAAATCAACACTTGATTTAATGATCCGGTCATATCGCATATAACCGACTAATATCAACAGTAACATCTGATCGAATCAACACTTGATCCGATAACCCGGCTATATCGCATATAACCGATCAATGTCACAAATCGCGAGAATCAAACACAGTATCACATACTGGTATCATTCTCGGTCCCGCACATATCTCATATGCGCTCCTATTTCGTTTTGCTTGAGCCAGGAAACCTCTGTGTAGGACTCTAAAGACTCGTCAATACGCCGGCAGCAGATGATGATCATATCAAGCACCCACAAGCCGCAAGCGGTCTGCTAAACGTAACGGCCACCCGGGTATTGAGCGATCTGAAGATCGACGAGCAAGCCCGCTCACACTCCAGTGAATCCAACCAGTAACACTACCGTACAGTCCGGTCTGATCGTCTGATATGTCGCATATCTTGCCTAGGGGTGGTAAACGTCAGACCCCAATAGCTCGATAAGTCGTGTCGATATGAGGTCTATAACACTTCGAGAAACTACTGGTAACACTTACCAGTAAATCTCAGCAACCCTGGCTAGGGATTTCCTGTTATAGCCAATCGAACACAGCGCAACACCAACCCCTATATCGGGAGAGACGAATCCCCTCCTATCGCTCATTGCCTCCATGTGATTCGGGACTGTACCCAAAAACCACCGTTTTGCATGCCCTCTTGGACGTGGTAAGATGGAAATCAAAGCACAGTGGGAACCACACAAGACTCTATGACGATCTCGGGTCAACAGACTACTCTGTACCAGTGTCACCAGAGAACTGCCATCTGACGTGAGGTATAATACCATCTGGGAGTTCTCGGCGAGTCCGTCCAGTGTACCCAGTCTCCACTGAGCACCCGTATATCATCTCCGATGTCAAACACCAATGGATATGGGATCATCCATCGCCCATATGTATGGGTCGAGAAGGTATACGCTAGTCTACTCTGGTATATCGATGCCCCATCTCGATACACCCACGACTAGGGACTTTGAAGGATGTACTTATGGACTACCATGTCCCCACTAGTATGATCCGCATCACAGTCCAGGTAGTCAAGTACACATCCTAAGGGCTTTACCAACATGTAACAGAGAGACAATCGGTATACACGTTAAGGTAAAGTGCAACCAGATAGCATACTATCATGTCGAGCAAGAAAGTCCTCCCTATATATGTCCCAGCATCCACTACAATATACATCCTATGTACAGTAATGGCCTCTAGGGCATACATATAACTAACATTGTGTTCTCGTCCCGTTCAGTAAAACGTGCGAGTTTGGACGGCTACGCGCGCGTACATGTGTCCGTTTTGGGGGTATGCTTTTTGTTCATAAAACACTTCATTTAAAAATTTGGATCCCGCTTAAAATCCTATTTTTTTCAATTTCAAATTTTTGGACCCGATCCGGGCGCGATTTGGAAATGTTTTATTTGGCGCCAAAATCCCAAATTTTATTAATTTAAAACGTCGAATATTTTTCCTAACTATATATATTTTACTGTTACTGAAAATCATATTAAATCCTTTTAATATTTTCCTAAATCCTTTCATCAGCCAATCCCCTCTTCTTATTTCTCCCCGCGGGCCCCACACTTCTTTTCCTCTCTCTCTCTCTCGTCTCTTTCTCTATCTCTATCTCTCTCTCTCTCCCCCTCATATCTCTCTCTCTCCCCCTCACCGTCTCTCTCTCTCTCTATCTCTAACTTTATTCCTCTCTCTCTCTCTTGTATAAACTTCCCTCCTCTTTTTTTTTTAAAGAAAACGCAGAAGAACCCATCTCCCTCCTCGGGCCCTAGCCACCGCCGTCTCCTTCCTCGCCGCCGCAGCCCCGACGCCGGCGCTAGCATCACCTCCATCCTCGCCTCCTCAGCCTAGTCTCACCTACTTCCTCCCTTCTTCCCAGCACCCTGCAGCTTCGCCGCGGCCACCAGCGACCCCCCTGCACGCGATTGCGCCGCCCCTGGTTGTCGCCGGCGATCACCAGACCACCTTGAACGCCTCTGTAAGTCTTCTCTCCCTCTCCTCCTCTTTCCTTTCCCCTTCTTCCCCCTCTCTGTAGAAATTTTCTTGAGTCGGCAGATCTCACCGCGGTCACTGTAGGCCATCGCTGGAGCCGTCGACCTCGTCGTCGTTCTCACGTCTCTTCTCTGTGATCACAGAGCAGAACCTTGTAAGCCTCCTCTTCTTATTCTTTAGTTTCCCTTCATTTCTTGTTGCATAGTTTTCTTGACATTCACTGTTCACCTTTTCGCCGGAATCCGACGATGCCGACGAAGTGATCCAACGTTCCAGCGAGGTACCCCGACCCGCGTGGTTCCATTGTTCGTTGTTTGGGTTCAATCTGTGAACCGTGCGCCCGTCGCAAGTTTCCCCGCCGACGTTTATCGTTCCGTTTTTCCCGGTTCGCGACCTGTCGAGGCAAGTACCCCTTGCTACATGATATACAATATTTACTTATATACTATGACACCCTAAACCTGTAAATTTAACTTGGTACGATCATTTCTCATTTTCGTGTACAATATTGCATTATGTCATTTTACCGTTAAACTTAGACCTACAGTTGCAAATTGAACCTAATAACCATATTTACCTGTTTAATCACATTTTTAATGTTAACATAGCTTGTGGCATTTATCCCTGTAGTTCTGTTCCATTTGGACACTCGTATGCATTTAACCTGAAATAGCTGACTGAACCGTTACATAAATCATTGCACTTCTAAGGGTTCTTAAACCTGTTAACATGACTAAACGGCTATACTTGTCTTACCGCACTCTTGTAATCATCTCTGTGACAAATTTGATAACTGAATTGCAAATTTAATGAAACTGCCTATTACTTAATTCATTGCTTATCTCATGTTGTTGATACCCATGCTAGATTATATAACTGATTGTGAGCACACCCACGATATTGTTTACATCTTGACCTGACTTGCTATATATATATATTGATATACCTGACATGGTACCGTACACTGTTGACTTGACCTGATGTACCATGACCTGACATGTTACCTGATCTTGTGTCTAATGCCAACAAACCTGACTTGTAGTCCTCATGGACCGTTCCTGTTGTCTATCCAGACAAACCTGCTTTTACCTGTTCCTGTGTTAGCATTAGTTCTTGACTACTGAATACCTGACTTGACATACATAATTTGGGGGTATGGGGAAATCAAAGGTGAAACCTGACTTGTAACTCAACAGTTCGATACCTGTTCTGATCAGTCTTACGGGCTAGGCCAGCCCCGGAGTGATGATGCTGACATCACTCGCCCATCCTGCTACCTGTTACTGCCTAGCGGCACGTCTCGGTTTCAGCCCGAGAGTCCTTGACCGTGGTCCCGGACATGCACGGGATACTATTGAGTTACATCGACGATTCATCAATTGATTTCAAAGACTTTAGAATAGAAAACCTGATAGAACAGTCTAGTTTACCCACTGCACGCTACCCTGTACTGATCTGATTCAAATTATTGTTATTCTTGCTGGATTCATGTTTATTTTGCATTACCTGTTACACTGTTCATATTATATTACTTGATGACATGACGCGCTGACGTCTGGGTTTTGCATGGCCCAGATTCTGTACCGCTGTCGTAGTCCGAGCAGGAGTACTTCAGCCAGCAGGCTGAGCTGTGAGTTCAGTAGTAGTTAGTTTTATTTCCTGCATTTACTTCCAGATGTGAGCCCGCATTATGGGACATACATTTCAGTTATTTATATTGGATCATTTTCTTCTGCATTTTTTTATTATTGACTCCTGTTATTTTGGATTATGGACATGTTTTAGATAGTGTTATTTTGTTCTTGATATCTCTACAGCCTTAATGTGACTGTGGATGGATACTTCCTACCCACAGGTAGCATGGTTGGCTATGTCACGTGCCCAATCTAGCGTACTCTGGGAAGCGGGGCGTGACATGGTTCTTTTTGGTATCAGAGCGATAGGTTAATCGGGTTGATTCTTTTGTAGTTGGGTTTTGTACCCAATACACGAATCAGAATACCCGTGTTAGGGAACATGTCCGGCCACCTTGCCGTTTTACCCTTTCTTGAATCACATTCTTCCTGATTATATCTTTTACGATGTGCAAACTTCCTTTGCATATCGACTCGAAAACCTGATTCCTTGTTATCTCTAGGACTTAGGCGACTTGGGTGGAGTTATGTAATTGTGGCTATGATACTGCGGCATAGTTACAATGCGGTACTCTATTTAAGTATCTTGGAGTTCTAGCCTTGATCTATATATTGAATCTATCATCATGCTAATGTTGGGTGTTTTGATTTCAGGAATATGGCAGATAAGAATTTGAAGACGTACCAGAGGCGTGTGGACGAAGCCGCCATGATTGGAGTGATAAGGGGAATGCTAGAGAATCAAAAGAGGCAGACCGAGCTGATCTAGCAGCAAGCAGACTCGTTTCAGGAAGGTTTGCAGATCGTTCAGCAGTCTGTAAACAATGTTGGAGCTAAACTAGTTGACCGAGTAGGGACCGTAGCAGATTTCAGACGTTTGGGTCCGTCTACATTTACTGGTTTGGAGGAGCCGTTGCCAGCAGAGCAGTGGCTAGTTGACACGGAGAATTTGCTTATTGCGACACAGATTCCAGATGACAAAAGAGTTAATGTAGTACGCATTCAGCTAGTGGACTACGCCTGAGAATGGTGGCTTGTGGAAGAGACCCGCTTGCCCAAGCCGATCAAGTAGGCGGATTTTTCTAAGAGTTTCCTGTAGAAGTTCTTCCCGCGGACTGCATGGGAGGAAATGGAAGGGAAGTTTATTGGGCTAAGGCAGAATGGAGCACCCGTGGATGTGCATGCAGCAGAATGGACGAGACTCAGCAGATTCGCTGGACCTTTAGTTGCCAACGATGCAGACAGGGCACGGAGGTTCATGCGCAGCTTGGATGTGGACATCCAGAGGCAGATTGTCTTTCTGGGTTTGACCACTTTCTCACAGGTTCTTACGGCAGCTCGGGAACAGCAGAGTTTATCTGGGATGAAAGGGAGTTTGCAGCAGACAGCAGTTGCGGCAAGGAAGCCTGCATTTGTATCTAACCGAGCTCATGGTCGCAGAGGTATTTCAGTGGACCGTCGAGGTGTAGCACCTATGAAGAAGCCTGTGATCATTGATCGAAGAAAGAGCGTGATTTGTGACTACTGCCATTTACCTGGGCACGTGCAGAAGGAGTGTCGAAGGAGGCTGGGACTTTGTTTGGTTTATGGAGCGGCTGATCACGCAGTTGGTGCTTTTCCGTCGAAGCTTCGTACGAGGGATGATATTCAGAAGCCTCCGCAGAAACCGTCCTAAGGGCAGAAGCAGCTGACTCAAGGACCTAATCAGGCTCGAGCTTTTACCTTGACAGCCGAGGAAGCTAAGGCGTCAGGAGAAGTTGTTTCAGGTACTTTACTCGTTCATGGTTTTCCCGCATTGGCATTATTTGTTTCTGGTGCATCCCACTGTTTTATGTCATCCAAGTTTGTGGCTACACACTCGATTACCTGCGCGACCCTGTCTAGTTTCTGGGACATACACACTGGGAATGGGAAAATCATATCTAGTAGGGAATATAAAGATTGTACAGTTGTTGTGTGCGGACGGGAGCTTTTTGCAGATTTCTTGGTGATTGATACGGGCAGCTATGAAGTCGTCTTGGGAATGGATTTTCTTGGCACTTTCCACGCTCACATTGACTGTAGGGCAAAGAAGGTAATTTTCCAGATTCCCGGACATCCCGAGTTTACCTTCACTGGAGGAAGCAGTTCTGTCGGGCCAGTCGAGTTTAGGGCTAGGCCGACAAAAAATACTCTTGCAGCAATGGAAGTTGATGATGGTGAAGAGCCGGCGGTTGTTCGCGATTTTATGGACGTATTTGAAGATATATCGGGTTTACCGCCGAAACGAGACGTGGAGTTCGCAATTGATCTTATTCCTGGTGCAGCGCCAATATCCAAAGCATATTATCCAATGGCACCAGTGGAGTTGGAAGAAGTTAAGAAACAGGTTGCTGAATTGCTTGAGAAGGGTTGGATTCGAAGCAGTAACTCGCCTTGGGGAGCTCCAGTTCTTCTAGTAAAGAAGAAGGATGGCACGAGAAGGATGTGCATCGACTATAGAGAATTAAACCGGGTGACTATTAAGAACAAGTACCCTATCCCTCGCATTGGAGAACTTTTTGAGCAGCTTAGTGGCGCGAGGGTATTCTCGAAGCTGGATTTGCGATCCGGATATCATCAGGTTCGAGTGAAAGCAGAAGATATTTGCAAGACGGCATTTCGAACTCGGTATGGACATTACGAGTACTTAGTGATGCCCTTCGGAGTAACGAATGCGCCGGCAGTATTCATGGACTTGATGAACCGAATCTTTTCACCGTTCTTGGATCAGTTCATTGTGGTATTCATTGACGATATTCTGGTTTACTCGAAGAGTTTTGAGGAGCATGCTGAGCATTTGAAGATCGCACTGCAGACATTGAGACAGGAGAAGCTTTATGCGAAGATGAGTAAGTGCGAGTTTTGGCTGGAGGAAGTAAAGTTTTTGGGGCATGTTGTGTCGGGCGATGGAATTGCCGTCGATCCCGAAAAGATTGCAGCAGTTCGTGATTGGCCAATTCCAAAGAATGTTGCTGAGATAAGGAGTTTCCTTGGATTGGCCGGATACTACAGAAGATTTGTGGAGAACTTTGCTCGTCTGGCGGAGCCGCTAACCAAGCTTACGCATAAGGAGGTACCTTTTGTATGGACGGATAAGTGTGCGTTAGCTTTTGAGACGTTGAAGCAGAAGTTGATAACCGCCCCTATTCTGACCGTGCCAGACAATTCCGGAGGATTAGTGATTCACAGTGACGCATCTGGGAAAGGATTGGGATGTGTCTTGATGCAGCATGGGAAGGTTGTAGCGTACGCATCGAGACAGTTGAAAACCCATGAGAAGAATTACCCAACTCATGACTTGGAACTTGCGGCTGTGATTTTCGCTTTGAAGATTTGGAGACACTACCTTTTGGGTGAAAGAGTCGAAGTTTTTACTGATCATAAGAGCTTGAAGTATGTGTTCACACAGAAGGAGCTTAATATGAGGCAACGTAGATGGTTGGAGCTGATGGCTGACTACGATCTTGATCTTAAGTACCATCCGGGGAAGGTCAATGTCGTGCCGGATGCGCTTAGTCGGTTACCAGCAATTCAGGTGTTGACTACGCAGAAGGAGATCGTTGCAGATTTTCAAAGATTTGACTTGGAGGTTGTGCTACCATATTCTATGGGACAGTTGATGCAGCTACAAGTACAGTCATCATTGATCGAGAGTATTAAAGCAGCACAATCGCAGGACCCTAGACTGCAAAAGTTTCGAGGACAGGTTGAAGCCGAAATACGAACAGATTTATTGATCCACGAAGATGGTTCGTTGAGGTATGGTAGCCGTTTGTGTGTGCCAAAGGGAGATGTTCATGAAGAGCTTATGAAGGAGGCACACAGTTCAGCTTATTCTGTACATCCAGGAGGCACAAAGATGTACCGAGATATTCGACAGCATTTCTGGTGGGAAGGCATGAAGCGGGAGATTGCTCGCTTTGTGGCAAAGTGCTTGGTGTGTCAGCAAGTTAAGGCTGAACATCAAAGGGTTGCTGGTTTATTGCAACCACTTCCGATTCCTCAGTGAAAGTGGGAACACATAACCATGGATTTCGTGACGGTTTTACCTCAGAGTCCAAAAGGCAACAATGCTGTATGGGTGATTGTTGATCAGTTGACCAAGGCAGCTCACTTTTTTCCTTTTCGGGTTGGTCAATCAACAGAGACTTTGGCAGAGCGGTACCTGCAGGAGATTGTAAGATTGCATAGGGTACCGGTGAGCATCGTGTCCGATCGTGACACTCGGTTCTTATCACACTTCTGGAGGAGCTTACAGGAAAGTTTGGGGACTCGATTGAAGTTTAGCACAGCTTATCATCCTCAAACTGATGGTCAGTCGGAGAGAACGATCCAAACTCTTGAGGATATGTTGAAAGCATGCATGTTGGACTTCAAGGGTTCTTGGGAGGATCATCTACACTTGGTGGAGTTTTCTTACAACAACAGTTTTCAGGCAATTATCCAGATGGCTCCGTTTGAAGCTTTGTATGGCCGTAAATGCCGTTCACCTGTTTTTTGGGATGATATCGGTGAACGAAGATTATTGGGACCAGATTTGGTTGTGCAGACAGTTGAGAAGGTTAACACTATCAGAAATCATATGAAGGCAGCTCAAGACCGACAGAAGAGTTGGGCAGACACGTCAAGAAGACCTCTAGAGTTCGCCGTGGGTGATTTGGTATTCTTGAAGATATCACCGACTAGAGGGGTGATTCGTTTTGGGAGTCGAGGAAAGCTTAGTCCTCGATTCGTTGGACCCTTTGAGATCTTGGAGCGTGTTGGTGAGGTAGCGTACCGTTTGGTGTTACCGCAGTCCTTGGCGAGTGTGCACGATGTGTTTCACGTATCTCAACTACGAAGGGATGTTCGAGATGAAACGCATGTATTGGATCATTCGGAGCTAACAGTACGGGAAGACTTGACTTTTGAGGAGCGACTGATTGAAATCGTCGATCGAAGGGAAAAGGTTCTTAAGAACAAGGTGATCCCTCTTGTACTTGTTTCTTGGGGTAATTTCTCGCGTGGAGAGTCCACTTGGGAACGAGAAGATGAAATCCGGCAGAAGTTTCCTCACCTTTTCTTGTAGTTATCTACCTTTGTATTCTTGGAATTTCGAGGACGAAATTCTTTTTGTAGTTGGGTATAATGTAACACCCGGGCCCAATGCTACTAATTTCTGCTACTTTATGAATGGAGTGAGACCCTTATTTCATTTATCTTGCTTGTTTGTTGCTTACTGTAAAATTTTACCCGGTAAATTCATTTCTGCATATAACAAATTTTGGCATCTAAAATAAAATTAAAAATATTCATCTTGGCCTACTCGACACCCCTAGCCTCGTGGTAGCGTCTGTGCATTGTGTTCTCTTCCCGTTCAGTGAAACGGGCGAGTTTGGACGGCTACGCACGCGTACATGTGTCCGTTTTGGGGGTATGCTTTTTGTTCATAAAACATTTCATTTTAAAATTTGGATCCCGCTTAAAATCCTATTTTTTCAATTTCAAATTTTTGGACCCGATCCGGACGCGATTTGGAAATGTTTTATTTGGCGCCAAAATCCCAAATTTTATTAATTTAAAACGTCGAATATTTTTCCTAACTATATATATTTTACTGTTACTGAAAATCATATTAAATCCTCTTAATATTTTCTTAAATCCTTTCATCAGCCAATCCCCTCTTCTTATTTCTCCCCGCGGGCCCCACACTTCTTTTCCTCTCTCTCTCTCTCTCTCTCGTCTCTTTCTCTATCTCTCTCCCTTATATCTCTCTCTCCCTTATATCTCTCTCTCACTCCCTCACCGTCTCTCTCTCTCTCTAACTTTATTCCTCTCTCTCTCTTGTATAAACTTCCCTCTTCTTTTTTTTTTTTAAAGAAAACGCAGAAGAACCCATCTCCCTCCTCGAGCCCTAGCCACCGCCGTTTCCTTCCTCGCCGCCGCAGCCCCGACGCCGGCGCCAGCGTCACCTCCATCCTCGCCTCCTCAGCCTAGTCTCACCTACTTCCTCCCTTCTTCCCAGCACCCTGCAGCTTCGCTGCGGCCACCAGCGACCCTCTGCACGCGACTGCGCCGCCCCTGGTTGTCGCCGGCGATCACCAGACCGCCTTGAACGCCTCTGTAAGTCTTCTCTCCCTCTCCTCCTCTTTCCTTTCCCCTTCTTCCCCCTCTCTGTAGAAATTTTCTTGAGTCGGCAGATCTCACCGCGGTCACTGTAGGCCACTGCCGGAGCCGTCGACCTCATCATCGTTCTCACGTCTCCTCTCTGTGATCACAGAGCAGAACCTTGTAAGCCTCCTCTTCTTATTCTTTAGTTTCCCTTCATTTCTTGTTGCATAGCCTTCTTGACATTCACTGTTCACCTTTTCGCCGGAATCCGACGATGCCGACGACGTGATCCGACGTTCCAGTGAGGTACCCCGACCCGCGTGGTTCCATTGTTCGTTGTTTGGGTTCAATCCGTGAACCGTGCGCCCGTCGCGAGTTTCCCCGCTGACGTTTATCGTTCCGTTTTTCCCGGTTCGCGACCCGTCGAGGCAAGTACCCCTTGCTACATGCTATACAATATTTACTTATATACTATGACACCCTAAACCTGTAAATTTAACTTGGTACGATCATTTCTCATTTTTGTGTACAATATTGCATTATATCATTTTACCGTTAAACTTAGACCTATAGTTGCAAATTGAACCTAATAACCATATTTACCTGTTTAATCACATTTTTAATGTTAACATAGCTTGTAGCATTTATCCCTGTAGTTCTGTTCCATTTGGACACTCGTATGCATTTAACCTGAAATAGCTGTACTGAACCGTTACATAAATCATTGCACTTCTAAGGGTTCTTAAACCTGTTAACATGACTAAACGGCTATACTTGGCTTACTGCACTCTTGTAATCATCTCTGTGACAAATTTGATAACTGTATTGCAAATTGAATGAAACTGCCTATTACTTAATTCATTGCTTATCTCATGTTGTTGATGCCCATGCTAGATTATATAACTGATTGTGAGCACACCCACGATATTGTTTACATCTTGACCTGAATTGCTATATATATATATTGATATACCTGACATGGTACCGTACACTGTTGACTTGACCTGATGTACCATGACCTGACCCGTTACCTGATCTTGTGTCTAATGCCAACAAACCTGACTTGTAGTCCTCATGGACCGTTCCTGTTGTCTATCCAGACAAACCTGCTTTTACCTGTTCCTGTGTTGGCATTAGTTCTTGACTACTGAATACCTGACTTGACATACATAACTTGGGGGTATGGGGAAATCAAAGGTGAAACCTAACTTGTAACTCAATAGTTCGATACCTGTTCTGATCAGTCTTACGGGCTAGGCTAGCCCCGGAGTGATGATGCTGACATCACTCGCCCATCCTGCTACCTGTTACTGCCTAGCGGCACGTCTCGGTTTCAGCCCGAGAGTCCTTGACCGTGGTCCCAGGCATGCATGGGATACTATTGAGTTACATCGACGATTCATCAATTGATTTCAAAGACTTTAGAATAGAAAACCTAATAGAACAGTCTAGTTTATCCACTGCACGCTACCCTGTACTGATCTGATTCATATTATTGTTATTCTTGCTGGATTCATGTTTATTTTGCATTGCCTGTTACACTGTTCATATTATATTACTTGATGACATGACGCGCTGACGTCTGGGGTTTTGCATGGCCCAGATTCTGTACCGCTGTCGCAGTCCGAGCAGGAGTACTTCAGCCAGCAGGATGAGCTGTGAGTTCAGTAGTAGTTAGTTTTATTTCCTGCATTTACTTCCAGATGTGAGCCCGCATTATGGGACATACATTTCATTTATTTATATTGGATCATTTGCTTCCGCATTTATTTATTATTGACTCCTGTTATTTTGGATTATGGACATGTTTTAGATAGTGTTATTTTGTTCTTGATATCTCTACAGCCGTAATGTGACTGTGGATGGATACTTCCTACCCACAGGTAGCATGGTTGGCTATGTCACGTGCCCAATCTAGCGTACTCTGGGAAGCGGGGCGTGACACACGCCCTCTTGGATGTGGTAAGGTGGAAATCAAAACACAGTGGGAATCACATAACACTCTATGACGATCTCGGGTCTACAGACTAACCTGTACCAGTGTCACCAGAGAACTGCCATCTGACGTGAGGTATAATACCATTTGGGAGTTCTCGGCGAGTCCGTCCAGTGTACCCAGTCTCCACTGAGCACCCGTACACCAATGCTTGATGTCAAACACCGATGGATATGGGATCATCCATCGCCCATCATATGTTCAAGATGCGTATACGCTAGTCTACTCTGGTGTATCGATGCCCTGTCTCGATACACCCTCGACTAGGAACAGTTATAGGATGTACTCATCGACTACTCTGGCCCCACTAGTATGATCTCATCATAGTCCCAGTAGTCGAGTACATATCCTAAGGGCTTTATCAACATGTGAGAGTAAGACAATAAACTAATATAAGTCAACACGTTAAGATAAAGTGAAGCCAAATAGCATACTATCATGACTAGCAAGAAAGTCCTCTCTCTATATATCCAAGCATCCATTATAATATACATCATATGTACAATAATGGCCTCTAGGGCATATATATAACTAACAACAAGGTGATATTCGCCAACTGTTTTGGCTGCAACATTTGCATCATTCCCTACTCTTATGGAATGATCACCCTCTCCCAGTTCTCTACCTTTCCGTAGCCCATGTAACATATTACATATGTGGGATCTCGATCCGGTATCTAATACCCATGACGTAAAGTGAACTGAGAAACAGTTCTCAGTAACTAACACACCCGAAGAAGATGCAACAACATGTTTTTTCTTCGTTTGGGCGGTGTGGGAATCCGGATAATTCCCTATTTCCTGCTTAGTCTTATAACAATTATAAGAAAGAATGGAACCAACGTTCCCCTGCTCAGTATAATAAGCGGGTTTGGTCAACACATCCATATTATTATCTTGATTA
Source organism: Agapanthus africanus (assembly GCA_030015575.1). Taxonomy (NCBI): domain Eukaryota; kingdom Viridiplantae; phylum Streptophyta; class Magnoliopsida; order Asparagales; family Amaryllidaceae; genus Agapanthus; species Agapanthus africanus. The sequence goes on from JASDDO010000026.1 coordinate 202,821,421, forward strand.
TGGCCTGACATGGTCGCTACCTGGAGAGAGAGAGAAGAAAACACTTTAGCGTATGCTCTTGTAAGATTAGATTGGTTATTATTTTATCTAATCAGGATGGCTCCCACTGTTTTTTATCAAATCTTTTTTCAAACCCTAAAGGTAAGACTAGCCGGGATTAATTACACCTTACAAGTTCGCCAATCTTTCAGCCAATCCAGTGTTGGTACTTTGAGGGAGAATAAACCTCATTTTTTCAGAGGCATAACCCCGTTAACACCTTTCTAGACACCTACCTGATCGGCTAATTGTCATGTGTAAAACTCTTCCAAGAGTAACTCTTACTCGCAGTGGGTATCAAGATCTAACTATCTCATAGAAGGTATGCAATCTTATTGCAAATTTCAACACTTGAAATTCCCGATAATACTTTTTATCCCCAGCGTCCTATGACCTTGATGCAGGCCAACAAACCATAGTCCGCTAGTCAAGTTCAACCAGTCATTTCCTGATTGAATTAAACCCACCCACACGACCCTTGACATAGGCCAACAAAGTCGCACGACTACCCTAATCCAATCTCATCTTATGTTGCAGATGAGCACTAGTTAGCTACCGCACACTACGCTTTGACGCAGGCCAACAAGCATAGCACGAATACTAAGTAGTACTTATCTGAAATGAAGAAGGGCTACGTAGGTTTTTCAGAAAACCATGAGTGTAATGAACTTGATATCGTTGTATAAACAAGTGATTTTGAAAAGAAGTGTTTTTGAGGCTTGTACTAGTTTCGCTAAAGAGGTCACTCCCAGTGAAGGGATCTCGCCTCTTTCCTTATCGAATAAGGTGCAGGATATTTCATAAATACCGCTATGCAAAGCAAGAACTATAGAAGCAATAGAAAACAAAACCGAGTGAGTTTTAGTATCTGCTAGTTTTGCTAAAGAGGCCACTTCCGGTGAAAGGATCTCGGCTCTTTCCTTATCGAATAAGGTGCTGGATATTCTATGAGGAATACCGCCATGCAAAGCAAAAACTAGAGCTACCCTTTTTGAAAATTTGATTCTATAATATCTTTTAGGTTTCTTTTTCTTTCATTAATCTCATTAACGAAGTCCCATCATTTATGCTTCCTAAGTATTACAGAAGAAACGAAAATATAACGTACTCTTATGCCATCCGCATTCGCCACAGTGTCCCGTTATGCACCGTTAGGTTACTTAACTAACGGCATACCGGGGCAGGACTAGCACGGGTGCAAAACATAAGCAACGTTTATTATATATCATATATACAATAATAAAGCATTCGTTTCACACATATAAAATGATCACATCACAGAATATCAGCAACAGAAGATAACATATGAAATATTGGATATACTAGGAGGTCCGTGTTTTATTTTGAGCCTGTATAAAACACGGATTCCACTGTCATGATGAATAGCCAAACCCATATCTCTAGACCTCTACGAGAGCGGCAAGCAACCCTACCAATTCTAGGGTTAGGAGACCCGGTCTCGACTCCTCGAGATGGCCTCCTACTGGACCCTAGAACCCGGTTACTTGTGCTCCCCTCCTTGGGTTTATCATAATGCGGAAAAGTAAATAATATACAATGGTGACATCATCCTCAACCCGGAAGTGCCCCAATAAAAGAATATTTTATACATTGAATTTTACATGAATGAAAATAAAATACTCTCATCTCACATAAAACCCCAGCTATTCAAATCACGATGATCCAATATAACATATCACAACAACACATAACATCATATGTCATCAACGTAAGTAAATATGCGTATCCCAGTTGTCGTTGATGTATAGCAATGAAACCGGCGATACACCACATATTACACTTATGGCCGCAGAAAAGAAAGTGAAAAACTACAACATTTGGAATCCACAATCACATTAGATATCATAAACCCGAAATAACACATATTGCGGATTTCATGCCTAACTATATGAATTCCACATATTATATCACATTCCAGATAACTAGACAATGTTAAAATTTTCGATCGAATAAACAAACACCCAAAATTTCCCAAATAGCTCAATACTTGAGCGGAGTTCAAAAGGTCCCAGAATATGCCACAACTCCTGTGAACCAGTCATAGAAGGGTCAACCAATGCCTCACATGTGGCAACACTGAACCACCACAAACCCTAGGGTTTAGTGGCGGTTCTGTCGGTCACATAATCGAGTTAAGCTTTCGTTCTTCTAGAGGGTCTACAGAATCGCTTGCATGATTTTTGAAAGTTTTAAACTAAGGAAAAATCCAACGATTGGAAAAATTTCCAGCAAGGGAAAAAGTAAGTTATTGATATCCGTTCGAAATTTTTAACACCGTCTAAATAACCTGAAACAAAAACTAGAATTACAAATACGAAACAGTCCGAGTTGCCTATGCAGAAAATTAACATCACATGCAATTTCAGCAAAAACAAACAACACCTGAAACCCTAAAACCCAGAGAATGGAACACCATCAAAATTTGAAGCCAAAAACCCACAACTTACCCGAGCACACCGGATTTTCATGGGTTGTGGCCATCCAGAATCAGTTAAAAATGCCTCAAATTTTAGTGGTGTTCATGTTATATCATATATAACATTTTGCAGTTGTTTAAAAATTTTTTTAAGCACATTTTAAAAAATCAACAGAGACCAAGTTTAGGGTTTCAAGTTTCGGATTCATTTCGGTTTCGTAATCCTACAATATCCGTCTAATTCTCTAGCGAGGCTCTGATACCACTGTTGGGATGTCTAGAACGGCAGCAAGGTTTTGGGTGGCATCATCCATGCCAATTTCAAAATTTTGCCGTTCAAGATAATCCTAACCTAGAATCGATACTAGAGAATCATGCGGAAACTTTAAAGCAAACAACTTTACTTCTAAGTGATAGGGATTACAACCTTTGTAGTCCGTTCCTTCGCTTCATAAGCTCCAAGTTGTGGTCCCTTCGCTGCGATCATCAAGCTCCCGGACTCTAGAGAGGCTCCATGGGGTGAATGATCTATGCTTGCTTGAAGTCTTCACAATCCAAGATGATCCACCTTGAGGAGTCACAAACCCAAACTATCTCTTCACTATTTAGGAACTAGTGAAGCTAACACACTAATCTATATGGCTATAGAAGAGAATGATTGCCACGACCCGAAATGGCACGTGACTGGCACTTGAATCATAAGAAGTTTATAGGACCCCATCTAATTCAAGTAAGCCAAAATCCCAGAAATCTAAACCATTTAAAAGAAGAAAATGAAGGAAAACTCGTTTAAAAGTTTGCGTATAAATCACTTTGAAAGTCGTAATAAACATTTTTAAAACGTCAAGTCTTTTCCGAAAATTTTGGCAGAGTCTCCTTTGTAAATACTGGCCCCAAAAAGGTAGAAACATGCATAATATACATAAAGGTATCCCCAAGCGGGAGCTAGCTCTTCGCCAATTGGCGGTCACAACCACGCAAGTAATATAATATACAACGTCGAAGGGCGAGGATCAAAACTCAAAAGGAAACTCAAAATCACCAAGAACCACATAATAATACAATGCGCGACTCTAAGGTCGAAAGAATAAACAACTGGTCTTCTAAGGTTAATAAATATACAAGTATGGTTGATGGAGTTACTAGATACAACTGAATATAAATAAAAGGTACAATGGTGGTCACAATGCGAGTGAACCCACCTACCAAAGCAATCACCCGAAATGAAGTAATGTGCCAGCAAAGCCGCCAAGGAAAACCTGTACGGCAGAACCTGCAAGAAACTGTGGCACAACTGGGGTCAGTTGCCAACTCGTGAGTAGAAAACATCACAAAGCAGAAATCGCATGTATGAATCAATCCTAGGTCATACGATCAGTAATATCCTCAAATGATATGGCCTGAAGCATATAATAATGGCAAGGGTAACATCTATGCATAAGTGTAGTCCCATGTGCTCGTGTCGGTGCCTCAGGTAGCAAAATATCATAAATATGAGGTATGAATGCAATATAATGAAAACAGAATACATCATGAATGAGAAAACCTTTTTCTTAATTTAGTGAGATTTCTGTATATTTAAATCTAGGTATCATCAATGAAATCATCATAGAATCAATGTCAAGTATCGACACAAAATATAAATCTCAATGTCTCAATATCTCAGGCTCCGGCTATCCGGACTGGCCTGTATCAACAAATATCAATATCTAGGGCTCCGGCTATCCGGACTGGCCCATATAATCAAATCTCAAGACCACGTTGGTATCCTCCGGATATCCGGCACGTCACAATAAAATCACCGGCCAGTAGTGCTCCCTTGTCTCAGGCTCAACGCCATCATCTGCGACCTTCTCGTCCCGGGGTACCGCACCGGGTCCACCATGCACCCACAGACGGTTCCTCCTCCTCCTCAAATCGGGTGTATGATATCACTCAAGAGCCGAGAAAACTCATGGTGGACATATCTCAAATCATATCATGAGAAAATCACACTTTTTATCTTTTGAAATGAAAATGAGTTTATAAATCTTGCGGTTTCTCCAAATCAAGAAATCTCATGGAAAGTCCGAAATCCAAAACTGAAGAGCCAATAATAATGAATACTGAGCTCCGGCAATCCGGACTGGCCCTTATAATATTGCATAACAATGAATATATGAATGCATCTGATATCAAGCAAGGAATGCAATAATTAAACTAGCATATGAAAGCAATAACATATAGGAACTATCAACTAGCAGCTATGTTAATGAAATAATGTTCTCTAAAGTGTATGTGATATAGCAATTACCGATGAAGATGTGTGTGAGCCGACAAGCGAGTGTACGTGGAGCATACACAACATCGGTAATGGTGCTGGTGTCCTAATAACAGGTTTCATCATTATTAACGAAAATACATATAAGCATGCAATGCAATGCAAACAGCAGAATAAATGGCAAATGAATAGTAAATGGAGCAATAAAGAAATAAACATTCCTATATACAAGTCATACATTTTTTGGTATCTGAAATCGCACGAATCGTGCTGTTTAGAAAATAGGGCTACAGTGTTTTATGAAAAAGTACATCCTTTAAAATATCCGTAGTATTCCTTGACCTGTCTTTAAAATACTCACGATTCGATAGTTTTGGAAATAAGTATGACTCGTGCTTAGACTAACATCTACTAAGTAACTACATGACTAAACTAACAGACTAGTCGAATGGGTAAGGAAATCCAACTAAATCTGAGTCGATATATATATATATATATATATATATATACATATATATAAGAGTCGGTGATCTCGCCTCAATAGAATCGCGTACGATACAATACCTATATATCATATGACATCCTCGGGTCATGAGTGTGGATCTATCATCATAATCATATCTCGTAGGGTAAATCCATCGTACGACATCCCAAATCGGTTACGGGTCAATATCGCATTTTTCTCATTATTCAACCGGTATCCTTATCGCCATATATCATGAGCTGGGTACTGATCTACGTCTAGTACATACTGATACCATCAATAATATATATGCGTGTGTCTGAAAACACATCGCCTAAAAATCCACTATAATATCATGTCGTATCTCAAAATACGAACCAAATCACATCACCGATCTCGTGGCATCATGCCCAATCACATCGACTCATCTCCAAGTACCATGTATTATCCTCACTATCCAGGTATATGTATACGTATATATATATATATACACATAATCCCATACCTATGTGTATGTATATATATACATATCCCCATATACGCATAAGTAATATAAAATGTATGCGCGCGTGTATGCAAATCACTACTCTTGGGTTCGCGACTAAGGAACTAACTAAAACACTATCTTACAAGTACGTTATACTAACCCAAAGTCATCTAAAAATATCTTAGTAGGTAACTCATCTCATATCACATCCGTATATATTTATATATATAATCATAACGCATTTACGTTCTATACTACGAAACTGCGGGGGTACTATACGCCATCCACCCGACTTCCCCCGTAGATATAATCTACTAATCCGGTCCTTGTCTGCCGAAGTTGATGCCGCCATCCTCTTCTTCATCGTCCGAAGTCCACGTGAGAGATACCTATATGCAACATATATAATATCGTAAATCGAAATCGCGGATAAAACCAAAGCGACACACGAAACGCGCATAGGTTAAAACCTATGACCCGCTCATGCAATAGAACCAAAAAAACCCTCGGCATCGGCGTACAAACGCCGATTAATCGAGATAAAACCCAAACGTACCAATCGTGGTTTCAAAACTCACTAATTATATATGAAATAGGGTTTAAATCATTAAAACCTTAAAATTAATCAAATTGTTTTATTTCCCAAAAACCTAGAAAGCATTCATTTACCGTTTTACCTCAAAACTTGATGTTTAAACAAAACTAGTGGCCACAATATTCACTAAGTATCATAACTAAGTCATACAAACCATTACTATAATTTTATCACACCAATTTGTATTAATCCATAAAATTTAGTTTGCAATTTTATCCAATTTTAACAATTTTTAAAGTAACAATACACAAATCAACAACTAGACTAGGTTTTGCATGACCTAAAGTGTTAAACTACAATTTATAATGTTAATGATGTGATGAATACCCTTACTAGATTTTAATCTCACATTTTTAATTAATTTCTAAAAACCTAGTTTGCTTAAAAATCTTAATTTGGATATTTTAAATGTTACAATTAGCAATAAGCAACAAGATTAAGTTTTGCATAGCATTAACATGTTAATCTACTCATTAAAACCATAGTATAATGATAAAAACCCTAATTTGATCACAAACCATTTTCTTGAATTTTCAATCATGCAATTAGAACCAATTTAAAACCTAATTAAACACTTAATAAGCTAAATTAAAGTAATTAACTAACAATCAAACCAAGGGCTTAGGATTATACCTCAACATTCAAGAGATCGAACTTGCAATCTAGCCTCCCAAAATGGCCTCCATGCTCTAAGGTCCAAGCTAGATAGGTCAAGAAAGAAAGGGTTAAGGTTTAATTAGGAGTTTGTGAGGTTTTAATTGGAATTTTGATGAAATTTTGGGGTTTTTTTTTTATGGAAAATGAAATGGGGGAAATGGGGAGGGGCTGCTGTAGTTTGGTTTAGCAGTGAGGATAGGGGAGAGAGTGTGGAGTGTGTGGGTGTGTGGGAAGAAAGACCAAGTCAAGAAAATAAATACCCCATGCCTCAAGTATAAACCCATACCTATTTATTAATTTCCTTTTTAAATGAGATGAGAAAGTGAGATGATTGGAGAGAGGGGGGGCTGCCACAATTTGGCTCGACTAAGCAAGGGTAAATGGGGGTGAGTGTAAGTGAGAGAGAGTGGTGACCACACCCCAATAAGACATGCACCATACCATAAATTATCCATTTAATTTATTTATTTCAATATTCCCTTCACCTTTTCTATGCAAATAAAACTAGAACCAACCAAAATTTAATTTTTTTTGAACATGTTACAATATGTGTTTAGATGTGTCAAGGTTCACAAAACTTGTATTAACTCATTCCAATTTGTAATTATCACAAATTAAATGTATTAGTGCAAGCTTAAAATAATATTAAAAATAATTAATTAAGGAAAATATTTAAGTAAACTAGAAATTTACAAGTGACCAATTAAATACCAAATACGAGCAATTACATAGCTGGAATAGGTATATTTAAGTCTATGTCGAAAAATAATTACATTCTGGTTTTTACGGAAAACATCAGTTATTTTACCGATTATCCGAAATTTCACCTAAACGATTTTCAAAACGTTACAATCTTTCCCCCTTAAAGAAATTCGGTCCCCGAATTTAAATTTAAATCTCTCAATACTAAAACATTTTAGTAAAATGGTCAAGTCGTCGGGGCTTCGAAATCATAATTACATAAAACATATCGCAGCGCAATGCATGCGCATGAAAAATGAGCATATAACTCAAAATCAAACTCCGTCAAGCATCCCGCAATCATCGAAGTTATGGTGAAGACACAAATATCAAAATCCAATACGAAAATCAACATGATATACATCAAACTATACATGTACGTATCGTTAAAACATCTGAAAGAATTGCATGCCAAACCTTTTTCAACTCACCGTGTAATGCACGTATCACGGCACGGTAGCGGACGTTTATTGTAAGAAAATAACTATATCTATATATATATCCTTTGTTTAATATACACGTCCCGCCATTTTTGAAAATAATCTGGAAGGGTTTCCTTTGTAAAATGTTGCGTGACATCTCGGACACGTAGGGAAATACTGAGACTATAGCTCCTTTTTGGAAATCCCTTCGATAACTATCAATGCATGAAAAAATATATCCAGATACTGTCCTCTGACTAGTCCTGCTCAACTACTATACCAAATAGTAAATATCATAAAACATACTGCTCCAAAAGAAATCAATCCCAAATGTATATAAGGATGCCACGTGCGTTTGGTGCGCATGGAAAACTAAATCCATGAATGTGCCATACATGTGCACAGAAACATAATCTAAGTGCAACGGGTGTGCACGAAACACCTGTCAAAAGCAACGTGTGTGCCTGACAGCAATATCAGGTGCATCTGATATGCACGAAAAATCTTGATTTAGTGCACCTGGCGTGCACTAAAATCGCATCAAGCGCCCAAGTATGCGCAAGAATCCAAATCAAGTGCATAAGGTGCATGAAAACAAATATCGAATATCACAATCGAAATCGACGGTATACAAAATATCTCAATCCAAATCAGGTATATCGTGATATATAATCTCACAACCATGTGTATCAGCATGCACAAAATCGAATCAAATACTAAAAGTGCATGAAAACTATGCTGAAAGCACAAGTCAAATCACATGCATACTGTAGGCATGAAATCAAAATCAACATCTCGAATGACATCAACTCGAAGTCAAGTGCAACTGTGGTGCACAAAATCTCAATCATGCAGATAAATCGCCCAAATACCGAAATCAAAGATGGTGGAAACAGTCCCGTTCTGGCACATCCTCTAAAGATCTCTGGCCAACTGTCATAGTCACGCATAACATGTCTCGTCGACGATACCGAACTCTGGCCTACTGGGTGTGCGTAATATGACCGATCTTGGGTCCAAGTCATCTCGTGTAGTATTCCAGAAAGGTTTTGTCGAGGTCTCTCCCAAATCTCGTTTCTGCTGAACTGCCCGGAAGTCATCATCCTTTACTAAGTCTGTTTCTTGTTCCGGAACGGCTACATACTCATCGCGACTCCTTCTGGAAGATATATCCATATACAACGCCTCTGCATGTGTATCGCATCTTTAATGTCAGCGGAGTGGAACGTCATCTCATCAAGATCTCGTACGAACCTCTTACTCCACCTTTCTCTAATATCGAATGATTCGGACTCGTCTCTTCGTGGCTGCATGGACTGCGCTCCAACGGCTATACTCGTATCTGGAGTCTCCCAAGCAATGTATCCCATCACATGACATCCGAATGACGTCGAACCTTTCGATCGATTTGTTAAGGTCTCATAATCCCCCAAGAGCTCAACATCTTGAGTACAGTTTAATAGTATTCCACTACATGCCACAGTACCTATGGACCAGCCGTAGAAGGGCAAACCCAAGCCTTATTAATAGCACCGCTGCATTGCTGCAAACCCTAAGGTTTCAAATCGTTCTCATGGTCATTATATTGAGTTAGGGTTTCATTCTTCTAGAGGGTCCACGGAATTACTTGCATGTTTTTCCGAACACTTTAAACTTGGAAAAATTGGTTTTTGACATTCGATCATCTCTATTGACTCTTAACGTACCTGCGTGAAGTCGTCTCTAGCTGAAATCAATCAATCTGATGACCTCGCATCGGGGTAGGCAACGAATCACATGTCCCAGTCATTCCTCCTTGGGTGACTAGCGATCTTCTATCATATCTCTAAGTATACTCGTGCGGCATTAGCTTCAAACATTTTGGGCGATATCTCGTCAGTCGCAGCAACAACTGAATCATTCGTCTGCACGATGAACAATGCCTCAATCTTCAAGTATAATCGGTGGATTGACGGTCATCACATCCTGGTTGGCCTCTAGCAGTGGCCCAATCCCATGGTGCTGATCTGCACATCCGAGAAATCTTATAAAAGTGATCCATCAAATGCTCATAGCGCGAAAACACAATAGGACGATACATCTATGGAATCATGTGTCCCTAGAATCACGCCCTGGTCATTCCTCGTCCGTGATGAGCTCGTGCTGACCGCAACTCTAGCCGTAGCTCTCTCTGCCCGTGTAATCGTGGCAGCAAAAACCATAAACTGATATCGTTGAGGATATATCATATGAATAAATATAATGCTGTGCAAGGAAATGTACATCCTAAGGATTCTTAAGCGGAGTAGCATATCGTAAGTATACCGCGGAACATACACACGGTACGTCACTCTCCTTAAGTCACCTACTCCATCAACCAAGGTCAACCTACGCGACGAAAGTTCGGGTCTAATACCCCCTCGACCAAGTCTAAGTTCCGTAAGGTCAAGCCTGAGTTCCGAATACATAAACGCCCTAGACTCCGTATAGTCAAATATAAACTCGAACCAAGGTTAACCTAGGGCTATGATACCAACTTTGTCATGACCCGAAATGGCACGTGACTGGCAATTGAATCATATGAAGTCTATAGGACCCCATCTAATTCAAGTAAGCCAAAATCCAAGAAATCTAAAAAATTTAAAAGAAGAAAGTGAAGGAAAACTCGTTTAAAAGTTTGCGTATAAATCACTTTGAAAGTCGTAGTAAACATTTTTAAAACATCAAGTCTTTTCCGAAAATTTCGGCAGAGTCTCCTTTGTAAATACTGGCCCCAAACGGGTACAAATATGCATAATATACATAAAGGCATCCCCAAGCGGGAGCTAGCTCTTCGCCAATTGACGGTCACAACCATGCAAGCAATATAATATACAACGCCGAAGGGCGAGGATCAAAACTCAAAAGGAAACTCAAAATCACCAAGAACCACATAATAATACAATGCGCGACTCTAAGGTCGAAAGAATAAACAACCGGTCTTCTAAGGTTAATAAATATACAAGTCTGGTTGATGGAGTTACTAGATACAACTGAATATAAATAAAAGGTACAATGGTGGTCACGATGCGAGTGACTCCACCTACCAAAGCAATCATCCGGAATGAAGTAATATGCCAGCAAAGCCGCCAAGGAAAACCTGTACGTCAGAACCTGCAAGAAACTGTGGCACAACTGGGGTGAACTGCTAACTCGTGAGTAGAAAACATCATAGAGCAGAAATCGCTTATATGAATCAATCCTAGGTCATACGATCAGTAATATCCTCAAATAATATGGCCTGAAGCATATAATAATGGCAAGGGTAACATCTATGCATAAGTGTAATCCCGTGTGCTCGTGTCGGTGCTTCAGGTAGCAAAATATCATAAATATGAGGTATGAATCCAATATAATGAAAACAGAATACATCATGAATAAGAAAACCTTTTTCTTAATTTAGTGAGATTTCTGTATATTTAAATCGAGCTATCATCAATGAAATCATCATAGAATCAGTGTCAAGCATCGACACAAAATATAAATCTTAATGTCTCAATATCTCAGGCTCCGGCAATTCGGACTGGCCTGTATCAACAAATATCAATATCTAGGGCTCCGGCTATCCAGACTGGCCCATATAATCAAATCTCAAGACCACGTTCTCCGGATATACGGCGTGTCACAATAAAATCACCGGTCAGTAGTGCTCCCCTGTCTCGAGCTCAACGCCATCATCCGCGACCTTCTCATCCCGGGGTACCGCAACGGGTCCACCATGCACCCACAGACGGTTCCTCCTTCTCCTCGAATCGGGTGTATGATATCCCTCAAGAGCCGAGAAAACTCATGGTGGACATATCTCAAATCATATCATGAGAAAACCACACTTTTTATCTTTTGAAATGAAAATGAGTTTATAAATCTTGCGGTTTCTCCAAATCCAGAAATCTCATGGAAAGTACGAAATCCAAAACTGAAGAGTCAATGATAATGAATACTGAGCTCCGGCAGACTAGCCCTTATAATATTGCATGACAATGAATATATGAATGCATCTGATATCAAGCAAGGAATGCAATAATTAAACTAGCATATGAAAGCAATAATATATAGGTACCATCAGCTAGCAAGCTATGTCAATGAAATAATGTTCTCTAAAGTGTACGTGACATAGCAATTACCAATGAAGATGTGTGTGAGCCGGCAAGCGAGTGTACGTGGAGCATACGCATCATCGGTAATGGTGCTGGTGTCCTAATAACAGGTTTCATCATTATTAACGAAAATACATATAAGCATGCAATGCAATGCGAACAACATAATAAATGGTAAATGAATAGTAAATGCAGCAATAAAGAAATAAACATTCCTATATACGAGTCATACAGTTTTTGGTATTTGAAATTGCACGAATCGTAGTGTTTAGAAAATAGGGCTACCGTGTTTTTATGAAAAAGTACATCCTTTGAAATATCCGTAGTATCCCTTGACCTGTCTTTAAAATACTCACGATTCGATAGTTTTGGAAATAAGTATGACTCGTGCTTAGACTAACATCTACTAAGTAACTACAGGACTAAACTAACAGACTAGTCGAAAGGGTAAGGAAACTCACCTAAATCTGAGTCGATCTCTCTCTCTCTCTCTCTATATATATATATATAATAGTCGGTGATCCCGCCTCAATAATATCGCGTACGATACAATATCTATATATCATATGACATTCTCGGGTAAAGAGTGCGGATCTATCATCATAATCATATCTCGTATGGTAAATCCATCGTACGGCATCCCAAATATGGGTACGGGTCAATATTGCATTTATCTCATTATTCAACTGGTATCCTTATCACCATATATCATGAGCTGGGTACTGATCTACGTCTAGTACATACTGATACCATCAATAATATATATCTATGTGTCTGAAAACACATCGCCTAAAGATCCTCTATAATATCATGTCGTATCTTAAAATACGAACCAAATCGCATCACCGATCTCGTGGCATCATGCCCAATCACATCGACTCATCTCCAAGTACCATGTACTATCCTCACTATCCAGGTATTATATATATATATATATATAGTCCCATACCTATGTGTGTATTTATATATACACATATCCCCATATACGCATAAATAATATAAAATGTATGCGTGTGCGTGTGCGTGTATGCAAATCACTACTCTAGGGTTCGTGACTAAGGAACTAACTAAAACACTATCTTACAAGTACGCTATACTAACCCAAAGTCATCTAAACATTTCTTACTAGGTAACTCATCTCATATCACATCCGTATATATTTATATGTATAATCATAACGCATTCGCGTTCTATACTACGAAACTGCGGGGGCGCTATATGCCATCCACCCGACTTTCCCGTAGATATAATCTACTCACCCGGTCCTTTTCTGCCGAAGTCGATGCCGCCATCCTCTTCTTCATCATCCGAAGTCCATGTGAGAGGTACCTATATGCAACATATATAATATCGTAAACCGAAATCGCGGATAAAACCAAAACGACACACGAAACGCGCATAGGTTAAAACCTATGACCCGCTCATGCAATAGAACCAAAAAAACCCTCGGTATCGGCGTACAAACGCCGATTAATCGAGATAAAACCCAAACGTACCAATCGTGGTTTCAAAACTCACTAATTATATATGAAATAAGGTTTAAATCATCAAAACCTTAAAATTAATCAAATCGTTTTATTTCCCAAAAACCTAGAAAGCGTTCATTTACCGTTTTACCTTAAAACTTAATGTTTAAACAAAACTAGTGGTCACAATATTCACTAAGTATCATAACTAAGTCATACAAATCATTACTATAATTTTATCACACCAATTTGTATTAATCCATAAAATTTAGTTTGCAATTTTATCCAATTTTAACAATTTTTAAAGTAACAATACACAAATCAACAACTAAATTAGGTTTTGCATGACCTAAAGTGTTAAACTACAATTTATAATGTTAATGATGTGATGAATACCCTTACTAGATTTTAATCTCACATTTTTTATTAATTTCTATAAACCTAGTTTGCTTAAAAATCTTAATTTGGATATTTTAAATGTTACAATTAGCAATAAGCAACAAGATTAAGTTTTGCATAGCATTAACATGTTAATCTACTCATTAAAACCATAATCTAATGATAAAAACCCTAATTTGATCACAAACCATTTTTTGAATTTTCATTCATGCAATTAGAACCAATTTAAAACCTAATTAAACACTTAATAAGCTAAATTAAAGTAATTAACTAACAATCAAACCAAGGGCTTATGATTATACCTCAACATTCAAGAGATCAAACTTGCAATCTAGCCTCCCAAAATGGCCTCTATGCTCTATGATCCAAGCTAGATAGGTCAAGAAATAAAGGGTTAAGGTTTAATTAGGAGTTTGTGAAGTATTAATTGGAATTTTGATGAAATTTTGGGTTTTTTTTGATGGAAAATGAAGTGGGGGAAATGGGGAGGGGTTGCTGCAGTTTGGTTCAGTAGTGAAGATTGGGGAGAGAGTTTGGAGTGTGTGGGTGTGTGGGAAGAAAGACCAAGTCAAGAAAATAAATACCCCATGCCTCAAGTATAAACCCATACATCTTTATTAATTTCTTTTTTAAATAAGATGAGAAAGTGAGATGATTGGAGAGAGGGGAGGGGCTGCCACAATTTGGCTCGGCCAAGCAAGGGTAAATGGGGATGAGTGTAACTGAGAGAGAGTGGTGACCACACCCCAATAAGACATGCACCATACCACAAATTATCCATTTAATTTATTTATTTCAATATCCCCTTCACCTTTTCTATGCAAATAAAACTAGAACCAACCAAAATTTAATTTTTTTTGAACATGTTACAATATGTGTTTAGATGTGTCAAGGTTCACAAAACTTGTATTAACTCATTCCAATTTGTAATTATCACAAATTAAATGTATTAGTGCAAGCTTAAAATAATATTAAAAATAATTAATTAAGGAAAATATTTAAGTAAACTAGAAATTTACAAGTGACCAATTAAATACCAAATACTAGCAATTACATAGCTAGAATAGGTATATTTAAGTCTATGTCGAAAAATAATTATTTCCTGGTTTTTACGGAAAACACCAGTTATTTTACCGATTATTCGAAATTTCACCTAAACGATTTTCAAAATGTTACAATGATGAAGTAGGAATTTTTCACACTTTAGAAATTTATTTCTCACTATTTTTCATCACATGAATTAATCAAGAGAGCAAGATTATCAAATAAAGAAGAAGAAGAAGCTCAAGCTCAAGTGAGAATGAAAATGTTATGAGGTTAGAAATGCAACCTAGGGTTAGTATCATGGCTTAACCATTGTAGAGAAAAGACCATGGTTAGTGATTATGGTTAGGTCAATAAATATCTTGGAAAATATCAAGAGAGTGGATTTGGTCAACTAAGAAAATATCTTAACAATTAATCCATAATTTTGAATTTCCAAAATAAATATAATTCCAACCATAATGACAAACCATGGTGTAATTCTCATAAAACCTAGTTGCATGTATAACCTAGTATGTTACAATTATACATATCACATATACATAATTTTGTAACAAAAGAAAAGAATACATTTAACATATATCACATATATCAATGCATTCTAAGTGAGAAAAAGAATCATTTAAGTGAGCTTATATTAGTTAATGTAATGTAATATATCACATATATATTTATATATTAAATTATTAATTCAATACTTGATTTAATAATCCGGCTATATTCCATATAACCGACCAATAAATATGCATCATTTTATCGAATCAACACTTGATCCGATAACCCGGCTATATCATATATACCCGGCCGATATCACATATCACGAGAATAGAATATGGTATTACATAGACGTATCAATCTCAGTCCCACACATATCACATATGTGCTCCTACTCCGTTTCTCCTGAGCCAGGAAACCTCTGTGTAGGACTCTAAAGACCCGTCAATACGTCGGCAGTAGGTGATGATCATATCAAACACCCACAAGCTGCAAGCGGTCAGCTAAACGTAACAGCCACCCGGGTATTGAGCAATCAGAAGATCAACAAGCAAGCCTGCTCACACTCCTGTGAATCCAATCTGTAATACTACCGTACAGTCCGGTCTCTTCGTCTGATATGTCGCATATCCAGTCTAAGGGTGGTAAACGTCAGACCCCAGTAACCGATAAGCCGTGTCGATGTGAGGCTCATAACAAGTTGAGAAACTACTGATAACACTTACCAGTAGATCTCCATATCATCCCTAGCCAGGGACTTCCAGTTATAGCCAATTGAACACAGCGCAACATCAACCCCCAATACCGGGAGAGATGAAACCCCTCCTATCGCTCATTGCCTCCATGTGATTCAGGACTGTACCCAAAAACCACCGTTTTGCATGTTCTCATGAACGTGGTAAGGTGGAAATCAAAGCACAGTGGGAATCGCACAAGACTCTATGACGATCTCGGTTCTACAGACTAACCTGTACCAGTGTCACCAGAGAACTGCTATCTGATGATAGGTATAATACCATTTAGGAGTTCTCGGCGAGTCCGTTCAGTGTACCTAGTCTCCACTGAGCACCCGTACACCATCTTTGATGTCAAACACCAATGGATGTGGGATCATCCATCGCCCATCATATGGGTTAAGATGCGTATACGCTAGTATACTCTAGAGTATTGATGCCCTGTCTCGATACACCCTCGAGTAGGAACAATTATAGGATGTACTCGTGGACTATCCCGGTCCCACTAGTATGATCTGCATCATAGTCCTAGAAGTCAAGTACATATTCTAAGGGCTTTATCAACATGTGAGAACACGACAGTAATACAATACAAGTCAACATGTTTAGACAAAGTGAAACCAGATAGCATACTATCATGTCGAGCAAGAAAGTCCTCTCTCTATATATCTAAGCATCCACTATAATATACATCATATGCACAACAATGGCCTCTAGGTTCTTGACAACATATATCGATCCAAAGACGAATGGATTATGGATTCAGATTGTTCCTACCATATATGTCCTAATAGGGATTTGTTCACCATCTATAAGTCTGTTGATGGTGGCACGGTTTTGATGGACAACAATAGTTCTTGTCGAGCTATTAATAAGGGGACTATCTAAATCAAAATATTTGACGGCGTTGTGAGAACATTAGCGAAAGTTAGGCATGAACCTGACTTGAAGAATAATCTCATCTCATTAGGTACACTCGACATTAAGGGTTACAAGTTCTCTGCTGAATGTGGAGTTTTGAAAGTAACCAAAGATGCTCTCATCATTATGAAAGGGCTTGAAAATTAAGTCCTTATATGTATTGCAGGGTTCAACAACTACTGGGTCGGTGCCAGTTCCATCATCTAAATCTATGTCAGATTCAGATGTTACCATATTATGGCACATAAAGCTCGGGCATATGAGTGAGAGAGGTATGGCCGAGTTATAGAAGCATGGTCTACTTTATGGTTAAAGTACATCGAAGATGGAATTTTTTGAGCATTGCAATTTTAGGAACCAGAAACGAGTTAGTTTCAGTTCGGCGGTGCACAACACAAAAATGTACTTCCGACTATATCCATTCGGATCTTGGAGACCCTCTCAAGTTGCTTCCAAAGGAAGTGGTGCAAAATATCTGCTTACTTTCATCAACGATCTTTCAAGAAAGCTTTGGGTTTACTTCTTGAAGCATAAGAGTGATGTGTTTCTTACTTTTAAGCAATGGAAGACATTGATTGAGAAGCAGCCATGCAAGCAGATCAAGGATGGATAATGGATTAGAATTTTGTGGTGGAGATTTCAATGAATTCTGCAAAAAAGATGGTATTGTTCGGCATCATATCGTTGTCCACACACCACAGCAAAATAGAGTCACAGAGTGCATGAATCAGACTATTTTGAAGAAATCTCGGTGCACGTTATCAAATGCAGGGCTTGGTAAGGAGTTTTCGGTAGAGGCGGTGAATACGGAATGCTACGTGGTGAATCAATCACTTCACACATCGCTTTGTAGTAAAACACCTAAGCAGTTATGGTCCGGGAAGCACACCGATTATTCTATGCTTAGAGTGTTTGGTTATCCCGCATATGTGTATTGTCATGAAGGCAAGTTAGATCCTCGAACGAAGAAATGTAATTTTCTTGGTTATGCTACCGGGGTAAAAGGTTATAGGTTATGGTGTTCAGATCCTAAGTCACCAAAATTTATGATTAGCAAAGATGCGATGTTTGACAAGTCTGCTATGTTGAAACCGAAGAATGCAGAATCTCTAATTCCAGACGATTCAAAGAAAGACAAGCCGAGCATTGAATTTGAGGTCGATGATGTTAGTGATATATGCCCTAGAGGCCATTATTGTATCATACTGGTTTGTATGTTACATTTTGGAAGCTTGGGATATACAAAAATTTATTAACAGTCTTGCTCAATATGGTAGTATGCTACTTGGTTTTTTTCTATCTCAATATGTGTATATGTTTCTTTTAGCATATTGCTTATACATATTGGTAGAGCCCTTAAGATCTTTGCTTGACTATTAGTGTTGTGATGGCAGCCACACTATGGAGGCTGGATAGTCTATAAGCACTTCTTTATACAAGTCCCTAGTTGTAGGATTATAGAGACGAGGTATCGATACTTCAGAGTAGACTGGTGTATACGCTTCTCATCCCAGCAGAGGAGATGGTCTGTCCCACAGCCATTAGTACGTCGTACTGGAGATAGTATGCATGTGCTCATTAGGTTATGAGTACACTGGACATGACTCATGGGGAACTACTGGTTGGTACTATACCTATCGTCAGGTAGCAGTACACAGATGACATGAGTATAGCTTAGTCCGTTGACTTGACATCGCTACTTCGCCTCGAGTGTATTCCCACTGTTCTTAGATTACTACCCTACCATGTCTTAAAGGAGTTGTGCAAACAGGTAGTGATTGGGTGCAGTCTCGAAGCACTTAGAGGTAGTAGCGGTTAGATAGGATTCGTCTTTCCCAGTATTAGGGGTTGATATCACGCTATGTTCAGAAAGCTATTACATAAAGTCCCTGGCCAGAGCAAGCGAGATTTACTGGTAGGTACTCTAGTAGTTTCTCAGGGTGTTTTGGGCTCTACCCCGACACGACTTATTACGCTATTAGGGGTCCGACGGTTACCGCCCCTATTCCAGATATGCGATACTCTTAAACGAATAGACCAGACTGTACGGAGATTGTCACAAATAGTCTCAGGAGGAGTTCAGATGAGTTTGTGCATCGGCCTTCTTATCGATAGATACCTGGGTAACCGTTACGTGTAGCTAGTACCGCTGACATGCTTGTGGTTAAACCTACTGCCAGTATACTGTCGAGTCTTTAGAGTCTCACACAGAGGGTTTCCCTGCTTCGGGCGAAACGATGTAGAAGCCGTATGGTTTTACGGCAGGGTTCGATCACATATGTGTATTTATGCATGGATGATGTTTGGACGGATAATACTAGTGGGCTTTGGTTTAATCCAGATCCTAGTATTATATTCTTGGATTATTTTCGTCTCTTTATATTCGTATTTTTCGAAATACGGATACGGGTATATATATACGGTGAGGGGTATTCTTGTAATTTACTTAAGAGTGCTTCTAGAAGAAGATGCCTCATTTCTTGTATAACCATTTAGATTAAATAGTTAATAAGGTGGAGGTATGGGGTGTGGATTTTCATTAAATGAAGCATGGCTACTTGGTGACTCATGGGGTGACTCATCTAGTGACTATTGAAGCATGCTTCATATTTTTATTTGTGAATTATTGGTATGCTTTATTCATTACAAGAATTAGCCATCTTCATTTCATAATGATCTTGGACACTCTCTCTCCACCAAGCTCTCTTCTTCTTCCTCAAACCCTAATTGTCTCATGTGTTGAGAAAGCTAGGATTATTGAGACTAAACAATCCATAATCACTCTCTATATCCTCTAGGCTATCTAGTTTAGCGAATTAGATACCTTAGTTACCTCGGTATTGAGGTTGGAGCTCGAACTATAGATTCTCAGGTGGATCCTCTTTGACCTGAGGAGGCCGACCTAACAAGCGCGATTCGTACACTTCGTGGAGCTTAAGACGAGGAGGAGGAGAACAAGAAGACACAAAGGACTTGATACTAGAAGGTATAACTTTCTTCATAGTAGTTAAACCTCATGGTAGTTTAGCTAGTTAGGTTTTAGTATCGATCCTGAAGTTCAAGTCGGTGTTGCGAACCACGCAAAGAATAGTTTTTTGCGTATTCCGCCTCCCTGCGAACCCAGGGGGTTCACGATATTGACTTAAAGTGGTATCAGAGCCTACTAAACCTTAACTAGCTAGTTAGAAAGTAGTTAGAACTTCGATCGTCAGAAAAACCCGAAAACATAACATCAAAACCCAAGCTTGCTGTCATTTTTAAAATCTGATCAAAAAATTATTTCAGAGGCCTTAAAATTACAAGCAGGGAATTCTAAGAACACACAAGAAAAACAAACTATTAACTCACCAAGACGACTGCGGAAGCGCGCGAAACGGTGTGTTTCGCGGCGGTTTCGCGGCCGAGTTGACTTGGTTTTCTTCTGTGGTTTTTATTTATGATGTTGTGATTTCTGGTATATTTGGTTTCTACCCAGTATTGTTTGTGTACTGGTTTGTACATAGGATAGACACGGAAAATATGTTTCGATCGAAATTCTAAAGTTCTTGGCTATCGGGTTTTCTGTGCTTGGATATATGTGTTCATAAACTTCCGCTAATTGCTATATGTCGATTAGTTGGGGGTTTCACATATCTGTGATGTTGGTTTGTGTATATGGAATATTGGATCGTCATGGATGAATAGCCGGGGGATGTGAGAAGAGAGTTTTCTTTCGTTTATTCGATGTAAATTTGTAAAGTGATATAATATTATTTTGCGGGGCACATTCGGGTTGAGGTTGTTGTTAGTTATATGTATGCCCTAGAGGCCATTACTATACATAGGATGTATATTGTAGTGGATGCTGGGACATATATAGGGAGGACTTTCTTGCTCGACATGATAGTATGCTATCTGGTTGATCTTTACCTTAACGTGTACACTGATTGTCTCTCTATTACATGTTGGTAAAGCCCTTAGGATGTGTACTTAACTACCTGGACTATGATGCGGATCATACTAGTGGGGACATGGTAGTCCATAAGTACATCCTTCAAAGTCCCTAGTCGTGGGTGTATCGAGACGGGGCATCGATATACCAGAGTAGACTAGCGTATACCTTCTCGACCCATACAGATGGGCGATGGATGATCCCATATCCATTGGTGTTTGACATCAGAGATGATATACGGGTGCTCAGTAGAGACTGGGTACACTGGACGGACTCGCCGAGAACTCCCAGATGGTATTATACCTCACGTCAGATGGCAGTTCTCTGGTGACACTGGTACAGAGTAGTCTGTTGACCCGAGATCGTCATAGAGTCTTGTGTGGTTCCCACTGTGCTTTGATTTCCATCTTACCACGTCCAAGAGGGCGTGCAAAACGGTGGTTTTTGGATACAGTACCGAGTCACATGGAGGCAATGAGCGATAGGAGGGGATTCGTCTCTCCCGGTATAGGGGGTTGATGTTGCGCTGTGTTCGATTGGCTATAACAGGAAATCCCTGGCCAGGGTTGCTGAGATTTACTGGTAAGTGTTACCAGTAGTTTCTCGAATTGTTATAGACCTCATATCGACACGACTTATCGAGCTATTGGGGTCTGACGTATACCACCCCTAGGCAAGATATGCGACATATCAGATGATCAGACCGGACTGTACGGTAGTGTTACTGGTTGGATTCACTGGAGTGTGAGCGGGCTTGCTCGTCGATCTTCAGATCGCTCAATACCCGGGTGGCCGTTACGTTTAGCAGACCGCTTGCGGCTTGTGGGTGCTTGATATGATCATCACCTGCTGCCGGCGTATTGACGAGTCTTTAGAGTCCTACACAGAGGTTTCCTGGTTCAAGCGAAACGAAATAGGAGCGCATATGAGATATGTGCGGGACCGAGAATAATGCGTGTATGTGATACCGTATTCCATTCTCGCGATGAATGTATCGATTAGGTTATATGCGATATACCCTAGTTATCGAATCAAAGGTTGATTCGATAAGCCGATACATAGGATACTAGTCGGTTATATGCGATATGACCGGATCGTTAAATCAAGTGTTGATTTAATGATTTAATGTATAATTATATATTTGATATATTACTTTGCATTAACTAGTATTGGTTCACTTTAAGATGGATTTTCTCACTCGGTTGTGCGCATTATATATGTGATATGATTTTGTGCACTAGCTTGTATCATGTTTGATGATACATGCTTTTTGGTTAAGTGTAAAGTATTAAACCTTGGTTAATGAATAGGTTAGGGTTTATTATTTGTTATTCATTTATCTTATTTAATTATCCATTTATTTATGATAAATGAATAAAAGAAAATGAAATGAAATGGTTGCTAATTTTGGATTCTAGTTGAAGCTTCTTGATCTTTTGACTAAGTGACCATTTTGTCTCTAGCTTGACCCTAACCATTCACTTAACCATGATTGATTCTCTACACCTAACCATGGTTCTAATATGATAAGTATTCATTTCTTTTCTAATTTGAATTAACTTATCATAATAATTATCATCTTCTTGCTTTCTTCTTCTTCTTCATTTTCAAGAAGAAAAGCTTGACTACATCAATGGTGGATTGATGAAATGAGTGAGAAATCCAAAACTAAAGTCTACCCACTTCCTATTTCTTCATCCTATATCTCTTGCCAAGTAGTAGAGTGTGTTTCCTTCACAAGTTTTCAAGACTTGGTGAAGGTGGAGCTCGATCTAGTGATGCTTCGACGTAGATCATCTTCGGCACGTCGTCGACGACCTAGCCCGTCCATTCTCCGATGAAGCCGACGCTAGAGCCCGGATTTGATTTGGACAGCGGAGACGACCTCATCTCGGAACCGTGGAGGTGGAGGACCGGATCTACAAAGGTTGTATTTCCGTATCTTTTAGTTAAGTGTTAACTAGTTAGCTTTTTCGCCTAAACTTCTAGCCGACGATCCATAGTCGGGTTTCTCGGCACCGTTAAAATTTTTAATTTGGCATGATCGATGCCTTGTGAGACCTCACAAGTGTGCCTAGGAACCCTACAGTGGTATCAGAGCCTAGCTAGAGCCTTAGGCGAAGTCCAGACGGAATTTGAAGTCCGAACGAACCCGAAACCCCAATACAAAATGCTCTCTGTCCTTTTTCTAAAAACAGGGATTTTTCAGTATTAAAAATATGTAGAAATATCAGCAGGAAAATATAAGAATAACTGTGCAATTCGTAACCTTAATTCCATTAAAGCGCCGCGCTTCCGCGGCACGAGCTTGGCTCGTGCGGCGGAACCGCGGCCTGTTTGTCGTTTTGTGGGGTGATGTTTGCACAGTAACTCCTATTTAACAGTGCTGGTTTTCCTGGGTATTTTTAATATTTATTCAAGTGTTGAATAATCTGGGATGTTTTGGAGCTTCGATGATTCGATCGGGTTTATCAAATTTTGTCTGTTTGGCTTTCCGGATAAATTTTAGAATATGTTAAAAAGTTCGACCGGATATAAATACCCAATTTTTCCCCTGTCGGGAAATTTCCAAGTGTTGGATTTTTCCGTAGTTTAACGACGTTCTAAGTAGTGCAAGTAACGCGATGGACCCTCTAGAAGACAACAAACCTTAACTCGATTATGTGACCGTCTTGAACTGCCCTTTGAACCTTCGGGTTTGGGGCAGTACAGCGTGCCACATGTGAGGCGTTAGCTTGACCCTTCTACGGCTGGACCGTCGGTACTGAGGCACGAACTGAATGTTGTTAGACTTATTTCATGTGTTGATCTGTATCGGGAAAACTTGGGTGTTCGAATGTTCAATCGGAAAGTTTAACATTTTCTAATTATCTGGAATGGGATACAATAATTGGAATTCACAAATAGTTATGAGATAACTGAATGAATGTTATAAACGTAGCAGTTTAGTCTCAGATGATCGGTTGCCACGGAATTTTGATATGATCAAAAGTCCGTCGCAATCACGTAGCGTACGCGGATACTCGCCGGGTAAACTTAATAGACAGCCTCACTCCATAGCCCCGACCAAGTGACTGTAGGAGAACCCCGTCGCCGAAAGCATCCGTTCGGGTGCTCGCGGCAGCGGTGTTCCGCCTTGGTGCACTTCGTCAACGGTATCGGGGGTGCAGCCGTCTACTGAAGTTTGCGACGAGCATTCGATCAGGATGTCGGGAATCTTGTTGAATTGCCCGACTTGGTATTGAAAAGTGTTTTCGATTTGGGGACTAAAATGCGGGGTTTATAATTGTTAGGCATGCGATGTCTAAGGAATTCATTTGGTCAGGCATGTGATGTCTGAGGTGGTTGCGGATTCCAACTGTTGTAGTTTTACACTTACTTTTCTGTGACCGTAAGTGTAATATGTGATATCGCCGGTTTCGTTGCTATATGTCAACGACAATTGGGATGCGCATATTTACTTACGTTGATGACATGTGATGTTATGTGTTGCTGGATATGTTATATTGGATCGTCATGTTCGAATAGCCGGGGGTTTTTATGTGAGATGAGTGTTTTTCATTTTCATTCATGTAAAAACTTGTATGTAATATTCTTTTATTGGGACACTTCCAGGTTGCGGAAGTTGTCACCTTTTGTATATTATTTACTTTTCCGCACTAGGATAGACCCAAGGAGGAGAGCACAAGTAACCGGGTTCTGGAGTCCAGTGGGAGACCAACTCGAGGAGTCGAGTCCGGGTCTCCTAACTCCAGAATTGGTAGGGTTTCTTGCCGCTCTCGTAGGGGTCTAGGGGTGTGGGTTTGGCTATTCATCACGACCGTGGAATCCGTGTTTTATACTGGCTCGTATTGAAAACACGGACGTCCTAGTATATCCAATATTTCATATGTTTCTTCTGCTGCGATATCTGTGATGTGATCATGTGATGTTCTGTGATAGATACAGTATATAGTATATATGATATATTATATAGACGTTACTTATGTTTTACACCCGTGCTAGCCCTGCCCTGCACTGCCGTTAGTTACCTAACCTAACGGTGCACGAGGGGACATCGAGGCGAATGCGGATGGCATAAGTGTACGTCATATTTATCTGTGATGTTTAGGTACTTAAATGATGGGACTTCATTAATATGATTAATGAAATAAAAGAAACCTAAGATGTTGTAGAATCGAATTTCAAAAATAAAATAGGTAGCTACAGTTCTTGCTTTGCACAGAGGTATATGTGATATATCCTGCACCTTATTCGATGAGGAAAGGACCGAGATCCCTTCACCGGGAGTGACTCCTTTAGCAATAACTGGCAGATGCTACACACTCGGTTTGTCTTTTGATTGCTTTTAAGTGTTTTTGCTTTGCACAGTGATATATATGATATATCCCGCACCTCATTCGACGAGGAAAGGACCGACGATCCCTTCACCGGGAGTGACTCCTTTAGCAAAACTAGAAAAGCCTCAAAAGCACTCCATTTCAAAATCATTTGATTCTACAACGATATCAAGTTCATTACGCAAAGGGTTTTCTGAAAAACCCGTTGTAGCCCTCCGTCATTTCAGATAAGTACTGGTTAGTATTCGTGCTACGTTTGTTGACCTTAGCCAAGGCGTAGTGTGCGGTAGCTGATTAGTGCTTATCTGTATAAGCATATGATGCGATTGAGTTAGGGTAGTCGTGCGACTTTGTTGACCTTAGCCAAGGGTCGTGCGGGTGGGTTTAATTCAATCGGGAAATGACGGGTTGAACTTGGCTAGCACTTATGATTTGTTGACCTTAGCCAAGGTCATAAGCTGCTAGGGGCAAAATATTATCGGGAATTTCAAGTGTTGAAATTTGCAATGAGATTGCATACCTTCTATGAGATAGTTGGATCCCGATACCCGCTGCGAGTAAGTGTTACTCCTGGGAGAGTTTTATACATTACAATTAGCCGATCAAGTAGGTGTCTAGAAAGGTGTCAACGAGGTTACGCCTCTGGGAAAACGAGGTTTACAGTAATTAGGTTCGTGCGAAAGCACGGGGGACCTCCCTCAAAGTACCGACACTGGCCTGGCTGAAAGATTGGCGAACTTGTAGTGTGTAATTAATCCCGGCTAGTCTTTCCTTTTAGGGTTTGAAGGAAGATTTGATAAAAAGCAGTGGGAGCCATCCTGATTAGATAAAATAATAACCAATCTATTCTTGCAAGAGCGCACGCTGAGTGTTTTCTTCTCTCTCTCTCCAGGTAGCGACCATATCATGCCTTAATCAAGATAATAATACGGAATTTTGACCGAACCCACTTGTTATACTGAGCTGGGGAACGTTGGTCCCGCTCCAACTTATAATTGTGATAAGACCGAGCAGGAAATTGGGGATTACCAGAATTCCCGTGCCGCCCAAACGAAGAGAGTGCATGCTGATGCATCATCTTCGGGTGTGTTCGTTTCAAAGAACTATTTCTCAGTATCCTTTACGTCCTGAGTATGAGATACCGGATCAGGATCCCAGATATGTAATCTGTTACATAGGGCTACAGAAAGGTAGAAAACTGAGAACGGGTGATAAGTTTCATGAGGCAGAAAACGGGGCAAATGTTGCAGCCAAGTCTGTTGGTCACTGTCACCCTGTATTACGAATACATTGATTCTGAACGAATGTTATTAGATACCGAACCTGATATACAAAATCGTATCTATCTCTTTATTAGTAAAGAAATGATAAAATTTTGTATTGTTGGATAATGTTTTGAACATTTCCTATATCAAAAGTTGATCGGTTCAGGCACGTTATCTAAAAGCATTAATGTTCTAAATCAAACTACAGTTCTTAGTATACAGAACACACACAAGAGGAAGAGTTCAGAACTGAACGAATTCTTCTTGAGGCATTGTAGACTAGGTCAGATCAATGTGACCCGACTAGCTGAAGTTACATGTAGATGCATATTTAAATTAGTTTGAATTTACATCTTGTGAAACTCGCCAGTCATGTCACAAAGATATAATGACACTAGCTCTGTTTATTGGAAACAGAGAAAGAGTTAGTGAACTCTTGGGACTAATACATGATGATGTATGTAAGGTCCCCTGTCTACACATGCCAGGACAGGTTCTTTGTACTTCATTACATTCTCTGATAATCTCTCAAGCTTCAGACATATGTTCCTGTTGAAACATGAGTCCGAACCTTTTGAGATATTCACGGAATATAAGTTAGAAGTAGAGAACCAAAATACGGGTATAAGTATTATGTCCTTTGATGTGATCGAGGAGGAGAATACTTGAGCACGAAAAACCTGGATTATTCCAAAAGAGAATGAGATTCTCTCTCAGCATTACTCCTCCGTATACACCATAGCACGATGGTATATCGGGACGGAGCAATCACACCCTATATGTAAGGTGTGCTCTATGATGAGTACTACTGAGTTACCTATTTCCTTATGGGGGTTATGCACTTGAGAAGCTGCATACCTATTGAATAGGGTTCAAATCAAATCAGTTGCCTACCATTTCATATGTAATATGGAAAGGGAAGAGCCCATATCTTTAGTTGGTTAAGATTTGGGTTGTCCGGGCTATGTCTAAAAGCATTATCCGGACAAGCTCGAGGCAAGATCTGTTATGTAGAACTGGAAAGGTTCCAGCTATACAAACTGCAGCTGATGATTTGATAGAACCAAAGGATTCAGTAGATACCAACGAACCTCAGCCTCTCCGCCGATCTAGTAGGGTTCCTCACCCACCTGAGAGATACTTCAGTTTCTCTATGACAGTGGGAGCGAGGACTGCATCATGAGATGATGACCCAACTAGTTTCGAGCTGGCCATCAGGAGTAAGACTCTGTTAGAATGGCTGGATGCTTAGAGATCTGAGATGGAATCCTTATACACCAACAAAGTATGGACTTTGGTTGCTATATCTGAAGGGTTAAATCCCCATCAGGAGCAAGTATATCTTGAGAAGATTACTTGGTGTAGATGGAAAAGTTGAGACTTTCAAAGCTAGACTTGTTAAAGGTTTGCATCATTGACCAGGTGTGGATTATGTTGAAACCTTTTCTAAGGAGCTATGCTTAAGTCCATCCAGATCCTACTTGCCACGGCTACATACCATGACTACGATATCTGGTGGTTGGGTGTCATGACAGCTTTTCTAAATGATGTTTTAGAAGAGGGAGTCTATAAGTACACAGCCAGAGGGCCTCGTAGACAGAGGGAGCAGCGGAAACGTGTGCAAGATGCTTTATAGGATAAAGCAGGCATCGCGGAGTTGGAACATCTGTTTTGATGTGTTAGTCAAAGAGTTTGACATCATCAAAATGGTAGATGAACCTTGTATAAACAAAAAGGTAGTAGGGAGTATGGTGACGATCCTCGTAGAGTACGTGGATGACATACTCTTGATAGGGAAAGAGTTTCCTATGCTACGCTCGATCAATCTCCGCTTATCACTATGATTCTCCATATAGGATCAAAATGATACCTACTAAATCCTGGGTTTTGGATCTATGAGATAGATCTAAATGGATATTAGAATTCTCACTAGATGTAGTAAGACGGTATCAACCGATCCTGGGGAGAATCACTGGAAGGGTTCTAGGGTGATAAAGACAACTGAATGTCAGTCGCAGGCATTGTCTTAACCCTCAGTAAAGGGACGGTATGTTGGAAGAGTTCCAAGCTACATACCGTGACATACTAGACGATAAAGGCAGGATACATCGCTACTTAAGATGCTACCAAAGAGGATGTTTGGGTGTATATTAGTTCATGAGATGAACTACGTTCCTACCATTGTGAGACAATGGAGTTGTGGCTCATGCCGAGGAACGCCGGTCCCATCAGTGATCCAGACTTATTCTAAGGCAGCATCGCCTGATCATAGAGATAGTTGATCTCCAGGGTGATCGAGGTTAGGAGAGTAGACTCAGAGGACAACACAGCGGATCCACTCACAAAGGCCTGTTCCCAAAGAGAGATTTTTTTTTGGGATGGTTGAGTATGAGATACTGCAACCACTGCTACAGATGGCCCTAGTGCAAGTGGGAGATTGTTAGTTATATGTATGCCCTAGAGGCCATTACTATACATAGGATGTATATTGTAGTGGATGCTGGGACATATATAGGGAGGACTTTCTTGCTCGACATGATAGTATGCTATCTGGTTGATCTTTACCTTAACGTGTACACTGATTGTCTCTCTATTACATGTTGGTAAAGCCCTTAGGATGTGTACTTAACTACCTGGACTATGATGCGGATCATACTAGTGGGGACATGGTAGTCCATAAGTACATCCTTCAAAGTCCCTAGTCGTGGGTGTATCGAGACGGGGCAACGATATACTAGAGTAGACTAGCGTATACCTTCTCGACCCATACAGATGGGCGATGGATGATCCCATATCCATTGGTGTTTGACATCAGAGATGATATACGGGTGCTCAGTAGAGACTGGGTACACTGGACGGACTCGCCGAGAACTCCCAGATGGTATTATACCTTACATCAGATGGCAGTTCTCTGGTGACACTGGTACAGAGTAGTCTGTTGACCCGAGATCGTCATAGAGTCTTGTGTGGTTCCCACTGTGCTTTGATTTCCATCTTACCACGTCCAAGAGGGCGTGCAAAATGGTGGTTTTTGGGTACAGTCCCGAGTCACATGGAGGCAATGAGCGATAGGAGGGGATTCGTCTCTCCCGGTATAGGGGGTTGATGTTGCGCTGTGTTCGATTGGCTATAACAGGAAATCCCTGGCCAGGGTTGCTGAGATTTACTGGTAAGTGTTACCAGTAGTTTCTCGAATTGTTATAGACCTCATATCGACACGACTTATCGAGCTATTGGGGTCTGACGTATACCACCCCTAGGCAAGATATGCGACATATCAGACGATCAGACCGGACTGTACGGTAGTGTTACTGGTTGGATTCACTGGAGTGTGAGCGGGCTTGCTCGTCGATCTTCAGATCGCTCAATACCCGGGTCGCCGTTACGTTTAGCAGACCGCTTGCGGCTTGTGGGTGCTTGATATGATCATCACCTGCTGCCGGCGTATTGACGAGTCTTTAGAGTCCTACACAGAGGTTTCCTGGTTCAAGCGAAACGAAATAGGAGCGCATATGAGATATGTGCGGGACCGAGAATAATGCGTGTATGTGATACCGTATTCCATTCTCGCGATGAATGTATCGATTAGGTTATATGCGATATACCCTAGTTATCGAATCAAAGGTTGATTCGATAAGCCGATACATAGGATACTAGTCGGTTATATGCGATATGACCGGATCGTTAAATCAAGTGTTGATTTAATGATTTAATGTATAATTATATATTTGATATATTACTTTGCATTAACTAGTATTGGTTCACTTTAAGATGGATTTTCTCACTCGGTTGTGCGCATTATATATGTGATATGATTTTGTGCACTAGCTTGTATCATGTTTGATGATACATGCTTTTTGGTTAAGTGTAAAGTATTAAACCTTGGTTAATGAATAGGTTAGGGTTTATTATTTGTTATTCATTTATCTTATTTAATTATCCATTTATTTATGATAAATGAATAAAAGAAAATGAAATGAAATGGTTGCTAATTTTGGATTCTAGTTGAAGCTTCTTGATCTTTTGACTAAGTGACCATTTTGTCTCTAGCTTGACCCTAACCATTCACTTAACCATGATTGATTCTCTACACCTAACCATGGTTCTAATATGATAAGTATTCATTTCTTTTCTAATTTGAATTAACTTATCATAATAATTATCATCTTCTTGCTTTCTTCTTCTTCTTCATTTTCAAGAAGAAAAGCTTGACTACATCAATGGTGGATTGATGAAATGAGTGAGAAATCCAAAACTAAAGTCTACCCACTTCCTATTTCTTCATCCTCTATCTCTTGCCAAGTAGTAGAGTGTGTTTCCATCACAAGTTTTCAAGACTTGGTGAAGGTGGAGCTCGATCTAGTGATGCTTCGACGTAGATCATCTTCGGCACGTCGTCGAAGACCTAGCCCGTCCATTCTCCGATGAAGCCGACGCTAGAGCCCGGATTTGATTTGGACAGTGGAGACGACCTCATCTCGGAACCGTGGAGGTGGAGGACCGGATCTACAAAGGTTGTATTTCCGTATCTTTTAGTTAAGTGTTAACTAGTTAGCTTTTTCGCCTAAACTTCTAGCCGACGATCCGTAGTCGGGTTTCTCGGCACCGTTAAAATTTTTAATTTGGCATGATCGATGCCTTGTGAGACCTCACAAGTGTGCCTAGGAACCCTACAGTTGTAGCCATCGCTGTATTATTTCTTTTATTGTTTTTGCTTCTAGGATAGACCCAAGGTGGGGTACACAAACTACCGGGTTCTTGAAATGCCGAGTGGCCTACTCATTTTATTGAGGGAGGCTTCATCACTTCGGGAATTTAGCGGGTAGTTTGCTGTACCCGTAGGGGTCTAGGGTGGGTTTTGGCTATTCATCACGACCGTGGAATCCGTCTTTCGTTATGGGCTTAAGCGAAATGCGGAATTCTTAGTATATCCAATATGTTCATCTGTGATCTGGAGTGCATATTATTGCATCAGACGTATATATATATATATATATATATATATATATATATATATATATATATATATATATATATATATATAGTAGACGCTGCTTATGTTTTGCGCCCGTGTTAGTCCAGCCCCCGCTCTGCCGTTAGTTAAGTAACCTAACGGTGTATGACGGGACCCCATGGCAAATGCGGATGACATAAGCGTACGTTGTATTTTAGTTTCTTTCTCCAATGATATGTGTAAATGATGGGACTGCATTAATTGATTAATGCAAAGCAAACAAACCAAATCTGAATCATTAGAACAATTTCAAAAACCTCTCGGTTTTTTCAAAAAGTAAACTTTTAAATGTGGAGCTTAAACCACTCCTTTAAAAGCTATCATGGTTCCTTCGAATAAATCAAGTTCATTATGTTCATGGTTTCGTCAAAACCATTCGTATCCCTACGTCATTTCAGATGGGTATTCAGTAGTATTTAAGCTATGTATTTTGAGCTTCGCTAAGGCATAGTGATTGGTAGCTGCTGGGTATTCATCTGTAGCATAGATAAATCCGTTGGTTTGGGATAGTCATACTACTATTTTGGCCTTCGTCAAGGGTATATACGGATGGGTTCAAATTAACCTGGACAATGCCGGGTAAAACTTGACTTGCGACTTATGATATGTTGGCCTTCGTCAAAGACATAAGAGCTTGGGGCAAAAATCCACATCAGGAGTTTCTAAGGAAATTGAAACTTTCTAGTGTTGCATACTATTTGGAGTGTGATGATTTTGGTAGGATTCCTTCAAGATTGTCACACGATGATATTTGGATCCTGATCCTATTGTGAGTATCCGCTACTCCTCGGGAGATTTTTCACTTAACGATCAATACTATAGACCAAGTAGGTGTCTAGAATGGTGTGTTAGTTATATGTATGCCCTAGAGGCCATTACTGTATATGTGATGTATATTGTAGTGGATGCTTGGACATATATAGGGAGGCCTTTCTTGCTCGACATGGTAGTATGCTATCTGGTTTCTCTTTATCTTAACATGTACACTTATTGTCTCTCTATTACATGTTGATAAAGCCCTTAGGATGAATACTTGACTATCAGGATTATGATGCAGATCATACTAGTGGGGCAGTGGTAGTCGGCAAGTGCATCCTTCAAATGTTCCTCGTCATGGGAGTATCGAGACAGAGCATCGATACTCCAGAGTAGACTAGTGTATACGCTTCTCGACCCATATGATGGGCGATGGATGATCCCATATCCATTGGTGTTTGACATCAGAGAAGGTATACAGGTGCTCAGTGGAGACTGGGTATACTGGACGGACTCACCGAGAACCCCTAGATGGTATTATACCTATCGTCAGACATCAGTTCTTTGGTGACACTAGTACAGGTTAGTCTGTCGACCCGAGATCATCATAGAGTCTTTTGTGATTCCCACCGTACTTTGATTTACACCATACCACGTTCAAGAGATCGTGTAAAAAGGTGGTTTTTGGGTACAGTCCCGAGTCACATGGAGGTAATTAGCGATAGGAGGGGATTCGTCTCTCCCGGTATTGGGAGTTGATGTTGCGCTATGCTCGATTGGCCATAACAGGAAATCCCTGGCCAGGGTTGCTGAGATCTACTGGTAAGTGTTATCAGTAGTTTATCGAACCATTATGGACCTTGTATCAGCATGACTTATCAGGCTATTGGGGTCTGACGTTATACCACGCCCAGGCTGTGATATGTGACATATCTGACGAAGAGACCGGACTGTACGGTAGTGTTACTGATTGGATTCGCAGGAGTATGAGCAGGCTTTCTTGTTGATCTTCTGATCGCTCATTACCTGGGTGGCCGTTATGTTTGGCAGACCGCTTGCGGCTTGTGGGTGACTGATATGATCATGTCACGACCCGAAAAGTACGGAACATGACCGGTACTTAAACTACAAAACGTCTCGAGGCGTACGTAATCTAAGTAAGCCAAAAGCCAAAAATCCAAACCAGGTAACGCAGTAGAGTGAAGGAAAAACCAATTTTAAAGCACGAAGTTTAACAACATAAGCTGAAGTATGCATTTTTAAAATGTCAAGTCTTTTTAGAAAATTTCAGCAGAGTTTCCTTTGTAAAAACTGACCCCAAACGGGTACAAACCTGATAAAGCATATATAATGAATAAAGGCATCCCCAAGCGGGAGCTAGCTCTTCATCAATTGACGGTCACAACCACGCAAGCAATATAATATACAACGCCGAAGGGCGAGGATCACTCAGGATTAAAATCCAACCTCAATAAGAAAACCAGAGGAAAAACATAATAATACAGCGCACGACTCTAAGGTCGAAAGAATATACACTGGTCTTCTATGTCTATCAAATAATACAAGTCTGGTTGATGGAGTTTTACTAGATACAACTGAATAAGAAATATACAATGGTGGTCCTGATGCAAAAGAACCCACCTACCGAAGCAATCACCTGGAAGGAACAGTGTGCCAGCAAAACCGCAATGAAACCTGTACGGCAAAACCTGCAAGGAACTATGGCACAACGGGGGTGAGTTGCCAACTCGTGAGTAAAAAACATCTACGAGTATAAATCGCATGTATAACGCAATCCTAGGTCATACGAGCAGTAATATCCTCAAATAATAATAATATGGCCTGAAGCATAAAATAATGGTAAGGGTAAACATCTATCCATATAGTGTAATACCAAGAACTCGTGTCAGTGCCTCAGGTAACAACATGTCACTAATATGATGTACAAATGTCAGGTAGCAATATATCACTAAAATGATGTACATATGCATATAATGAGAACAAAGTACATCATGAATCAAAGAACTGTTTTTCAAAATTTAATGAGATTTCTGTATGTATATAAATCGAGATATCATCAATGAAATCAACATAAAATCCGTGTCAAGCATCGACACAAAACATAAATCTCAGTATCTCAATATCTCAGGCTCCGGCTATCCGGACTGGCCTATATCATCAAATCTCAATATCTCAGTGTTTCAAATCTCAATATCTCAATACCTCGGGCTCCGTCAGTCCAGATCGGCCTATCATCAATCACACGAACACGAACGGTATCCTCCGGATATTCGCCGCGCCAGGTAAAATCACCGGTAGGCAGTCTGCCCCTGCCGGGCTCATCGTCTACAACTCGAGCTTCTTGCCCTGGGGTACCGTACAGGGCCCACCATGTACCCGAGACGGTTCATCCAACTCCTCGAATCGGGTCTCGAAAACATCTCATAACCGAGAAAACATCATGGTGGACAATACTCAACATATCAAGGAAAACCATATTTTTCTCATTAAAATAATTCATCAGTTTACAGAACTTTCACATGCGGTTTCCAAATCCAGAAAATATCCAGAATAATCTGAAATCATCAAGTCACCATGTCAATAACAATGAAAACGGGCATAAATCTCCATAATACTACATAACCAATGAATATATGGATGCATCTGATATCATGCAATAATTAAACTAGCATATGAAAGCTATAACATATAGAAACTATCAACTAGCAAGCTATGCCAATGAATAGTATTTCTAAAGTGTACGTGACATGGCAATTACCGATGATGATGTGTGTGAGCCGGCAAGCAGGTGTACGTAGAACATACGCATCATCGGTAATGGTGCTGGTGTCCTGACATCAGGGTTTCATGATAATTACGGATAACATATGTACAAACATGTAATGCGATGAAATATCATGAATATATAGAAAGTGATATAGTAACAGCAACACTGAAGAATATACCTATCCAATATACGAGTCATACAGTTTGGTATTTAAAATACTCACGATACTCCACTTTTCAAAAAGAGTATGACTCGAGCCCAGTCAAAAGGGTAAGGGAATCCATCTAAGTCTGAGTCGATCTACATATATATCTTGTAGTCGGTGATCCAGCCCCAATAGTATCACGTATGATACAATATATATATATATATATATATATGACATCCTCGAGTCAAGAGTGCGGATCTAACATCATAATTCTATCTTGTACGGTAAATCTATCGTACGGCATCCCAAATCTGGGTACGGGTCAAATATCATCCTTTTAACTCATTACTCATCTGATATCCTTATCATCACATATCGTGAACAGGGGGTACTGATCTAAGTCTAGTACAATACTAATATCATCAACAAAAATGTACGCGTGTATGAATACACATCGCCCATCAATCCGCTGATACCCTGTTGTATCTCATAATGCGACTATAACACATCATCGATCTCATGGCACCATGCCTAATCTCATCAACTCATCTCCACATACCATATAATATCCTCAACATCCGTGTATACGTGTATGTATGTGTGTGTGTGTGTGTGTATATATATACATATGACGTATACACCCCAAAACCATATCCCGTGTGTGTATATGTATGTGTACAACCTTACTTTAGGGTTCACGACTAAGAAACCAACTCAATCCTTTCTTCTGTTCTCGCTAACACTAACCCATAATCTCCTAATGCTTTCCTTGCTAAGGTTCATATCCCGCCATAACCCATATATGTATATCTATACCACATCACATCAAAATCTTACGAATTTGTGGGGGTGCTATACGCCATCCACCCGACTTCCCCCGTAGATATAAATCTACTCACCTTGATCTTCTCTTGCCGATGCCGATGGCGCCATACGCTTTCTTGTCGTCTCGAAGTCCTCGTGAGGTTACCTACACATCATAACGTATCATATCGCATTAAAAATCAAATCAAAGCCAAAACGACACGCTAAAAGCTTATAGGTTCGAATCTACGGAGTACGCCTTCAAAACCACCAAACAATCCTTGATATCGTCGTACAAACATCAAGTGATCGAGGCAAAACACAATACTAAAAATCCAGAATTCAAAATATGAGAAACGAAACCCCGAATCAAAATAACAACTCTTGAAAATGGTCCCAGATTTTACCCTAAGTCAAATTAGCCAATTTTGCACATATGGAGGGTCTACTTTACTGGAGATGGAGCTGCAGAAGAAGCACGAAGGCAATTGCTACAGGTCTGGCCGCAAATTGTAACCAGAAGGTATTTTTTTCCAGCCATAGGGTGGAGTCAGGGGCTGGGGTCTTGGGTGATGCTTCCTAGGTGCCTGCTGGTATCTCTATATATGCTAAATAATTTTCCAGGTCCTCTAGTGTTAGGAGATTTCATTTTCCCTACACAAATTCCACAATTTCCGTATCTGCAGAATTCAAAGTTCATAAATTGGGGTTTGTCTAAGGTTTTAGTCCAATATAACATCACTACAGGGGTTGTATGATCTCCACTAACCTCAATTACATTATCTCAAATCAAGTTTCCCTCAAACCCTAACTAGAAATTTTCAAAGTTCTCTAAACTTCGCCAAGTCGATTTCAAACTTGAAGAGAGGCTTAAGCAAACGAAATACTATATTATTTGTGAAAGGATTACCTTATTTGGTAACTCAAGAATTTTCTTGAGTTGCCATAGTGTCCAAAATGCAAGCTTTCTTGGTCCAAAGTGTAGTTAGTGAGCTCATGCACATTTTTTGTGAAGTGAGGATGGTGTTTTGATGAAGATTTGATGATGAAGTGGGGGTTGTAGTGGAGGAGGGAGAGGGGGTGCTGCCATTGAGAGAGAAGAAGAGAGAAGGATGAAGATGAGAATGAAACAAATGGCTAAGACCAAGATTTGGCCCCTCACCTCTCTCTTCTCTTTCATGCCCATACCCTCACTATTCTATTCTTTATTGTTTTCTTTTCTTTTCATTTTCCTTTCTCTTTTCTTAAAAAAATCAATAACCATGCATGAATGAAGAAATAACCTTGAAGGAAAAAGCAACAAGTGTTAAAAATGACATGTGCATGTCATGTGCACAAAACACGCTTAAAGCCCGATTAACAATTTTTAATTGCGATTAACATTAAAATAGTGTCAAATAAATCATAAACTTTCATAATCTGCATGAATCACATAATTCATCCTCTTTTTAGTAATTTCCATAATTTTCAAAATCTTTCCCAATTTATCAGTATTTAATTATACCGTCCTATTAAAATATTCAATATATTATTATTTAATTATAAAAATTCCCAAAAATAATATTTTATTTTTCTGAAATGTTACAGATCACCACCTACTGCCGGTGTATTGACGAGTCTTTACAGTCCTACACAGAGGTTTTCTGGCTCAAGCGAAACGAAGTAGGAGCACATATGTGATATGTGCGGGACCGAAATTAATGCGCGTATATGATACCGCATTCTATTCTCGCGATATATGTGACATCGGTCGGTTATATGTAATATAGCCGGGTTATCGGATCAAGTGTTGATTCGATACATTTGATATTAGTTGGTTATATATGATATAGCCGGATTATTAAATCAAGTGTTGATTTAATAATTTAATATATAATTATATATTTTATATATTAAATTACATTAACTAATATTAGCTCTCTTAAGCATTTCTTTTTCTCACTTATGATATATTAATATATATATATGTGTGTGTGTGTGTGTGTGTGTGTGTGTGTGTGTGTGTGTGTGTGATATATGTTAATTGTATTGTTTTCTTTTTACACACAAAATATATGTGTGATATATATTAGTGTGTCATGCTAGGTTACGCATGCAACATGGATGTATGAGACTCACACCATGCTAGGTTTAATGTAGGTTTATATTTATATTTAAGTAATTCAAAATTAGTGGAGATTTTGTCATGGCTTGAAGCTTGTAGGTTTCAGTGACTTAGTCCACTCCTTTGTTTTACTTAAGATATTTATTAACCTAACCATTAACCTCATACCATGGTTTATTCTCTACATGAGTATGTGTATGAGACAAACTCACCTATGGTTGCATTTCTAATCTCATCTCATTATTCATCATCTTCTTCTTCATCTCCCTCAAGCTCTCTAGGTTTTGAGGAAGTGAAGAAATATTGTGAGAAAAATAAATCTAAAGTGAGCCCAATTCCTACTTCATCATCTTTACTATATTAGCCATTTAGTTTAGGGTGTTTGCTTCATTAATCTACCATTAGTGAAGAGGTAGCATGAGCTTAAGTCTCCTCGACGTAGATTATCTTCAGTTTCGAAGACTTCGAGCAAGCTTGTTCATTTCTTCATGTGAACCCTTACTAGAGTTCGGGTGTTCACTACTTGGAGCGAAGGGACTACTACACGGAGCTTTAGAAGTGAAGGACCGATCTACAAAAGTTGTATTTCTCATTTAGTTAGATGTAAAGTTGTTTGCATTGCCAGTTCGTTTAAATCTCTAGTTAAGATTCTAGGTTAAGATTCTTTAGAACGGCAAATTTTTGAAATTAGCATGGACGATGCCTTCCGAAACCTTGCTGCCGCCCTAGGGAACCATGCACAGTGTTAGCGGGGCTACGCTTTCAGGGAAAAGAGGTTATGTAATTAAGGAACTTCACGAAAGCGTTTGAAAACTTCTCTCGAAGTACCAACACCAGCCTGGCCGAAAGTTTAAGCAAGTATTGTAAGAGTGAGATTAATCCTGACTAATTCTTCTTTTATGGTTTGAGAAAGGATTTGAGATACAGTGGGAGTCATCCTGTTTAGATAAACTAATAACCAATCTAAACTTGCAAGAGTATCATGCTGAGTGTTTCCTCTTCTATCTCTTGACTGCAACGACGAAAATGACTGGGCTTAGGTTACTGCTAGATAATAAATTGACCGGGCCAAATTATTATGATTGGCTAAGGAATTTCCAGATGACCGTTATCTATGACAAGCTGGGCTACCTTCTTACTACCAAATCCCTCGCCGTCTCAGGTCCAGTTTCCATCATCGCGGATGTTGAGATCCGTCAGATATAGGAAAACGACAGTGCGAGAGACATGTACCTCGTGTTAGCCTCAATAGATAGTGAACACCAGAGGCAGCATGAGAAGATGGACTTAGCTTCCATCTTCCTCTATACCAAAGTTTTATATGGAAAGCAATCTCGTATCACAAGATATGAGATCTCGAAGGAATTATTTCATGTGAGGTTGGCTGTCGGGTCATCTATAGGGGACCACGTCTTTACGATGATTAGCTATATTAAAGAGCTCGCGGACCTTGAGACCTCGATGGAGAATGAGTTATATACTGACTTGATTCTACAGTCCCCCCTCTATTTACGCCCAGTTTATCTTGAATTTCTACATTCAAAGAAAGAAAGTTACACTTTCAGAACTCCTTAACATATTGAGAAGGTCAAAGGGCACCCTGAAAGAATCCAGGGAGACACCCGCTCTGCTCATTAGAGAATCTTCCTCTTTTAGATTTAAGGCGAAAGCCAAGGGAGAGAAGAAGAAGGCCTCCACCAAGCCGATTGGCGGTGTCAGTAAGGTAGAGGGAAATGGCAGGGCAAAAGTTTCAGGGCAAACAGCAGGGAAGGAGGAATGTTTCTATTATCACGGGAAATGCCATTGTTAGAAGGACTGCAGGGCTTGGAAATCCAGAAACCAGGATTCGAAGCACGTTGTGGCTTCAGCTTCGGGTGTGTTATGATTGAAAATTGTCTATCAATTAACTCTACTTTCTGGGTACTGGATACCGGATCAGGATCTAATATCTGTAATTCATTACAGGTTTTGAGAAACTGTAGAGTTACCAAGGCAGCTGATATGACTCTCAGGGTTGTTAACGGAATGAGCATTAAGCTGTATCCGTAGAGGAATATCACCTAGGATTGACAAGTGGGTAGATTTTGATTTTACGTAATTGTTTGTGGGTACCTAGTTTGACATGTAATACCATTTCTGTATCTTTACTTTCTAAAGAAGGTTATGATTTTACATTTGTAAGAGATGTTGTACACATCCACCTAAATCAAGAATTGATTGGGTTGGGTACACTAGATAACGGTATATACGTATTAAATCAAGCTCAGGTTTTCAACGTCCAGAACACACTTAAAAGAAAGTCTCCAGAATTAAATCAGGCTTTCTTATGGTATTGTAGACTGGCCACATCAATGAAACATGGTTGACGAAGTTACATAAAGAGGGATATTTGGATCCGTTCGAATATCAGTCCTATATAACTTATCAATCATGTCTCAAAGGAAAGATGACAAAGACCCCGTTCACTGGACACAGAGTAAGTGCGAGCGAGCTCTTGGGACTCATACACAACAACGTGTGTGGTCTAATGTCTACACATGCAAGAAATGGTTATTCATATTTCATTAGTTTTACAGATGATTTCTCTAGGTATGGACATGTATTCTTGATGAAACATAAATCCGAGGCCTTTAAGAAATTCCGGATATAAGAATGAAATGGAAAAAAAACAGGCAAAAGTATCAAGACATTTAGATCTGATTGAGGTGGTGAATACTTAAGTGTCGAGTTCCTGGGTTACTTAAAAGAGAATGGAATTATCTCTCAGCTTACTCCTTAATACACACTTCAACACAACGGTGTATCGGAAAGGCAGAACAGAACCTTATTGGATATGGTACGTTACATAATGAGTAACGCTGAGTTGCCGCGATCCTTCTGGGGGTATGCACTAGAATCAGCTGTATATCTTTTAAACAAGGTTCGTACCAAGACTGTGCCTACCACACCATATCAGATGTGGAGTGGGAAGAAACCCTATTTTAAGTATCTGAAGATATGGGGATGTCCAGCTTTTATAAAAAAAGCAGCTTGTAGACAAGCTCGAGGCATGCTCAGTACTGTGTAAGTTTGTGAGATACCTAAAGAAATCTAAGGGGTATATTTTCTATTACACAGAGAAACAAAATGTTTTTGTTTCTCTTCATGTCCACTTTTTAGAAAATCAATTTCTAAAAAAAGAGATAAGTGGGAACGCAATAGAACTGGAAGAAATTCCAGAACCACAAGCTATTACTGAAAGCATGGTGGAACCAGAAGTTTTGAAAGAACCGGACATCCCCACACCGCTCCGCAGAAATAATAGGCAGTCTCATCCGCCCGAGAGATATTACAGTTTTCTCGTAGACGGGGATAGAGAGGATTGCATCATCGACGATGATGAGCCAACTTGCTTCTAGCAAGCCATAAAGAGCAGAGACTCACTGGATGCAATGCGAACCGAAATGGATTCCATGCACACCAACAAAGTATGGACTTTGGACATTGCTCCAGAAGGGGTAAAACCCGTAGGCTACAAATGGATCTTCAGAAAGAAGATTGGTGTAGATGAACAGCTTGAAACCTATAAGGCTAGACTTGTTGCAAAAGATTTTCGTCAAAGACCTGGTTTGGACTATGATGAAACCTTTTCTCCAGTGTCTATGCTCAAATCCATTCGGATCCTTCTTGCCATTGCTGCCTTCCATGATTATGAAATTTGCCAGATGGACGTAAAGACCGTTTTTCTGAATGGAAGTTTAGAAAAGTGCGTCTATATGGATCAGCCAGAGGGTTTCATTCATAGTGGGAGCAGCGGAAATGTATGCAAGTTGCTTAAGTCCATTTATGGACTAAAGCAGGCATCGAGGAGTTGGAACATCTGTTTTTGATGAGACGGTCAACGAATTTGACTTTATCAAAAATCCAGATGAACCATGCATTTATAGTAAGATTATAGCGAGAACTGTGGTATTCCTCGTCTTGTACGTGAATGCCATTTTCTTGATAGAAAATGATATTCCTATACTACAATCGGTCAAAGGATTCTTGTCACAAAGGTTCTCTATGAAGGACCTGGGTGATGCTTTCTACATTCTGGGGATCCAGATCTATCGTGATAGATTTAAACGGATGTTAGGAATTTCACAGTCAAGGTGCATCAACACCATACTGAAAATATTTAGTATGGAAGATTCAAAGCGCGGTAATCTACCGTCTTGTCACGGAATCACCCTCTCCAAAGAGATGTCTCCCAAGACTGATTTGAAAAGGGATCACATGTCTATTATACCCTATGCTCAGGCTCTATACTGTATGCGATGTTGTGTACCAGACCAGATGTAGTTTACGCACTGAGCGTTGTAAGCAGGCATCAGTCAAGTCCAAGGGAGAAGTACATGATAGCAGTAAAGAATATTTTCAAGTACCTGAGAAGAACTAAGGAGATGTTCTTAGTGTACAGTGGAAAAGACCTCCAGATCGAAGCCTTTACTGACTCCGGCTTCTAGAGTGACAAGGATGACTCCTGGTCCATGTCGGGTTATGTCTTTACCCTCAATGGAAGGGCGGTCTATTGGAAGAGCTCCAAGCAGGACACCGTTGCTGACTCAATGATGAAAGCAGAGTATATCACTGCATGTGACGCTGCAAAAGAAGCGGTATGGATAAGGAAGTTCTGTTGAACATAGTGCCCTCAGAGTCAATTATTGGATCACAGGCACGTGATTGCAATAATTGAGGGAGGACCTATGCCCGTAGGACAGTCTTACTTAAGATGATAGTATGCTATCTGGTTTATCTTTATCATCGTGCGCTGCTTTAGGTGACCTTACAGGTCACTATTGTACGTTGATGGAGCCCTTAGGATTCTTGCTTGATGGCCAGCAGTATGATGGCGATCATATACGTGGGAGCTGGGGTATATAAGCACATCCTT
This sequence comes from Agapanthus africanus, assembly GCA_030015575.1. NCBI lineage: Eukaryota > Viridiplantae > Streptophyta > Magnoliopsida > Asparagales > Amaryllidaceae > Agapanthus > Agapanthus africanus. The sequence continues at coordinate 202,864,761 of JASDDO010000026.1, forward strand.
AAAAGGTCCCTAGTCGTGGGAGTTCTCGAGACAGGGCATCGATGCTCCAAAGTAGACTAGTGTATACAGTCGAGACCCAGACGAGGGGCGGTGGCCGGTCTCATAAGCCACTGGTGTCAGTTGGTTCACCTAAGATGTATACAGGTGCTCATTAAGTTATGAGTACACCGGACACGACTCGCTGGAAACATGCTAGTTGGTCTTATACATAACGTCAGATAGCAGTTCCCTGGTGACATGTGTACAGGTTAGTTCATCGACCTAAGATCGTCATTTGTCTCGTGTGAGTTCCCACTGTACTTTGATTACTACCCTACCACGGCTCAAAGGAGTCATGCAAACAGGTTTTAGTTGGGTACAGTCCCGAGCCACATGGAGGCAGTGAGCGGATCTTCTGGGGTTCGTCTCTCCCGGTATTGGGGGTGAGGTCGCGCTGTGTCTAGGAGAGCCATTACACGAAGTCCTTGGCCAAGGCAAGAGATTTACTGGTAGGTATTCTAGTAGTATCTCAGGGTGTTCTGGGCTACACTCCGACATGACTTGTACCGCTTTTGGGGGTCTGACTTTTACCAACCGCCTAGGCCCGCCATGCGATGCTCATAGACGAATGGACCGGACTGTACGGATATTGTCACTGACAGGCTCAGTAGGGTGTCAGGATGAGTTCGCTCATCGACCTCCCTTTTGGTCAATACTTGGTAGCCCGTTACGTACGGCTAATACCTCTGACGTGCTAGTGGTTAAATCCACAGCCAAAGTATTGACAAGTCTTTAGAGTCCCCCACAGACAGTTTCTCAAGTTTTAAGCGAAACGCTGTAGAAGCCGTATGGATATATGGCAGGGTTCGATCATATACGTGCGGTATTGCACGAATCATGATCGGACGGATAATACTAGCGGGCTTTGGTTTAAGCCGCATCCTAGTATTGTACAGTGCAGATTTTGTCTCATTGCATTTGTATTCGGTCAGAATACAAATGCGGGTATGTATATACAGTCGCGGGGTTTTCCTGTAATTTATTATGGAATCGTATTTTTGAAGTTGCCAGTTTACATTCCGTTTCGGCCAGTTTTCCTTTGTTCCTTCATGGCGGAGTTTTTGTGGTGGGAAGGGCTTATTTGCAAGTGTGCAAATTAGCAAAGTGGAAGGTGTTATTTGTGATATGAGGCTTCATGATTATTCTAGCATCTTTTGATGCTTTTCTTGTGCTCATGGTGTGCATTAATGAGAAAGGATTGGATTAGAAATTGATGTGATATTTTTTTCTTGTTATCACCCATTTCTCTTTCTTGCATTATTCTTGCTCCCCCCCTCTCAAGGCTTGGCCGGCCACACACAAAAGGGAATGTGAGAGGGATTCATTTTTGGTGTGGGGAAAAATATCATTCTCATATTTTTGGCTTGCTACAAAAATTTCTCACTTCTCTCTAAAGTTCATTTTCTCCTCCACATCTAAAATGGCAACTTCAATTACCCCTTTGAGATAAACTGTTCTACACCGCGTCTACCGCATTCTTGGACACGTCGGCTTGCCAACTTCGTGTCCGAGTTGCCTCGGTCCAGAGGTGGGAGCCCGTAAAAAGACTCGGTGATGTGGTGCCCTTTCCGACGTGGAGATGAAGACCGGAGATTCCGCGAGGAGATCGGGATGGAGGACGAAGACCGAAGGATACGGATCGCTCGGTATAGCATTCTACCCATTCTCTAGTTAGCTAGTATTAGGTTAATGGTCCGATCCGGATTTTAGTATGCGGTAGCGCCGGTTTACAAGTTAAAAAGTTTTTCGTTTCCGCATTTTGGCCTCGGACAGACGGCCGGGGCGCTGCCGTAGACTTACACGGTATCAGAGCCACGCCATTAACCTAGTCTAGCTTGCTTTAACATGTTTAGAACTTCGATCGGACGAACTTTTCAAAAAACCGCATTTTCAAGTCCAGATTCTGTCGAATTTTTGCAGTGGTCAAAAAATCATTTGGTGTATTGCAGAAATACGTGCAGGGTTTTCTAAGAATTCTGTCAAAATTTGGTGCCCTAATATTACTGTTCAGCCGCGGAACCGCGGCTAAACCCATGCTCTGGCCGCGGTTCCGCCGCCATTTAACCTCTTCTGTGCATCAAATTTCTACAGTAGCTCTCTGACATGGAAATGGGGTTTTTGGTATATTCCTTTTGGGCCCAGATTTATTTTGAGTGCTACAGTTGTGCTTAGGGCCCACTTCGGTAAATTTAGTCGATCGAAAATTTTAAACATGTTAGTTCACAGTATTTACATTATATCTGCGACCGTGAATATCATTTGATCGGTAAATTATGTCTAACTGCTATAGCCCTTTTAGACGGATTTGCGAACGTGACATTCACGTTGATGTTCTGTGTTGTGCTGTGATGTTGCGGATTTGTCGTGGTGGATAGCCTAGATACAATGGTAGTACAGTTTGGTTGTATATGCACATTTGATATTGCGGGGCGAGCGTCCGACATGTGGACTGCCGTTACTGCCTGTTTGTATATTATTCTTTTGGGGCACGATCGGGATAAGGTCGATGTACCCGTTGTATATATTTTACTTTCTGTACTAGGATTACCCCACGGAGGGGTGCACGGATAGCCAGGTTCTAGAGGGCAACGGGCCCGCATCTCATGGCTTTGAGACGGAGGGGGCTTCACTCTAGAATTGGCGGGCTATTCGCCGCACTCGTAAGGGGTATAGGTTGACCCAAGGAGGGGTGCCCAAGTTACCGGATTCCGTGAAGTGCTGGGTGGTCCATTCACGTTGCTGAAGGGGGCTGCCTCGCTTTAGGTTTTGGCGAGTAACTTGCCGCGCCCGTAGGGGTTTAGGATTTCATTGCACAGGCTATCCACACGACCAGGGGAATGTCGGGTTTCAGTAGCGGCTCTATGAAACCCGGGGATCCCAGATACCTGTAATGTTCTGTGATGCTTATTACATTTCTGTGATGTTGCATTTTTATCACGCCTTGAGTGAATATTATATATTGATATATATACTAGTAGATGTTGTATATGTTTTGCACCCGTGCTAGTCCAGTCCCCGCTCTGTCGTTAGTTAAGTAACCTAACGGATGATGAAGGGACCCAGTGGCGAATGCGGGTGGCATATACGTACATCATTATTTTCGTTCTTTATTGGTGTGATCAATTGATGGGACTGCTTTGATTCGGATCAATGCAAGCTAAACAAACCTATTCTGATGTTGTTGGAACATTTTTCAAAAATATTTTATTGCAAGGACGTTCTCTTTTGTTTTGCACAGTGGTATTCGGTTATGAATATCCAGCACCTCAGTCGACGAGGCAAGGGCCGAGATCCCTTCACCGGGAGTGACCCCTTGGACAGAAGTTTGCGTCAGGGCAATACCATCACTACAGTCGATTACTTTTGCTTTGCACAGTGGTATTTAGTTAGGAATATCCTGCACCTCATTCTATGGGGAAAGAGCCGAGATCTCTTCACCGGGAGTGACCTCTTTAGCAAAGGTTTTCGTCACTATATTTTTATAAAAAGCTATCCGGTTCCTTCAACGATATCAAGTTCATTACGTTAAAGGTTTTTCGCCAAAAACCATTCGTAGCCCTCCGTCATTTCAGACGGGTAGCACTTAGTATTCATGCTATGTTTGTTGGCCTTAGTCAAGGCATAGTGCATGGTAGCTATTTGTTACTTTTCTGCAGCATAGATAGATGCGTTGGTTTGGGACAGTCGTACAGCCTTGTTGGCCCTAGTCAAGGGCTTGTACGGGTGGGTTCAAATTAACCTGGACAATGACGGGTAGAACTTGACATGTGACTTATGATTTGTTGGCCTTAATAAAGGTCATAAGAGCATGGGGTAAAAATCACATCGGGAGTTTCTAAAGAAACTGAAACTTGCCAGATATGCACATACCTTCTGGAGTGTGATAACGTGAGTGGATTCCATCACGTTATCATGCGATGATAGTTGGATCCCGATTCCCATTGATGAGTTGGTTTACTCCTCGGGTGATCCCGACTAATTCTTCTTTCAGGTTTGGAGGAGAATTTGACGATACAGTGGGATGTTTCCTGATTAGATAAAGTGATAACCATTCTGATCTAGGTTAGAGTGTACGCTGAGTGTTTCTTTCCTCTCTCTCTTTGGCAGCGACCATGACCTGACCCTTGACTATGACTCAGTGACCAAGTTGACCAAACCTTCTTAAACACTGGCTTTTGGATTGTCGGAGTTGCAAACCTCATTGCCACTCCTACTTTTACCCTTTTCTCCAGGACACCCCGTATTACTACGAACGTCCACTTCCATTGGATAAAACCATCGTATGGTTATGTACGAACTCGAAGGATCTTGTTCCAGATTCGAGGATGGTTTCCGGTTCTGGAGAAAACGAATAGGACTATTCAGTTGTCGTTTCCTTTTACCTTCTCTCAGGTTGCGAGTGCTCCTTGGATTAGGATAGTACACCTATTACGCTTATTGGATAGTCTTCTTACAAACCATAGGCAGGTGCCGAACGGTGGGGAATGAAGAAAACCAATTAGCCTAACGATGGTGTACAGAAGGTAATAAGTAAAGACAAATAAAGGGATTAGAAGGAGGGCAAAGTAAACTGCGACTGCTATTCACGACCAAACCAAGTATTTCATTACCACTCCCACTTCACCTTTGTATTTCTCCAGGACACTCCGTATCACTACGAAGATCCACAGTTATTTGGATACTCCATCGTATGGTTATATACGAACTCGAAAGGAACTTGTTCCAGTTCGGGGATGGATTCTGGTTCAGGAGAAATAGGAATAAGGTTTATTCGGTTGTTTTTCATCTTCACTTTCTCTCGCATTGCGAGTGCTCCTAGGATTAGGACAGTACACCTGTTACGCTTATTGGATAGTCTTCTTCCAAACCATAGGCTGGTGCCGAAAGGTAGGGAAGGAAGAAAACCATTTAGCCTAAGAGGGTGTACAGAAGGTAGTGACTAAAGACATATGAAGGGATTTGGAGAGATGACAAAGAAATATAGTTACAGTTGTGAATATGGATAATGGAAGAGGCATTACTAGGAATACCCGGATACCCTTTCGAAACATTTACATGTTTCACTTTCACTGTGTACTGTTAAAAGAAAACTGATTTCCCAATTAGACACTTGCTCCAGGGTATGTATTTACCAGGTATGATTCTCATATCTGTATGGTTTTACAGATGATGAGTGGGAGTAAGTTATTAGGAATTGGGTGATTATCCTCATTATATCGGGATTCGTTGTAATTGGTGATATTTGAGGAAATCGCCTGAGCTGTTTGCCGGACGGCAAATATTTGGTTTTGAATATCCGTTGTAATGCACCAATTTCAAATTGATACATCTGTACGTCTATTTTTATAGAGTGAAATATAACTTTTTAAAATTATGTCGATGACATTTACCTATATCAGTTGATGGTTAGGTAAGGAGCATTAAACAATGGTGTAATTCTTTATAATCCTAAGTACAGTTTTCAACCTACGACACACAGTGAATGAGTTATTAAACTCAAGGGACTTATACAGAGTATTGTATGTTGTCCAGTGTCCATTAGGACAGAGGGGTTGGTCCTCATACTATATTCGGTTTACTTATGACTTCTCTAGTTCTTAGACACGTGTTTCGTAGAGACACAAGGTCTAAGTTTTGAGAAGTTTTAGGTATAAGAGTAAAGTAGAGAACCAGATGTTGCAAGTATCGGGATTCTTCAAGGTGATCGAAGATATAGATACTTGTGTATGATATTCAGTTAATAGTAATGTTTAAGAGAACTTGCTTCTTTTTCAGGATACTCATAATTGGAAGCACTCCTAAGTTGAGTAATGCTGATCGGCCTCTCTCCATTTAGTTGACATGCACTGGAGACAATTACATGATTTGAATCTGGTTCCCATTGAATCAGTGCCTCTGTTTCTATATTGGATATAGAACGGTTCATATCTTAACGATGTTAAGGTACGGGGAGTTGTCCAGCTTATGCTTAAAACCAGACTCTGGATAACTAATGGCACGTTTCTGTAATGCCTGTTTATGGGTTGACCCGGGCTATGACGAGGGTTGACTTTCTACCATCTGAAAGATCAATAGTGATATTGTTCTTGACTCGCCACAGTTTTGATAAAAATGGATTTTTTCATAAAACAGTAGTGTGATTATGGTAGAACTGGAAGTGATTCCATAACAACAAACAATTACTGAAAATTTGATAAGAACCTAAACATTCAATCTGACTTGACATTCCATTTGCCACTCCGCGGTGATGGTGGGTAACCTCAGGCACCCGAGAGGTACTCCGGTAGCCTCAAGGACGGTGACAGGGAGGTTCTTGTTTACCCAGACTTGCCATTGCTGTTGCTCCAGACCGTGAGCCCCGGCAGGAGGACGAGTATAGCGTCATTCTAAACAAGCTTTAGAAGTGTACGTGTATATGATTCTGCCAGAGGGTTGTCGTAGTCAGTGGGAGCAGCGGAAGCATAGTGGACAAGTGGCTTATGTCTATTTATAGACTAAAGCAGATATAGCGGAGATAAATCATCTATTTCTGATGTGACAGTCACAGGTTTGACTTCATCAGAATAGGGGATGGATCTGTTAAGAAGGTAGTAGGGTGTGATGTCCTGGTGTTTGGATGACATACACAGAGTAGGAAGTGAAATTCCTATACTACGGTCGGTTATACTTTGGTTGTCACACAGTGGTTTCTCCACAAAAGATATAGATATAATATCAGACATTCTGGTTACTAGATCTATAGTTTTAGATCTAGATTTGGATAGTTCCCAATTTGGGTACTTTGACAGCATTCTAAAGGTGTTTTAGAATGGACGACTCCTGGCACGGTAGTGTACCTGCAGGTGATGGAGTCACCCTCTCTAAAGGTGTCTTACAGACTAAAGGGGAGAGGGATGTGCATGATTGGCAGATCACTTGCATAGGCAATTGAGTTAATCATGAGATGTCAAGTACCACACCAGATGTTATTTTTGCACTAGATGCATTAAGTTGATAATAATCCAATCCTAGAGAAACAATCGGAAGCAGTTTTAGAACATAAGTGGATGTTCTAAAGATATGATAACGACAGCCTCATTTGGGAGACAGTTATCATTCCAGACTTCCAAGGTGACCTGGATGACAGAGTGACTGTCAGAGTTATAGTTTTCCCACTGACGAGGGGCAGTGTTTTGGACAGGTGATCCAAATGAACACTGAGGGAGGCATGACGTAGGATGCTGATTAAGTTCAGTTGACGATACAGTCTAAGAAGTTTGGATTTAGAGTTCATTTATGAACTAGGTCCCATCAGATATCCAGACATATTCTAAGACAGGTATTGCTCATTTCGGGAGATGGCTTTCTCCGCGAACTTGAGATAAAGAGAGACATAGAAAGAAACATCAGAGCGGATCCACCCACTTAGGCTATTCCTCGAACGCATTAGTTTCGCAAACGGGTTTTGTGAGACTGATTAGTAGAAGAGTTGAGTGTTAGGTATCACACGGGCTGTGAGTATGCGACATCGCAATAATTAGCCTTGAGTGCAAGTGGGAGATTGTTGGACATACTGCCCTCAGAGTCAATTATTGGATCACAGGCACGTGATTGCAATGATTGAGGGAGGACCTATGCCGGTAGGACAGTCTTACTCAAGATGATAGTATGCTATCTGGTTTATCTTTATCATTGTGCGCTGCTTTAGGTGACCTTACAGGTCACTATTGCGCATTGATGGAGCCCTTAGGATTCTTGCTTGACGGCCAGCAGTATGATGGCGATCATATACATGGGAGCTAGGGTCTATAAGCACATCCTTAAATTTCCCTAGTCGTGGGAGTTCTCGAGATAGGGCATCGATGCTCCAGAGTAGACTAGTGTATACAGTCGAGACCCCGACGAGGGGCGGTGGCCGGTCTCACAAGCCACTGGTGTCAGTTGGTTCACCTAAGATGTATACAGGTGCTCATTGGGTTATAAGTACACCGGGCAGGACTCGCCGGGAACATGCTAGTTGGTCTTATACCTGACGTCAGATAGCAGTTCCCTGGTGACATGTGTACAGCTTAGTTTATTGACCTGAGATCGTCATTTGTCTCGTGTGAGTTCCCACTGTACTTTGATTACTACCCTACCACGGTTCAAAGGAGTCATGCAAACAGGTTTTAGTTGAGTACAGTCTCGATCCACATGGAGGCAGTGAGCGGATCTTCAGGGGTTCGTCTCTCCCGGTATTGGGGGTGAGGTCGCGCTGTGTCTAGGAGAGCCATTACACGAAGTCCTTGGCCAAAGCAGGAGATTTACTGGTAGGTATTCCAGTAGTATCTCAGGGTGTTCTGGGCTACACTCCGACACGACTTGTACCGCTTTGGGGGTCTGACTTTTACCAACCCCCTAGGCCCGCCATGCGATGCTCATAGACGAACGGACCGGACTGTACGGATATTGTCACTGACAGGCTCAGTAGGGTGTCAGGATGAGTTCGCTCATCGACCTCCCTTTTGGTCAATACTTGGTAGCCCGTTACGTACGGCTAATACCTCTGACGTGCTAGTGGTTAAATCTACAGCCAAAGTATTGACGAGTCTTTAGAGTTCCCCACACACAGTTTCTCAAGTTTCGGGCGAAACGCTGTAGAGGCCGTATGGATATATGGCAGGGTTCGATCATATACGTGCGGTATTGCACGAATCATGATTGGACAGATAATACTAGCGGGCTTTGGTTTAAGCTGGATCCTAGTATTGTACAGTGTAGATTTTATCTCATTGCATTTGTATTCGGTCAGAATACAAATGCGGGTATGTATATACAGTCGCGGGGTTTTCCTGTAATTTATTACGGAATCGTCTTTTTGAAGTTGACAGTTTACATTCCGTTTCGGCCAGTTTTCCTTTGTTCCTTCATGGCCGAGTTTTTGTGGTGGGAGGGGCTTATTTGCAAGTGTGCAAATTAGCAAAGTGGAGGGTGTTATTTGTGATATGAGGCTTCATGATTATTCTAGCATCTTTTGATGCTTTTCTTATGCTCATGGTGTGCATTAATGAGAAAGGATTGGATTAGAAATTGATGTGATCTTTTTTTCTTGTTATCTACCCATTTCTCTTTCTTGCATTATTCTTGCTCCCCCCCTCTCAAGGCTTGGCCGGCCATACACAAAAGGGAATGGGAGATTGATTCATTTTTGGTGTGGGGAAAAATATCATTCTCATTTTTTTGGCTTGCTACAAAAATTCCTTACTTCTCTCCAAAGTTCATTTTCTCCTCCACATCTAAAATGACAACTTCAATTACCCCTTTGTGACAAACCGTTCTACACTGCGTCTATAGCATTCTTGGACACGCCGGCTTGCCAACTTCGTGTCCGAGTTGCCTCGGTCCAGAGGTGGGAGCCCGTAAAAAGACTCGGTGATGTGGTACCCTTTCCGACGAGGAGATGAAGACCGGAGATTCCGCGAGGAGATCGGGATGGAGGCCGAAGATCGAAGGACACGGATCGCTCGGTATAGCATTCTACCCATTCTCTAGTTAGCTAGCATTAGGTTAATGGTCCGATCCGGGTTTTAGTATGCGGTAGCGCCGGTTTACAAGTTAAGAAAAGTTTTTCGTTTCCGCATTTTGGCCTCGGACAGACGGCCGGGGCGCTGCCGTAGACTTACAAGTTCGTGACAGAACTTCAGGTGGTTCCATTCATTATTGATCCAATACCGCTGTATTGTGACTACAACAGGCTATAGCTTTAGCGAAGGAACCCGGGTCCCATCATAAGTCCAGACACATCTTGAGGCGGTACCACCTGATCAGGGAGATCGTTGATCGCCGGGAGATCGAGGTATGGAGAGTAGATACGGAGAACAACACTGCAGATCTACTCACAAAGGCCATCCTCAGACACAGTTCGAGATGATAGGTTTGCGATATGCCACTACATGGCCTCAGTGCAAGTGGGAGATTGTTAGTGATTTATGCCCTAGAGGCTATTATTGTATCATACTGGTTTGTATATTATATTTTGAAAGCTTGGGATATATACAGATATATTAACAGTCTTGCTCAATATGGTAGTATCTACTTGGTTTGTTTCTACCTCAATATGTGCATGTGTTTCTTTTAGCATATCGCTTAAACATATTGGTAGAGCCCTTAAGATTTTTTCTTGACTACCAGTTTTGTGATGGCAGTCATACTAGTAGGGGCTGGGTAGTCTATAAGCACATCCTTATACAGGCCCCTAGTCATAGGATTATCGAGACGGGGCATCGATACTCCAGAGTAGACTAGTGTATATGCTTCTCAATCCCAGCAGGGGAGATGTTCTGTGCCACAGCCATTAGTATGTCGTACTGGAGATAGTATGCAGGTGCTCCGTAGGTTATGAGTACACTGGACATGAATCATAGGGAACTGCTAGTTGGTACTATACCTATCGTCAGGTAGCAGTTTCCAGGCGATATGAGTACAGCTTAGTCCGTTGACTTGACATCGCTATCTCGCCTCGAGTGTGTTCCCACTGTTCTTAGATTACTACCCTACCACGGCTCAATGGAGTCGTGCAAATAGGTAGTAGTTGGGTGCAGTCCCGAAGCACTTGGAGGCAGTAGCGGTTAGATAGGATTCGTCTCTTTTTGTATTGGGGGTTGATACAACGCTGTGTTCGGAAAGCCATTACACAATATCCCTAGCCAGGGCAAGCGAGATTTACTGGTAGGTACTCCAGTAGTTTCTCAGGGTGTTTTGGGCTCTACCCCGGCATGACTTATTGCGCTATTAGGGGTCTGACGGTTACCGCTCCTAAGCCCAATATGTGATACTCTTAGACGAACAAACCGAACTGTACGGAGATTGTCACAGATAGGCTCAGTAGGAGTTCGGATGAGTTTGCTCATCAGCCTTCTTATCGACAGATACATGGGTAGCCGTTACGTGCAGCTAGTACCGCTGACGTGCTTGTAGTTAAACCCACTGCCAACATACTGTCGAGTCTTTAGAGTCCCACACAGAGGGTTTCCCTACTTTGGGCGAAACGATGTAGAGTATGGTTTTACGGCAGGGTTCGATCACATACGTGTACATATGCACGGATGATGTTCAGGCGGATAATACTAGTGGGCTTTTCTTTAAGCCAGATCTTAGTATTATATTCTTGGATTATCTTTGTCTCTTTGTATTCATATTTTTCGGAATAAGGATACGGGTATGTTTATACGGTGAGGGGTATTCTTGTAATTTACTCAAGAGTGCTTTTAGAAGAAAACACATCATTTCTTGTATAACCATTTAGATTAAATGGTTAATGAGGTGGAGGTATGGGGTATGGATTTTCATTAAATGAAGCATGGCTACTCGGTGACTCATGGGGTGACTCATCTAGTGACTATTGAAGCATGCTTGATATTTTCATTTGTGAATTATTGGTATGCTTCATTCATCACAAAACTTAGCCATCTTTATTTCATAATGATCCTGAACACTCTCTCTCCTCTAAGCTCTCCTATTCTTCCTTAAACCCTAATTGTCTCATGTGTTGAGAAACTTAGGGTTCTTGAGACTAAACAATCCATAATCACTCTCTACATTCTCTAGGCTATCTAGTTTAGCAAACTAGATACCCTGGTTACCTCGGTATTGAGGTTGGAGTTCGAATTATAGACTCTCGGGTGGATCTTCTTTAACTTGAGGAGCCCGACTTTGTTAGTTATATGTATGCCCTATAGGCCATTACTGTATATAGGATGTATATTGTAGTAGATGCTGGGACATATATAGGGAGGACTTTCTTGCTCGACATGATAGTATGCTATCTGGTTACTCTTTACCTTAACGTGTATACTGATTGTCTCTCTGTTACATGTTGGTAAAGCCCTTAGGATGTGTACTTGACTACCTGGACTATGATGCAGATCATACTAGTGGGGACATGGTAGTCCATAAGTACATCCTTCAAGGTCCCTAGTCGTGGGTGTATCGAGACGATGCATCGATATACCAGAGTAGACTAGCGTATACCTTCTCGACCCATACAGATGGCGATGGATGATCCTATATCCATTGGTGTTTGACATCAGAGATGATATACGGGTGCTCAGTGGAGACTGGATACACTGGACGGACTCGCTGAGAACTCCCAGATGGTATTATACCTTACGTCAGATGGCAGTTCTCTGGTGACACTGGTACAGGTTAGTCTGTAGACCCGAGATCGTCATAGAGTCTTGTGTGATTCCCACTGTACTTTGATTTCCACCTTACCACGTCTAAGAGGGCGTGCAAAACGGTGGTTTTTGGGTACAGTCCCAAATCACATGGAGGCAATGAGCGATAGGAGGGGATTCGTCTCTCCTGGTATAGGGAGTTGATGTTGCGCTGTGTTCGATTGGCTATAACCGGAAATCCCTGGCCAGGGTTGCTGAGATTTACTGGTAAGTGTTACCAGTAGTTTCTCGAACTGTTATAGACCTCATATCGACACGACTTATCAAGCTACTGGGGTCTGACGTTTACCACCCCTAGGCGAGATATGCGACATATCAGACGAACAGACCGGACTGTACGGTAAGTGTTACTGGTTGGATTCACAGGAGTGTGAGCGGGCTTGCTCGTCGATCTTCTGATAGCTCAATACCCGGGTGGCCGTTACGTTTAGCAGACCGCTTGCGGCTTGTGGGTGTTTGATACAATCATCACCTGCTGCCGGCGTATTGACGAGTCTTTAGAGTCCTACACAGAGGTTTCCTGGCTCAAGCGAAATGATATAGGAGCGCATATGAGATATGTGCGGGACCGAGAATAATGCGTGTATGTGATACCGTATTCTATTCTCGCGATGAATGTATCGATTGGTTGTATGCGATATAACCTAGTTATCGAATCAAGGATTGATTCGATAAGTCGATACATTGGATACTAGTCGGTTATATGCGATATGACCGGATCGTTAAATTAAGTGTTGATTTAATGATTTAATGCATAATTATATATTTGATATATTACTTTGCACTAACTAGTATTGGTTCACTTTAAATGAATTTTCTCACTTGAAGTGCACATTGTATATGTGATATACTTTTGTACACTAGTTTGTATCATGTTTGATGATACATGCTAACTTGAGTATGCGTAAAGATTAAACCATGGTTGTGTAATGGTTAGGGTTTTCATTTTATTATCTATTTATTTATTTATTATTCTTTTTGAAACGATAAAAAGAAAAATGGTGGCTTTCTTTGTTTGTTGTTGAAGCTTCATGAAGCTTTAACTAAGTGACCATTTTGTCTTCATGCTTAACCCTAATCATTCAAACTAACCATGATTTATTCTCTACACCTAACTATGGTTGCTATATGATAAGTATTCATTTATTTTCTATTTTGATAATATACTTATCATATTCTTTTCTTCTTCTTCTTCATCTTCAACAAGAAGAAAACCTTGACTTCATCAATGGCAACTTGAGAAAAAGAGTGAGAAATCCAATTCTAAAGTGAACCCACTTCCTATTTCTTCATTCTCTACCACTTGCCAAGTAGTATAGGGTGTTTTCTTCACAAGTTTCTTGACTTGGTGAAGTTGGAGCTCGATCTTGTGTTGCCTCGACGTAGATCATCTTCGGCATTGAAGTCGACGACCTAGCCCGATCATTTCTTCGATGAAACCACCGCGAGAGTCCGGAATCCGATGGGTACAGCGGAGGGACTTCATCACGGAGCTATGGAGGTGGAGGACCGGATCTACAAAGGTTGTATTTTCGTTCACTTATTAGTTAAGTTGTTAACTAGTTGCTAGTTTCGCCTAATCTCTAGTCAACGATCCGTATTAGGGTTTCTCGGCACTTGTAAAATTTGAAATTGGCATGGTTGATGCCTTGTGAGACCTCATTAGAGTGCCTAGGAACCCTACAGTGGTATCAGAGCCTATCTAGAGCTTTAGGCGATGTGTAGACGACACTAGAAGTCCGATCGAACCCGATATTCCCCGATTTCAACCCTCTCTGTACAATTTTTCAAACAGTAGATTTTTGTGAATTAAAAATTCTCAAAAAATTAAGCAGAAAAAACTAAGAATTACTGTGAAGTACGGTCAGCTAATTCAATAATTTGACCGCGTAACCGCGGCGAAACCATGGATTTTGCGGCGGTTCCGCGGCCAAAATTTTGACTTAGTCCCTGAAATTTCATATATTTATTCTTAGGTCCTTTCTTGGCAATTTTTTATGGAAATTTTTTAATTCCACTCAAGTGTTGAGTATTCTAGGGTTTTATTAGGGACTCGTTAATTTGATCGGATAATTTAACTTCGTTTAAGTTTTTCCGGATATTTTAGAAACTGTTAAAAAGTTCGACCGGATATAAATACCCAATTTTTTCCCTGCCGGGAAATTTCCATGTGTTGGATATTTCCGTAGTTTAATGACGTTCTAAGTAGTGCAAGTAACGCGATGGTCCCTCTAGAAGACAACAAACCTTAACTCGATTATGTGACCGTCTTGAACTGCCCGTTGAACCTTAGGGTTTGGGGCAGTACGGCGTGCCACATGTGAGGCGTTGGCTTGACCCTTCTACGGCTGGGCCGTTGGTACTGAGGCATGAACTGGATGTTTTTAAACTTGTTTCATGTGTTGAGCTGTTTCGGGAAAACTTGGGTGTTTGAATGTTCGATCGGAAAGATTAACATTTTCTATTTATCTGGAATGGGATACAATAATTGGAATTCACAAGGAGTTATGAGATAACTGAATGAATGTTATAAACATAGCACTTTAGTCTCACTTGATCGGTTGCCACGGAATTTTGATGCGATCAAAAGTCCGTCGCAATCACGTAGCGTACGCGGATATTCGCCGATAAACTTAATAGACAGCTACACCCCTTAGCCCCGACCAAGTGACTGTAGGAGAACCCCGTCGCCGAAAGCATCCGTTCGGGTGCTCGCGGTAGCGGTGTTCCGCCTTGGTGCACTTCATCGACGGTATCGGGGGTGCGGCCGTCTACTAAAGTTTGCGACGAGCATTCGATCAGTTTTTCGGGAATCTTGTTGAATTGCCCGACTTGATATTGAAAAGTGTTTTCGATAATGAGACTAAAATGCGGGGTTTATAATTGTTAGGCATGTGATGTCTAAGGAATTCATTTGGTTAGGCATGCGATGTCTAAAGAGGTTGCGGATTCCAACTGTTGTAGTTTTACACTTTCTTTTCTGTGACCGTAAGTGTAATATGTGATATCGCCGGTTTCGTTGCTATATGTCAACGACAATTGGGATACGCATGTTTACTTACGTTGATGACATGTGATGTTATGTGTTGCTGGATATGTTATATTGGATCGTCGTGTTTGAATAGCCGGGGGGGTTTTATGTAAGATGAGTGTTTTTTCATTTTCATTCATGTAAAAACTTGTATATAATATTCTTTTATTGGGGCACTTTAAGGTTGCGGATGTTGTCACCATTTGTATATTTTTTTACTTTTCCGCATTAGGATAGACCCAAGGAGGAGGGCACAAGTAACCGGGTTCTGGAGTCCAGTGGGAGACCAACTCGAGGAGTCGAGTCCGGGTCTCCTAACTCTAGAATTGGTAGGGTAGCTTGCCGCTCTCGTAGGGGTCTAGGGGTATGGGTTTGGCTATTCATCACGACCGTGGAATCCGTGTTTTATACTGGCTCGTATTGAAAACACGGACGTCCTAGTATATCCAATGTTTCATATGTTTCTTCTGCTGCGATATCTGTGATATGATCATTTGATATGTTCTGTGATAAATACTATATATAGTATATATGATATATTATATAGACGTTACTTATGTTTTACACCCGCGCTAGCCCTGCCCCGCTCTGCCATTAGTTACCTAACCTAACGGTGCATGAGGGGACATCGAGGCGAATGCGGATGGCATAAGTGTACGTCGTATTTATCTGTGATGTTTAGGTGACTTAAATGATGGGACTTCATTAATGTGATTAATGAAAGAAAAGAAACCTAAGATGTTGTGGAATCGAATTTCAAAATAAAAACAGGTAGCTACAGTTCTTGCTTTGCATCGTGGTGTTCCTTGTAGAACATCCTGCACCTTATTCGATGAGGAAAGGGCCGAGATCCCTTTACTGGGAGTGACCCCTTTAGCAATAACTGGCAGATGCTACACCACTCGGTTTGTCTTTTTGATTGCTTCTATAGTTTCTGCTTTGCACAGTGATATATATGATATATCCCGCACCTCATTCGACGAGGAAAGGACCGACGATCCCTTCACCGGGAGTGACCCCTTTAGCAAAACTAGAAAAGTCTCAAAAGCACTCCATTTTAAAATCATTTGATTCTACAACAATATCAAGTTCATTACGCAATAGGTTTTCAGAAAAACCTGTCGTAGCCCTCCGTCATTTCAGATAAGTTGTATATAGTATTTGTGCTGCATTTGTTGGCTTTCGTCAAGGTGCAGTGTGCGGTAGCTATATGCTGCTTATCTGCTGCATACGATGCGATTGGATTAGGGTAGTCGTGCGGCTTTGTTGGCTTTCGTCAAGGGTCGTGCGGGTGGGTTTAATTCAATCAAGAAATGACGGGTTGAACTTGACTAGCGGGCTATGGTTTGTTGGCTTTCGTCAAGGCCATAGCACGTTAGGGGCAAAATAATCGGGAGTTTCAAGTGTTGAAATTTGCAATGAGATTGCACACCTTCTATGAGATAGTTGGATCCCGATACCCGCTGTGAGTAATTGTTACTCCTGGGAGAGTTTTACACATTACAATTAGCCGATCAAGTAGGTGTCTAGAAAGGTGTCAACGGGGTTACGCCTCTGGGAAAACGGGGTTTACAGTAATTAGGTTCGTGCGAAAGCACGGGGGACCTCCCTCAAAGTACCGACACTGGCCTGGCTGAAAGATTGGCGAACTTGTAGCGTGTAATTAATCCCGGCTAGTCTTTCCTTTTAGGTTTTGAAGGAAGATTTGATAAAAACAGTGGGAGCCATCCTGATTAGATAAAATAATAACCATTCTGATCTTGCAAGAGTATACGCTGAGTGTTTTCTTCTCTCTCTCTCTCCAGGTAGCGACCATTTCACGCCTTAATCAAGATAATAATACGGATATTGACCGAACCCGCTTGTTATACTGAGCTGGGGAACGTTGGTCCTGCTCCAAGTTATAATTGTTATAAAACAGAGCAGGAAATTGGGGATTACCAGAATTCCTATGCCGCCCAAACGAAGAAAGTGCATATGATGTATCTCCTTCGGGTGTGTTCATTATAAAGAACTGTTTCTCAGTATCCTTTACATCCTGAGTATTTGATACAGGATCAGGATCCCAGATATATAATCTGTTACATAGGGCTACAGATAGATAGAGAACTGAGAACGGGTGATAAGTTTCATGAGACAGAAAACGGGGCAAGTGTTGCAGCCAAGTCTGTTGGTCACTGTCACCCTGTATTCTAAATACATTGATTCTGAAAAAATGCTAGTAGATACCGAACCAGATATACAAAATCATATCAGTCTCTTTATTAGTAAAGAAAGGATATAATTTTGTATTGTTGGATAATGTTTTGAACATTTCCTATTTCAAAAGTTGATCGGTTCAAGCACGTTATCTAAAAGCATTGACGTTCTAAATCAAACTACAGTTCCTAGTATACAGAACACACACAAGAGGAAGAGTTCAGAAATGAACGAATCCTTCTTGAGGCATTGTAGACTAGGTCATATCAATGCGACCCAACTGGCTGAAGTTACATTTAGATGCATATTTAAATCAGTTTGAATTTACATCTTGTGAAACTTGCCATTCATGTCACAAAGATAAGATGACCATAGCTCTGTTTACTGGAAACAGAGAAAGAGTTGGTGAACTCTTGGGATGATACATGTTGATGTATGTAAGGTCCCTTGTCTACACATGCCAAGACCGGTTCTTTTTACTTCATTATATTCTCTGATGATCTCTCAAGATTCAGACATATGTTCCTGTTGAAACACAAGTCCGAACCTTTTGAGATATTCACAGAATATAAGCTAAAAGTAGAGAACCAATACGGGTATAAGTATTATGTCCTTGATGAGATCAAGGAGGAGAATACTTGAGCACGGAATTTATGGACTATTCTAAAGGAGAATGAGATTCTCTCTCAGTGTTACTCCTCCGTATACACCACACCACGTCGGTGTATCGGGGCGGAGCAGATACACCCTATATGATATGGTGTGCTCTATGATGAGTATTACTGAGTTACCTATTTCCTTTTGGGGGTTATGCACTTATGAAGCTGCATACCTATTGAATAGGGTTCGAATCAAATCAGTTGCCTACCATTTCATATGTGATATGGAAAGGGAAGAGCCCATATCTTAAGTTAGTTAAGATTTGGGGTTGTCCGGCCTATGTCTAAAAAGCAAAATCCAGACAAGCTCGAGGCAAGGTCTGTTATGTAGAACTGGAAAGGTTCCAGCTATACAAACTGCAGCTGCTAATTTGGTAGAACTAAAGGATTCGATAGTAACCAACGAAACTCAGCCTCTCCGCCGATCTAGCAGGGTTCCTCACCCACCTGAGAGATACTTCGGTTTCTCTATAACAGTGGGAGCGAGGATTGCGTCATGAGATGATGACCCAACTAGTTTCGAGCTGGCCATTAAGAGTGGGACTCTGTAAGAATGGCTGGATGCTTAGCGATCTGAGATGGAATCCATATACACCAACAAAGTATGGACTTTGGTTGCTTTATCTGAAGGGTTAAATCCCCATCAGGAGCAAGTATATCTTGAGAAGATTACTTGGTGTACATGGAAAGGTTGAGACTTTCAAAGCTAGATTTGTTAAAGGTTTTCGTCATCAACCAGGCATGGATAATGATGAAACCTTTTCCAGTGCCTATGCTTAAGTCCATCCAGATCCTACTTGCCACGGCTACATACCATGACTACGATATCTGGTGGTTGGGTGTCTTGACTGCTTTTCTAAATGATGATTTGGAAGAGAGCGTCTATAAGTACATAGCCAGAGGGCTTCGTAGACAGTGGGAGCAGCGGAAACGTGTGCAAAATGTTTTATGTGATGAAGCAGGCATCGCGGAGTTGGAACGTCTGTTTTGATGTGTTAGTCAAAGAAGTTGACATCATCAAAATGGTAGATGAACCTTGTATAAACGAAAAGGTAGTAGGGAGTATGATGGTTATCCTCGTAGAGTACGTGGATGAATACTCTTGATAGGGAAGGAGTTTCCTATGCTACGCTCGGTCGATCTCCGCTTATCACATGGATTCTCCATATAGGATCAAAGTGATACCTCCTAAATCCTGAGTTTTCATCTATGAGATAGATGTTATTTTGGTATTAGAATACTCACTAGCTGTAGTGAGATGGTATCAATTGATCCTGGGGAGAATCACTGGAAGGGTTCCAGGGTGATAAAGACGACTGAATGTCAGTCACAGGCATTGTCTTTACCCTCAGTAAAGGGACGGTATGTTGGAAGAGTTCCAAGCTACATACCGTGTTATACTAGACGATAAAGGCTGGATACATCGCTACTTAAGATACTACCAAAGAGGAAGTCTGGGTATATATTGGTTCATGAGATGAACTTTGTTCCTCCCATTGTGTGACCATGGAGTTGTAGCTTATGCCAGGAACCCCGGTCCCATCAGTGATCCAGACATATTCTAAGGCAGTATCACCTGATCATGGAGATAGTTGATCTCCAGGGTGATCGAGGTTAGGAGAGCAGACTCAGAGGATAACACGGCGGATCTACTCACGAAGGCCTATTCCTAGAGAGAGACTTTTATGGGATGGTTGAGTATGAGATACTGCAACCACTGCTACAGATGGCCCTAGTGCAAGTGGGAGATTGTTAGTTATATGTATGCCCTAGAGGCCATTACTGTACATAGGATGTATATTGTAGTAGATGCTGGGACATATATAGGGAGGACTTTCTTGCTCGACATGATAGTATGCTATCTGGTTACTCTTTACCTTAACGTGTATACTGATTGTCTCTCTGTTATATGTTGGTAAAGCCCTTAGGATGTGTACTTGACTACCTGGACTATGATGCAGATCATACTAGTGGGGACATGGTAGTCCATAAGTATATCCTTCAAGGTCCCTAGTCATGGGTGTATCGAGACGGGGCATCGATATACCAGAGTAGACTAGCGTATACCTTCTCGACCCATACAGATGGGCGATGGATGATCCCATATCCATTGGTGTTTGACATCAGAGATGATATACGGGTGCTCAGTGGAGACTGGGTACACTGGACGGACTCGCTGAGAACTCTCAGATGGTATTATACCTTACGTCAGATGGCAATTCTCTGGTGACACTGGTACAGGTTAGTCTGTAGACCCGAGATCGTCATAGAGTCTTGTGTGATTCCCACTGTGCTTTGATTTCCACCTTACCACGTCCAAGAGGGCATAGTAAACGGTGGTTTTTGGGTACAGTCCCGAATCACATGGAGGCAATGAGCGATAGGAGGGGATTCGTCTCTCCTGGTATAGAGAGTTGATGTTGCGCTGTGTTCGATTGGCTATAACCGGAAATCCCTGGCCAGGGTTGCTGAGATTTAATGGTAAGTGTTACCAGTAGTTTCTCAAACTGTTATAGACCTCATATCGACACGACTTATCAAGCTACTGGGGTCTGACGTTTACCACCCCTAGGCGAGATATGCGACATATCAGACGAACAGACCGGACTGTACGGTAAGTGTTACTGGTTGGATTCACAGGAGTGTGAGCGGGCTTGCTCGTCGATCTTCTGATCGCTCAATACCCGGGTGGCCGTTACGTTTAGCAGACCGCTTGCGGCTTGTGGGTGTTTGATACGATCATCACCTGCTGCCGGCGTATTGACGAGTCTTTAGAGTCCTACACAGAGGTTTCCTGGCTCAAGCGAAATGATATAGGAGCGCATATGAGATATGTGCGGGACCGAGAATAATGCGTGTATGTGATACCGTATTCTATTCTCGCGATGAATGTATCGATTGGTTGTATGCGATATAACCTAGTTATCGAATCAAGGATTGATTCGATAAGTCGATACATTGGATACTAGTCGGTTATATGCGATATGACCGGATCGTTAAATTAAGTGTTGATTTAATGATTTAATGCATAATTATATATTTGATATATTACTTTGCACTAACTAGTATTGGTTCACTTTAAATGGATTTTCTCACTTGAAGTGCACATTGTATATGTGATATACTTTTGTACACTAGTTTGTATCATGTTTGATGATACATGCTAACTTGAGTATGTGTAAAGATTAAACCATGGTTGTGTAATGGTTAGGGTTTTCATTTTATTATCTATTTATTTATTTATTATTCTTTTTGAAACGATAAAAAGAAAAATGGTGGCTTTCTTTGTTTGTTGTTGAAGCTTCATGAAGCTTTGACTAAGTGGCCATTTTGTCTTCATGCTTAACCCTAATCATTCAAACTAACCATGATTTATTCTCTACACCTAACTATGGTTGCTATATGATAAGTATTCATTTATTTTCTATTTTGATAATATACTTATCATATTCTTTTCTTCTTCTTCTTCATCTTCAACAAGAAGAAAACCTTGACTTCATCAATGACAACTTGAGAAAAAGAGTGAGAAATCCAATTCTAAAGTGAACCCACTTCCTATTTATTCATCCTCTACCACTTGCCAAGTAGTATAGGGTGTTTTCTTCACAAGTTTCTTGACTTGGTGAAGTTGGAGCTTGATCTTGTGTTGCCTCGACGTAGATCATCTTCGGCATCGAAGTCGACGACCTAGCCCGATCATTTCTTCGATGAAACCACCGTGAGAGTCCGGAATCCGATGGGTACAGCGGAGGGACTTCATCACGGAGCTATGGAGGTGGAGGACCGGATCTACAAAGGTTGTATTTTCGTTCACTTATTAGTTAAGTTGTTAACTAGTTGCTAGTTTCGCCTAATCTCTAGTCAACGATCCGTATTAGGGTTTCTCGGCACTTGTAAAATTTGAAATTGGTATGGTTGATGCCTTGTGAGACCTCCTTAGAGTGTCTAGGAACCCTACAGACTTAGCAAGTGCGATTTGTACACTTCGAGGAGCTTAAGACGAGGATAAGGAGAACAAGAAGACCCGAAGGACTTGATACTAAGAGGCATAAATTTCTTCATAGTAGTTAAATCTCATGTTAGTTTAGCTAGTTAGGATTTTGTATCGATCCTGGATTTCAAGTCGGTGTTGCGAAGCCCGCAAAAAATCGTTTTTTGCGTATTCCGCCTCCCCGCGAACCCGCGGGGTGCGCGGCACCGACTTAAAGAAAGTTCGGGTCACAGGAGAACTTTCCTTCACCATCGTCTAATGAAAAACATTCCTAAGATGAGCAGTATCTACTCTCTCGAGACTGACAACGAAGGGATATTAGGTCGCCACAGAGATATTGCTATGATGATCTTGTAGCGTATGCACTGCCCGTTGCAAAGACAGTTGATAGTAGCGAACCTATGAGTTATCAAGAAGCTATCTCATTCGATGAGTCGGCCCATTTGCTAGTCGCTATGAATGAAGAGATCGAGTCTCTTCATAAGAACCAAATATGGAAGCTCGTTAAGCCCGAAAGAAGAAAAAAAGTAATTGGCTGCAAGTGGGTTTTCATAAAGAAAGAAGGAGATCAAGGGGTTGTTGATACACGATACAAGACACGATTGGTAGCTAAATGCTATTTGCAGGTTCGGGGAGTGGACTTCAATGAAGTATTTTCTCTGGTTGTAAAACACACCTTTATACCTGTCTTGCTCGGTTTGGTTGCTATGAAAGATTTAGAGCTCGAGCAGTTCGATGTTAAGACCGCATTCTTGCATAGTAATTTGGTAGAGAAGATTTACATGCAACAACCCGAAGGTTTCGAAATTGAAAGTAAGGAAGATTACATTTGTTTACTAGAGAAGTCTCTCTATGGTTTGAAGCAACCACCTAGACGTTGATATAAGAAATTTGACTTCTTCATAAAAAATATTGGGTTTACGAGAAATAAGAGCGACACTTGTGTTTATTACAAGAATCTCGCCGATAGTTCTTTCATATACTTGTTGCTTTATATTGATGATATGTTGATAGAAGAAAGGTATATGTTTGATATTCAGAAATTTAAGGAACAATTGAAAGGAAAGTTCGAGACTAAAGATTTGGGAGCGGACGAGAAAATTCTCGGTATGGAAATTAGGCGCGATCGCAAGGGAGGAAAACTTTACTCGTCTCAAAAACGATACGTTAAGAAAGTTTTCGAACGTTTTGGTATGGCATACGCTAAATCTGTAAGTACTCCGCTGGCAGCTCATTTCAAACTTTCAAATCGTTTATCACCGCAAACAGATGATGAAATTCAGTATATGTCACATGTTCCTTATTTGAGTGCGGTGGGTAGTATTATGTATGCCATGGTTTATACCCGACCCGACATTTCACATGCAGTTAGTGTTGTTAGTTGCTATATGGCATCTCTTAGTAAAGGTCATTGGCAAGCAGTGAAATGGATTTTACGATACTTACGAGGTACGTCTCATGTGGGGTTGGAGTTTGGAAGGAATGGTGATAGTAGGCGACCTCGACAGGCGAAGGTCGATCACCGGCTATGTATTCTTTTTAGGAGGATATGCCATTAGTTGGCGTGCTTCGTTACAACCTATAGTAGCGTTGTTTATGACAAAGACGAAGTATGTTGCCGTTGTTGAAGCCGTTAAGGAAGCAATCTGGTTGAAGGGACTATTTTCGAAACTTAGTATCCAAATAGATACCATAATAGTCTATTATGAGAGCCAAAACACGATTCATTTGATAAAAGACCGGATGCATTATGACAGAATGAAGCACATCGATTTTCAGTATTGGTTTGTTCAGGATATCGTTGAAGAGAAAGAGATAATTGTAAAGAAGGTTGGCACAGCGGATAATTCGGCCGATATGAGTCGTTTTCGTTTGTTAAGTTTAAATATTGATTGAACTTAATTGGAGTGCGTCGCACTCATTGAGCCCTTTAGAATTTATTTGGAGAAGGTGGAACTACTATTAATTTTATGGAGAAGTTTTGTGGCGAATGCAGGATAAGGTGGAGATTTGTTGAGTATGCATTGTATTCTTGATCTCTACTAAAGTTTCCTATCGATTCGGCGTTTCACAGAAATTTAAAGTTGAGCCGGCTTGATGTCTCAATGAGTTGGTTCATAAGTCGTTCAGAATTGGCATTTGCTCTCTGGGTACAAGAGATGGCTCAAGATAATCTTGAGCCATCTCACAAGACGTTTGGAATGATCGTCTGCTTTCTGTTTGTAAGAGACGGCTTAGGATATACTGAACCGGCTCACGACTAGTGTGGAGTTCTCTATTTGTATGAGCCGGCTCATCATCAATTTGAGCCGGCTATAGAGCGGATCGAGCTGTATATTTGTTGTTTCAATATAATTGGGAAATTAGTTATTTATTCAGATATTTAGTATATTATATATATTGTAGTATTTTATAACCTTAGGTCTGGTAGCTTTTGAGATTATCTTTGAGAGAACCCTTTGTACTTTGAGAGTTAGGTTTTGAGAGGGATTTGAAAGATTCATCCACCGTTTGTAATCCTCCATAATTTTATCGATTTTAATAAAGCTTTTCCTTCGCCCATGGTTTTTCCCGAAAGTGTTTTCCTCGTAAAATCTGGTGTCTTGTAGTTAGTAATTTTATTTTCATTACTTTTGGTTTATTTGTTCTCTTCTCTTTATCGTTTGTTATTACTTCGAAATCGTATTTGCCGCAACACTTGTCCATTGATATGTAATCTCTGACAAATGGTAGATAATGTGAAGTATGATGATGTTCGTTTATATGTAGAGCCGCAATTGTTGTTCAAGTATGAATGCCGTCAAATGTAATTATTTACTTGCTTGGATGTAACATGTTCTAAATGAAATGTATTTTCTGATTTATATGGATGCAGATACAATTGGTTCTGTTTCCAGATGAATGCTTGGCACAAAATTGGTTCTTTCTACAATAATCTATTTTCATCATTTGTTCATGGGGCTAATGAATTGTTACCTTATTCTAGCTGTACTACCAAAATAAATACTTATACACTCTCGGTCTAATTTTTTTTTGTCTTTTCTTTTACTCTCAACTCCCAGATAAAACATTCTTCATCCCCTTATTCACAACAAAGCACACAAAGATCAATTCAATTATCCCCTCCATTTCTGCCTTCGAAATCCATTTGTTGGCTCAAAATATTTCTCTACAATACAACGGTTAGCGCCTGCAAACCAAAATTATATATTTAAAGCTAACACACGTCTTTCTAATTTAATGTCTTTAGGAAAAGGAGAGAACGGTACTCCCTTAATGAGTTTCACCCACAAAGGGCTATTACTAGTGGGTAAGGAGTGTTCAGTTTAATTAGTGGCCGAATAAATCCATAATGATAAAATAATTAATGCAGCAGGAATAACATGACATGCGATTGGAGCTGATTGCTATCATCATCAACCTCCTCTTTCTCCTCCTCCTCCAACGGTCGGCCAACGTGGCGGTTAAATACAAAGACACACGTTACAAACAAGTCGTTGTATGGCTCACTCTTTAGCACCTTTACACCTCTACCTTTGAAACCCCACCTAACCTACATATTCTCACTTTGGTTGATGTAAGGATTACGTATCTACCACGCAGCGGAAATCCAAGACCGTTGTTTTAGGATATGATTAATAAGACTATCCGACGGATACCAAATCAAGCGAAAAAACACCAACATATCAACACACAAGATTTATCTAGATTCAGCTTAAACTCGTACCTAATCCTGCAAACCGCAACGAGAAATTCCACTATGAGAAAGAATTACAAAAGATTACACCGACTTCTCACCCGCTTTTACAAAGAAATATCATCTCTCACAAAACCGTTGTCCATCTATGACCACGCCACTCTAATTAAACCCCAGGCTATTAGAGAATTATAGATACATGAAACCCTAGAAAAATCCTCATATTTATAGGCAAAACACAAATGAAATAAAGTATTGGATTTAAATCCTATTGAGAATAGGATTGGCAACAGCCCAAAGCCTGCGGTAGAATCCCGAACCTGACCCTCTTCCTTAAACACACGACTGTGCCTGCCTCTGCGAGCCGCTTCCCACGTGCCGCCTGGGCTCTGCTCACACCTGCTGTGGACCAGTCCCGAAGTGTTAATCTAAGGTGTCCCGATGGTGCGAGTTGTTGCTTGAAAATACAGAACTTGCTCCTGCTGGTTCCAGACAATTTTGCAATCACCACTATGCTTGAATTGTGCCATTAGCCATCCTTTAATTTGATCGTCATTTGCCTGAATGATTTTTGTGATTTCTGTTGTCCTCATTAATTGGCTCCAACCCAACACAAGCCTTTCTTCTGTCTTAATTCTCCAAAAATAATAAAATTCCTTCATTTAGAGATTTGCATGTAGTAAACAATTCAAAAAAAATAGCATGAAAAGGGAAAGAGAAGAAAGAACTCACCGACCTTGCTGCCGGGGAAAATCTATCACTACCCTTTTAATTTTAAAAAAAAATGTTGATTTTTTTATTTTGAAAAAGATGATATTTTATGAATGCAATAGTAAAATAAATAAAAAGATGATGAGAATAAGAGAGAATTAGAAGGAGCCTGACTGCACGTCATGCCGCTGCCTATGAAAGCCTTCGAAGCTTCCGCGATCTTTGCTGGTGATCACCTAAGAAAATTTTGCCTCTTAAGAGCTCTAAGAGACTTGAGGAGAAGAAGAGATTTTATGATGATGAATTCTGAAAACAATGGGCTGCTTTTATATTCCTCCAACCGAATCATTCGAGATTTGGAAAAATCTATAAATTGGGTACATATGCGGATGACCCTAGTCCGCATACGTGCCAATTTGCCCATTTTTGGAAATTTTGCACTTCTAGATTAGAAAAAAATATTTCGAAAATCTTCTTGGATACGCATGCGGACGACATGCGTCCTCATGTGTACCCAGGTTGGTTAACAAATTACCAACTTTTTTGCGTGGGAAACAAGTAAGGTCTAAATTCAGTCGTCGGGGCACGCATGCGGACAGCATGCGTCCGCATTTGCGCACCCGACCCTGAATTTTAGATATTTTAAAATCTTTTGAATTTTTTTGGGTTCAAAGTTGGATTTTGATGGAAAACGGTTTCGAAATTCATTTATATAGTTCATAAATATAGCTCAATATGCTTTTCATGTTGTTTATGAGGACAGGGCCAGTCCTCATGTGCGACATGTTGCCTTAAAATTTTTGTAAAATCATTTTGAAGCTTTAGGAATAACTTGATGGTATTTTGATCTATTTTTACGTACCGATGGAGATTTTATTAATCTCTAAATTTTAACCGCACGTATACAGTTGCAATACTTGAGAATCAATCCACAGGGAGGTGTTGAATCTTAATTAATTCAAAAACACGTATGAAAATAGTTGATGTTAAACTAAAAATTAAATTGCAAATAAAAGTAAAAGTGGGTTTTAAATAATAAAGAAAGTTTAGGATGTCGAATTACCTTTACTATCATGATTGGTTTATATGATTCTATTCTTTTCTAACTCACATGTTTTAATTCATTACTGTCAATTATATAAAAATATAGAGTAATCTAATTTTGCAATGAAATATTAATCGATGAAAGTATAAATCATACATTTAAAGATCTACCCTATCAATCACACCACATCATCTAGCAAAAGAATCAAAACAATACTTCTAGTTAATTAACGATAATCTAGCAACTACCTTTGATTAATACTTGTAGGTGATCAATCTACAACTACTATGTTATCGGTGAATATAGATTATCTTAATCAACTAGGTTGAATTTCCTTGATTAAAAATTATCTCTTATTTTTCCTAACTAGATTTCTAGTTCGTCATGCTATTATTAATCTAACTAGTTTTTTGGTGTTATCATCTTTCCCTAAAGCTATTCAAGCCGTCAATTATCATCATACAATTTAGTTTATGAGATGAAAAACAAAAAGAGAAACTTTTAGATCAAGAGAAATTCACAATGAAAACTAATAGAAAAGAGAGAGAGATATTAAAATATCATAACCATGATAGAAAGAATAATTCTAAACCCTAGAAAAATAGATTATCTATTCATAATAGAAGAGAAAAGATCATCAAATAAAGCAAACTTCATATCAAAAACAACTATCACAAATATCTTTGATCTCTCCCAAAACCCTAAACAATGAAACTATGGAGAGATGATCTCCAACCCTTATATTACCCCTCTTTATATAGGGCTAAGAAGTTGGGAAATCAAGTGATAAAAGATACGATAGAATACAATTTTTCCACACAATCTTAATTCCTAATTCTAGTAGATTCTCACTGAATCTTTTGATGGATCTGTTATGTTTAGATTTAGTGTATTAAGTGTTAGTTATATGTATGCCCTAGAGGCCATTGCTGTACATACGATGTATATTGTAGTGGATGTTTGGACATATATAGGGAGGACTTTCTTGCTCGACATGATAGTACGCTATCTGGTTGCTCTTTATCTTAACATGTACTCTGATTGTCTCTATGTTACATGTTGATAAAACCCTTAGGATATGTACTCGACTACTGGGACTATGATGAGATCATAGTAGTGGGGCCATGGTAGTCGACGAGTACATCCTATAACTGTTCCTAGTCGAGGGTGTATCGAGACAGGGCATCGATACACCAAAGTAGACTAGCGTATACGCATCTTGACCCATATGATGGGCGATGGATGATCCCATATCCATCGGTGTTTGACATCAAGGATGGTGTACGGGTGCTCAGTGGAGACTGGGTACACTGGACGGACTCGCCGAGAACTCCCAGATGGTATTATACCTCACGTCAGATGGCAGTTCTCCGGTGACACTGGTACATAGTGGTCTGTTGACCCGAGATCGTCATAGAGTCTTGTGTGATTCCCACTGTGCTTTGATTTCCATCATACCACGTCCAAGAGGGCATGCAAAAAGGTGGCTTTTGGGTACAGTCCCGAATCACATGGAGGCAATGAGCGATAGGAGGGGATTCGTCTCTCCCGGTATAGGGAGTTGATGTTGCGCTGTGTTCGATTGGCTATAACTTGAAATCCCTGGCCAGGATTGCTGAGATTTACTGGTAAGTGTTATCAGTAGTTTCTCGAACTGTTATAGACCTCATATCGACACGACTTATCAAGCTACTGGGGTCTGACGTTTACTACCCCTAGGCGAGATATGCGACATATCAGACGAAGAGACCGGACTGTACGGGAGTGTTACTGACTGGATTCACAGGAGAATGTACATGCTTGCTTGTTGATCTTCTGAGCGCTCAATACCTGTGTGTCTGTTACGTTTAGCCGACCGCTTGCAGCTTGTGGGTGTTTGATATGATCATCACCTAATGCCGGCGTATTGACGATTCTTTAGAGTCCTACACAGAGATTTCTTGGCTCAGACAAAACGGAGTAGGAGCACATATGTGATATGTGCGGGACCGAGAACAATACGTGTATGTGATACCATATTAGATTCTCGAGATATGAGATATCGACCGGGTATATATGATATAGCCGGGTCATCGGATCAAGTATTGATTCGATGAACTGATACAGATTATATTATTCGGTTATTTGTGAAATAGCCGAATTATCGGATCAAGAGTTGATTCGATAATTTAATGTATAATTATATATTTGATATATTAAATTATATAAACTGATATAAGCTCACTAAAATATTCTTTTTCTCACTCGGGTAATACATTGATATATATGCGATATATGTTAATTGTATTATTTTATTTTGTTACAATAAATATTGTGTATGTGATATATAATATTGTAACATGTTAGGGTTATTAATGCAACATGTTTAGTGGAGATTAAACATGGTTAGGGTTTGATTTGGGTTAATCTTTTCTAGAACCTTCTAGAAGGTTTTATTTTGTTTTGTGTAAAGATATTTGTGTTGATATTTTGCATAGATATTTGTTTGACCCAACCAAACTTTTAACCATGATTCAATCTCTACAAGGGTTAGTTCTTCTCACATAAACCATGGTTGCATTTCTAAGCTTACACTTGAGTTATTCATTATTCATCATAAAAGGATTCTTCTTCTTCTTCCTTGAGTTCTTGAAGAAAAGCTTTCTAGCTTTTTCTTTGGTGATGAAAATGAGTGAGATTAGGATAATAAATGAGAGCTAAAATCCTACTTCATCATCCTAATCTATCATAACCATTTAGATTAGGGTGCTCACTTCATTTAGTAAGTGAGAGCTTGTGTTAATGAAACTTCAAGGTAGATCATCTTTGTTATCGAAAATCGGAAGCAAACTCGCATCTTTCTCTTCGTGGAGCCTCTCGAGAGTCCGGAACTTGATGATCGCAGCGAAGGGACCACAACACGGAGCTTATGAAGTGAAGGACCGGACTACAAAGGTTGTAATCCCAAACTCTTAGATGTTAAAGTGTTTAACATGCTTTGTTTCGCCTAATCTCTAGTCTAAGATCTTGGTTTAGAGTTGTTCGGCACGGCTAAATTTTAAATCGGGAATGGTTGATACCTTATAGACCCTTTTGCGTGTGCCTAGTAACCCTACAGTGGTATCAGAGCTAAGCTAGAGCTTTAGGCGAAGTTTAAAGTCCGATCGAACTCCGAATACCCGTAAAACCCTAGTTTATGGAAATTTTTCAAAACTGTTGATTTTTTCATATTAAAAATACTCAAAAAAATCAGCAGGGTATTTTAGGAATTACTGTGAAAACGAGAATTTAATACCATTAAACAGCCGCGGAACCGCGGCAATGACATGGCTTGCGCGGCGGTTCCGCGGCTGTACAGTGGCCTTATTATTTTATTTTTGCACAGTTAAATCCATATCTACTTCCTGATTTTTCTGGGAATTTTTATTTTTACTCAAGTGTTGAGTTTTCTGGGATGTATTGGGGACTCGTTGATTCGATCGGATAATTTAACTTCGTTTAAGTTTTTTTTTCCGGATAATTTTAGAAATTTTTAAAAAGTTCGAACGGATATCAATAACTCACTTTTCCCTCTGTCGGAAATTTTTTCAAAAGTTGGATTTTTTCTCGAGTTTGAAACTTCCGGAAAATCATGCAAGTAACGCGGTGGACCCTCTAGAAGAACACAAACCTTAACTCGATTATGTGACCGTATGAACCGCCTCTAAATCTTAGGGTTGGGGCAGTACGGCGTTGCCACATGTGAGGCGTTGGCTTGACCCTTCTACGGCTGGACCATTGGTACTGTGGCATGTGATAGATGCTTTTAAACTCCGCTCAAGTGTTGAGCTATTTGGGAAAACTTGGGTGTTTGATTATTCGATCGGAAAGTTTAACATTGTCTATTTATCTGGAATGTGATACAATATTTGGAATCCACATGTAGTTATAAGATAACTAATTTGAATGTTATAAATCTAGCAGTTTAGTCTCAGATGATCGGTTGCCACGGGATTTTGATGCGATCAAAAGTCCGTCGCAATCACGTAGTGTACGTGGATACTCGCCGGGTAAACTTAATAGACAGCCACACCCCAAAGCCCCGACCAAGTGACTGAAGGAGAACCCCGTCGCCAAAAACATCCGTCCGGGTGCTTGCGGCAGCGGTGTTCCGCCTTAGTGCACTTCGTCGACGGCATCCAGGGGTGCGGCCGTCTACTAAAGTTTGCGACGAGCATTCGATCAGGATGTCGGGAATCTTGTTGAATTGCCCGACTTGATATTGAAAAGAGTTTTCGATAATGAGACTAAAATGCGGGGTTTATAATTGTTAGGCATGCGATGTCTAAGGAATTCATTTGGTTAGGCCTGCGATGTCTAAGGATGTTGCGGATTCCAACTGTTGTAGTTTTACACTTTCTTTTCTGTGACCGTAAGCGTAGTATGTAGTGTATCGCCGGCTTCATTTCTATACATCAACGACAATCGGGATACGCATACTTGCTTACGTTGATGATATGAGATATTTTGTGTTGCTGTGATATGTTATATTGGATCGTCGCGTTTTGAATAGCCGGGGGTTTTATATGAGATGAGAGTTTTTCTTTTTCATTCATGTAAAATTCATTTGTATGTAATATTCTTTTATTGGGGCACTTCCGGGCTGAGGATGTTGTCACTATTGTATATTATTTACTTTTCCGCATTAGGTAGACCCAAGGAGGGGAGCACAAGTAACCGGGTTCTAGGGTCCAGTGGGAGACCATCTCGAGGAGTCGAGACCGGGTCTCCTAACCCTAGAATTGGCAGAGTTGCTTTCCGCTCTCGTAGGGGTTTAGGGATGTGGGTTTAGCTATTCATCGCGACCGTGGAATCCGTGTTTTATACAGGCTCGTATTAAAACACGGACGTCCTAGTATATCCAATATTTCATATATGTTCTTCTGCTGCATTGTTCTGTGATGAGATCATATTACTGCCTGAGACGAATGTTTATATTATATATATGAGATATATGTTATATTGCAGATTTTTTTTCAAATGTGATGCTTGTGAAGCATAATAAAATGGGACTTCATTAATGAGATTAATGAAGCTAAAAGAAACCTAAAGATGTTGTAGAAACTTGTCTCAAAAACAGGTAGCTCTAGTTCTTGCTTTGCATAGTGGTATTTGTGAAATATCCTGCACCTTATTCGATAAGGAAAGAGCCGACGATCCCTTCACCGGGAGTGAACTCTTTAGAAAAACTAGAAAAGGCCTCAAAAACATTCCTTTTAAAAATCACTCGATTCTACAACGATATTAAGTTCATTACGCAAAAGGTTTTCTTAAAAACCTGTCGTAACCCTCCGTCATTTTAGGAAGTAGGGTACTTAGTATTCGTGCTGTGTTTGTTGACCTTAGTTAAGGCACAGTGTACGGTAGCTAAGTGATGTCTTCCTATATAGCATATGATGCGATTAGTTAGGACAGTCATGTGACTTTGTTGACCTTAGTTAATGGTCATGTGGGTGGGTCTATTTAATCAAGAAATGACGGGTAGAACTTGACTAGTGCTTATGATTTGTTGACCATAATTAAGGTCATAAGTCACTAGGGGTAAAATATTATTGGGAATTTCAAGTGTTGAAATTTGCAATGAGATTGCATACCTTCTATGTGATAGTTGGATCCCGATATCCGCTGCAAGTAAGAGTTACTCCTGGGAGAGTTTTACACATTACAATTAGCCGATCAAGTAGGTGTCTAGAAAAGTGTTAACGGGGTTACGCCCCAGGGAAAACGAGGTTTACTTTAATTAGGTCTGTGCGAAAGCACGGGGAACCTCCCTCAAAGTACCGGCACTGGCCTGGCTGAAAGATTGGCGAACTTATAGGGTGTAATTAATCCCGGCTAGTCTTTCCTTTTAGGGTTTGAAGGAAGATTTGACAAAAACAGTGGGAGACATCCTGATTAGATAAATTGATAACCAATCTAATCTTGTAAAAGTGCATGCTGAGTGTTTTCTTCTCTCTCTCTCTTGGTTACGACTATGTCACGCCTTAATCAAGATAATAATACGGATGTATTTAACCAAACCCGCTTGTTATACTACGCTAGGGAACGTTGGTCCCGCTCCAACTTATAATTGTTATAAGACAGAGCAGGAAATTGGGGATTACCAGAATTCCCGTGCCACCCAAACGAAGAAAGTGCATGTTGATGCATCTTCTTCGGGTGTATTCATTACAGAGAACTGTTTCTCAGTATCCTTTACGTCCTGGGTATGAGATACCGGATCAGGATCCCGCAAATGTAATTTGTTACATGGGCTGCAGATAGGTAGAGAACTGAGAACGGGTGATAAGTTTCATGAGATAGAAACGGTGCAAGTGTTGCAGCCAAGTCTGTTGGTAGTTATCACCCTGTATTACCAGAATACATTGATTTTGAACGAATGTTATTAGATACCGAACCTGATATACAACATCATATCAGTCTCTTTATTAGTAAAGAAGGATATAATTTTGTATTGTTGGATAATGTTTTGAACATTTCCTATATCAAGAGTTGATCGATTCAGGCACGTTATCTAAAAGCATAGACGTTCTAAATCAAACCACAGTTCTTAATGTACAGAACACACACAAGAGGAAGAGTTCAGAAATGAACGAATCCTTCTTGAGGTATTGTAGACTATGTCATATCAATGCGACCCGACTAGCTGAAGTTGCATTTATATGCATATTTAAATTAGTTTGGATTTATATCTTGTAAAAACTTGCCAGTCATGTCACAAGGATAAGATGACCACAGCTCCGTTTATTGGAAACAGAGAAAGAGTTAGTGAACTCTTGGGATTGATACATGCTGATGTATGAAAGTCCCCTGTCTACACATGCCAAGACCGGTTCTTTGTACTTCATTACATTCACTGATTATCTCTCAAGATCCGGACATATGTTCCTGTTGAAACACAAATCTGGAACTTTTAAGAAATTCAATGAATATAAGTTAGAAGTAGAGAACCAAAACGGGTAAAAGTATTATGTCCTTTGATGAGATCAGGGAGGAGAATACTTGAGCACGGAATTCCTGGACTATTCTAAAGGAGAATGAGATTCTCTCTCAGCATTACTCCTCCGTATACACCATAGCACGATGGTATATCGGGGCGGAGCAATAGCACCCTATGTGATATGGTGTGCTCTATGATGAGTAATACTGAGTTTCCTATTTCCTTTTGGGAGTTATGCACTTGAGAAGCTGCATACCTATTGAATAGGGTTCAAATCAAATCAGTTGCCTACCACTTCATATGTGATATGGAATGGGAAGAGCCAATATCTTAAGTAAGTTAAGATTTGGGGTTGTCCGGCCTATGTCTAAAAGAAAAATCCGGACAAGCTCGAGGCAAAGTCAGTTCTGTGGAAGTTTGTTGGATATCCCAAGTATTCGCAAGGGAATATCTTCTACCAAACCGAGGAACAAAAGATGTTTTGTTTCTCAGCATGCCACCTTTGTGAAAGGGAATTTCTTGTGAATAAATTATTGGTCATGAGGTAGAACTGGAAAGAGTTACATCTATACAAACTACAGCTGATGATTTGGTAGAACCAAAGGATTCAATAGTTTCCAACGAACCTCAGCCTCTCCGCCGATCTAGTAGGGTTCCTCACCCACCTGAGAGATACTTCGGTTTTCTCTATGATAGTGGGAGCGAGAATTGCATCATGAGATGACGACCCAACTAGTTTCGAGCTGGCCATCAGGCGTGGGACTCTGTAAGAATGGCTGGATGCTTAGCGATCTGAGATGGAATCCTTATACACCAACAAAGTATGGACTTTGGTTGCTTTATCTGAAGGGTTAAATTCCTATCAGGAGCAAGTATATCTTGAGAAGATTACTTGGTGTACATAGAAAAGTTGAGACTTTCAAAGCTATGCTTAAAGTCCATTCAAATCCTACTTGCCACGGCTACATACTATGACTACAATATCTGGCGGTTGGGTGTCATGACTGCTTTTCTAAATGATGATTTGGAAGAGAGCATCTATAAGTACACAGGCAGAGGGCTTCGTAGACAGTGGGAGCAGCGGAAACGTGAGCAAGATGTTTTATGTGATAAAGCAGGCATCGCGGAGTTGGAACGTCTATTTTGATGTGGTAGTCAAAGAGTTTGATTTCATCAAAATGGTAGATGAACCTTATATATACAAAAAGGTAGTAGGGAGTATGGTGGTGATCCTCGTAGAGTACGTGGATGACATACTCTTGATAGGGAAGGAGTTTCCTATGCTACGCTCGATCAATCTCCTCTTATTACAAAGATTCTCCATATAGGATCAAGGTGATACCTCCTAAATCCTGGGTTATGGATCTATGGGATAGATCTAATTGGATGTTAGGATACTCACTAGTTGTAGTGAGATGGTATCAATCGATCCTGGGGAGAATCACTGGAAAGGTTCCAGGATGATAAGGACGACTGAATGTCAGTCGTAGGCATTGTCTATACCCTCAGTGGAGGGACGGTATGTTGGAAGAGTTACAAGCTAGATACCGTGACTTACTAGACGATTAAAGGCAAGATACATCGTTACCAAGGATGCTACCAAAGAGGCAGTCTGGATAGATATAAGTTCATGAGATGAACTTCGTTCCTACCATTGTGAGACAATGGAGTTGTGGCTTATGCCAAGGAACCCCCCGTCCCATCAGAAATCCAGATATAATTCTTAGGCAGTATCACCTGATCATGGAGATGGTTGATCTCCAGGGAGATCGATATTAGGAGAGTAAATACAGAGGACAACAGCGCGGATCCACTCACAAAGGCCTTTTTCCCAGTAGAGACTTTTATGGGATGGTTGAGTATGAGATACTTCAACCACAGTTAATTGTTGGGTATGCGATACCACAATAGATGGCCCTAGTGCAAGTGGGAGATTGTTAGTTATATGTATGCCCTAGAGGCCATTGCTGTACATACGATGTATATTGTAGTGGATGCTTGGACATATATAGGGAGGACTTTCTTGCTCGACATGATAGTACGCTATCTGGTTTCTCTTTATCTTAACATGTACTCTGATTGCCTCTATGTTACATGTTGATAAAGCCCTTAGGATATTTACTCGACTACTGAGACTATGATGAGATCATACTAGTGGGGCCATGGTAGTCGACGAGTACATCCTATAACTGTTCCTAATCGAGGGTTTATCGAGACAGGGCATCGATACACCGGAGTAGACTAGTGTATACGCATCTTGACCTATATGATGGGCGATGGATGATCCCATATCCATCGGTGTTTGACATCAAGGATGGTGTACGGGTGCCCAGTGGAGACTGGGTACACTGGACGAACTCGCTGAGAACTCCCAGATGGTATTATACCTCACGTCAGATGGCAGTTCTCCGGTGACACTGGTACAGAGTAGTCTGTTGACCTGAGATCGTTATAGAGTCTTGTGTGATTCCCACTGTGCTTTGATTTCCATCATACCATGTCCAAGAGGGCGTGCAAAAAGGTGGCTTTTGGGTACAGTCCCAAATAACATGGAGGCAATGAACGATAGAAGGAGATTCGTCTCTCCCGGTATAGGGAGTTGATGTTGCGCTGTGTTCGATTGGCTATAACTGGAAATCCCTGGCCAGGATTGCTGAGATTTATTGGTAAGTGTTATCAGTAGTTTCTCGAACTATTATAGACCTCATATCGACACGACTTATCAAGCTACTGGGGTCTGACGTTTACCACCCGCTAGGCAAGATATGCGACATATCAGACGAAGAGACCGGACTGTACGGGAGTGTTACTGACTGGATTCACAGGAGAATGTACAGGCTTTCTTGTTGATCTTCTAAGCGCTCAATATCTGGGTGGTTGTTACGTTTAGCTGACCGCTTGCAGCTTGTGGGTGTTTGATATGATCATCACCTACTGCCGGCGTATTGACGATTCTTTAGAGTCCTACACAGAGGTTTCTTGGCTCAGGCAAAACGGAGTAGGAGCACATATGTGATATGTGCGGGACCGAGAACAATACGTGTATGTGATACCAAATTAGATTATCGAGATATGAGATATCGGCCGGGTATATGTGATATAGCCGGGTCATTGGATTATGTATTGATTCGATGAACTGATACAAATTATATTAGTCGGTTATTTGTGAAATAGCCGGATTATCGGATCAAGAGTTGATTCGATAATTTAATGTATAATTATATATTTGATATATTAATTTACATTAACTGATATAAGCTCACTAAAAGATTCTTTTTCTCACTCGGGTAATACATTGATATATATGCGATATACGTTAATTGTATTATTTATTTTGTTACAATAAATATTGTATATGTGATATATAATATTGTAACATGTTAAGGTTATTAATGCAACATGTTTAGTGGAGATTAAATATGGTTAGGGTTTGATTTG
Source organism: Agapanthus africanus (assembly GCA_030015575.1). NCBI lineage: Eukaryota > Viridiplantae > Streptophyta > Magnoliopsida > Asparagales > Amaryllidaceae > Agapanthus > Agapanthus africanus. The sequence goes on from JASDDO010000026.1 coordinate 202,902,723, forward strand.
GGTTAATCTTTTCTAGAACCTTCTAGAAGGTTTTATTTTGTTTTGTGCAAAGATATTTGTGTTGATATTTTGCATAGATATTTGTTTAACCCAACCAAACCTTTAACCATGATTCAATCTCTACAAGGGTTAGTTCTTCTCACATAAACCATGGTTGAATTTCTAACCTTACACTTGAGTTATTCATTATTCATGACAAAAGGATTCTTCTTCTTCTTCCTTGAGTTCTTGAAGAAAAGCTTTCTAGCTTTTTTCTTCGGTGATGAAATGGGTGAGATTAAGATAATAAGTGAGAGCTAAAATCCTACTTCATCATCCTAATCTATCCTAACCATTTAGATTAAGGTGTTCACTTCATTTAGTGAGTGAGAGCTTGTGTTAATGAAACTTCAAGGTAGATCATCTTTGTTATTGAAGATCGGAAGCAAGCTCGCATCTTTCTCTTCGTGCAGCCTCTTGAGAGTCCGGAACTTGATGATCGCAGCGAAGGGACCACAACACGGAGCTTATGAAGTGAAGGACCGGACTACAAAGGTTGTAATCCCAAACTCTTAGATGTTAAAGTGTTTAACATGCTTTGTTTCGCCTAATCTCTAGTCTAAGATCTTGGTTTAGGGTTGTTCGGCACGGCTAAATTTTAAATCGGGCATGGTTGATGCCTTATAGACCCTTGTGCGTGTCACGTCCCGAAAGTACGGAACATGACCGGCACTTAAACTACGAGACGTCTTGAGACGTCCGTAATCTAAGTAAGCCGAAAACCCAGAAATCCAAACCAAGAAAAGTAGTAGAGTGAAGGAAAACCAATTTAAAACAAGTAGTTTTAATAGCATAAGCCGAATTATGCGGTTTTTAAAAACATCAAGTATTTTCTGAAAATTTCGGCAGAGTCTCCTTTGTAAATACTGGCTCCCAAACGGGATACAACATGAATAGTATACGAAATCAATAAAAGGCATCCCCAAGCAGGAGCTAGCTCTTCGTCAATCGACGGTCACAACCATACAAGCAATATAATATACAACGCCAACGGCGAGGATCAAAAACTCAAAGGAACTCAAAACCACAAGAAATCCGCAGAAATATACACGCGACTCTAAGGTCGAAAGAATAACATCACTGGTCTCTATCTCAAAAATAAATACATGTTTGGTTGATGGAACTTCTAGATACAACAGAATAATGATATACAAGATATATAATGGGGGTACGATACAAGTAAACCCACCTACTAGCAAATCACCCGAAGGAAACTATGCCCGCAAAGCCGTAATGAAACCTGTACGGTAAACCTGCAAGAAACTGGGGCACAACGGGGGTGAGTTGCCAACTCGTGAATAGAAAAACATCTACGAAAAGAAATCGCATAAATAACGCAATCCTAGGTCAATGATCATAATATATCCTCAAATATAAGAATAACATGCAACTTATAACAAGGCTAGGGTAGATATCTAACCCGAGTGTAATCACATATGCCCGTGTCAGTGCCTCAGGTAGCAATATATCATATGAATGAGGTATGAATGCATGAAAATAGAATACATGTAAATGAAGAACTGTTTTCATAATTTAGTGAGATTTCCTTTGTATTTTTAAAATGAGGTATCATAATGAAATCAGCATAAAACAGTGCCTAGCATCGGCACAAAACGTAATCCCAATATCTCGATATCTCTGTATCACAGTCTCTGTACCTCAATATCTCGAAATCTCAATATCACAGTCTCAATATCTAGGGCGCCGTCAGTCCAGACCGGCCCCTACCATCCATCTCAAGACCACGACGGTATCCTCCGGATATCCGACGTGTCGGGTAAAATCACCGGTAGGTAGTGCTCCCCTGCCAGGCTCACATCGTCATCATCACGCGCTTCTTGCCCCGGGGAACCTTACCGGGTCCACCATGTACCCGAAACGGTTCATCCGTCTTCTCGAATCGGGTCTCGAAATCCATCAGCAAACTCATGGTGGACGACTCATACATCATGGGAAAAACCGCACTTTTTTTTATTTAAAAAGAGAGAAATCAGTTTATATAAGTTTTTGCGGTTTTCCTCTAAATCCAGAAAATCTCATGGAAATCCGAATCCAAAACCTCAATAACAAGTAAAATAGTGAATATATGCATGAGAATCCATGAATGCGGCATAACAATGAATAACAGTATGCATGAAGTAGCAGGTAATAACTACAATGTCTAAACTATTAGCTAACAGGCTATATCAAGCAATAATATTTTCTAAGGTGTACGTGACATGGCAATTACCGATGAAGATGTGTGTGAGCCGGCAAGTAAGTGTACGTGGTACATACGCATCATCGGTAATGGTGCTGGTGTCCTAACAGCATGATATCAATAATGGAGTATGAAACATAATATAAGCATGCGATGCGAAGCGAACCACAATAATGAGCGGGAGCTGAATACTAGACGTAACTATAACTAATCTGCATTAATCTAATATAAGTCCTACAAATGGTGCCTTTTTGAAATAACACGAATCATGGGGTTTTGAAAATAGGGGCTACGGTGTTTTTATGAAAAGATACGTCCTTTGAAATATCCGTAGGATCCCTTGGGCTGTCTTTTAAAATACCCACGATTCGTTAGTTTTTGAAATAGGTAAGAATCGAATCTAATCTAACAACTAAACTAAACTAAAGGGCTAAGCTAACCAGCTGGACTACAGGTAAGGAAACCGCCTAACATCTGAGTCGATACATATACATACCTGTATATATATTAGTTGGTGATCCCGCCTCAATAATATCATATCCGATACCATATCTATAATCAGACATCCCAAGTCAAGAGTGCGGATCAATCATCAAAATCTAGCTCATACGTAAATCCGTCGTACGGCATCCCCAAATCTGGGTACGGGTTAATATCATATTCATCACACTATTCATCTAGTATCCTCTTTATCCAAGATCATAGTCCAGGGTACTGACCTATGTCTAGTACAATACTAATATCATCAAAATAGTCATGATCTGACTACTGATCGACAGTCTCGTACAAACCGATATCACAACTACAAAACAAAACTCATCGACTCAGCTCAATCCCAAGTATCGTCCTCATATCCGTATGTGAACACATAGTCCTATACCCATGTGAACACATAACTATAAAGAATCTCATGAGCACATATAAATAGGAATGTATGCAAGTATGTATGTGTGTATGTATGTGTGTATGTGTAGTGCAACACTACCCTAGGGTTCGCAACACTAAAGTAATCCAACACACCAATATCCATCCTAACATCGTTATTAATCCCAAATAACATATAATAATTGTTGGTGTGTATACGCATCCGTATACACCACCACGGACTGCGGGGGTGCTATACGCCATCCACCCGACTTCTCCCCGTAGATATAAATCTACTCACTTGGTCCTCGCTCGCCGGTGCCGACGTCACCACGCGCTTGCTTGTCGTCTCGAAGTCCACATGGGGTACCTACATATCATAACGCATCGTATCGCATTAAAATCCGACTCATGACCAAAACGACACGTGAATCCCACATAGGTCAAAACCTATGGTTGCTTTCACAAATCGACCCAAAAACCCTCGACGTCGGCGTACAAACGCCAAACCATCGAGAAAACTCCCAACACACTCATTTGTACAATTACAAGCACTAATTATAATATAAAATAGCTTAAATTTCACAAAAACCCCAATTTCACTTAAAAAGTCATTTTTCCGAAAATCTAGCAAGCACAAATCACCGTTTAAGTACAAAACTCGATGTATAAACGAATCTAGCGGCCACAATATTCACTAAATATCTTAAATAAGTCATAAAAACAATTCCCATAATTTAATCTCGTTAAATTCCAAAAACCCTAAAATTCTAGTTAACAAAATACCTAAATTTTAACAATTTTATAGCAAAAATTCACAAACTACAATCTAGTTTGGATTTTCATGAACTAAAGTGTTAAACTACACTTAATAATGTTAATGAAGTCATGAAAAACCTAATTAGATTTTTAATCTCCCATTTGCAATTAAATTCCAAAACCTAGTTTGCATAAAATTCCAATTTTTAAAAATTACAAGTATCAAGTAGTAAACTAGCAACTAGGTTAGTTTTAGCATAACATTAACATGTTAATCCCCACATAAAGATCAATACCCAATGAAGAAAACCCTAATTTGATTTACAAACCCTTTTCTTGAATTTTTCCAACCAAGCAATTAAACCTAATTAAACACCTAATTAGCTTCAAATGAGGTATGATAGCAACAATTAAGTAACTAAGCAACAAACAAACCATGGAACAAGGATTTATACCTCACAAAACTTGAATCAAACATCCAACCTAGCCTCCCAAATTAGCTTCTATACCCTAAGATCCATGCTAGATGAGCTAAAGAATAATGGGTAAGTGTTGGATTTGGATTTAGCTTTGATTTTTGATGGAATTTGGACATTTTTTTTGAGGAGAAAAGAGGTGGGGTTTTGTAGGAAATTTCTGGACAGCAGAAGAGGGGAGGTCGGCTGCTTGTGGAGGAAAAAGAGGAGAGAGAGGGAGGTGGAGAAAATGATATGTAGTCAAAGTCCACCTTGGTTTCTACATTTCCTTTTCTTTTCTTTTCTTTTCTTTGTTTTATTGTGTGAAATGGGAGGCCCAAGAATGTTGGGCTGATCAAGGGGGGCCGGCCAAAGCATGTTGGGGGAATGGGTGTGGGTTTTGTTTGGGTGAGAAAAAGAGATAAGTGTAGTAACCCACTTCCATTACACTAATTTCACCAAAAAAGCCTTTTTCTTCGATATTTTCTAAACCGTTTTGGCAAACGATTTCATTTCAAAAACCACATGTTAAAATTTTATTTAATGTTTTATGATGCACAAAATTTGTTTCAACTCATTCCAATTTGTAATTTTCCCTAATTAAATATATTAGTGACGGCTTAAAATAATATTAAAATAATTAATTTCGGAAAATTTTTCAGAAAATTTGAAATTTCACCAGTGGCTCAATAAACACCAAATACTAGCAATTACATAGCTAGAATATGTATATTTAATTTTATAACAAAGATATTTGCATTTTGACTTTTTACAGAAAACCCCCTTATTTTACCTTTTTTTTTGAAATTTCACCGAAACGATTTTCAAAACGTTACAGTGCGTGTGCCTAGTAACCCTATATTAAGAACCTTCGAAATATGAAACCCTATAGCTCATATTAATGTATGTGAAAATACGATCGAGCCCACAAAAATTCACATTGAACGGCTCATAAACGGCCGCAAATCCACCACCAAATCCTCTTTAGCCGCCGCCTTTCCGTCATCAAATTTTGTTTTCGTGGCTCCAGATTTTTTCAGTGGTTTTATCATTAATTTAGATGATTTTTAAGCTCATAAAATCTTGAATATCTTTTCATCTTTCTGTACTTTCTAGAATCTACAGATTGACACTAAATTAGGCAGTCTGGAATTGATCTTTTGCTCTGATTAAGTCTCCACAATTGATTTACTATTTTGAATTGATATGGCTACTTTTAAACCTGGAAAAATATTCAAAACAAATCATTTAGTAGCATCTATTTCAATTAGGAAACCAATTCTCTCATGTAACGACTCTAAAATCTTTGTACGGAATTTTTTTGATAATATACAAGAAATGAGTTTTACAGCCTGAGTTTGAGTTATAAGTTACTTCTGTTAAATAACAGCAAGAAACAACTTGTAGCTCACCGGTAAAGCCTTTGCACTGCTATGACGTAGCCCCTCTGTTCAATTCCCATCAGACACATTATTTTTTTTCTGAATTTTTTAAACTTTTTGGAAGCCCAAAAGATTGCAAGTGCAATACACAGGGGAATAAAAAGTTCAGAAAAATCAAACATGTGCAAAAGGGTTTAAATACCGTATTGATCAAGTGGTACGAATCTCGAGGCAAATGCCTCGAGATGGACCGGCCATTATCACCAAAGAACCGGCGGGGATGGTCGGATATTCCCCAATGAACCCCGGGCTTTGCACACACACTTCTTCACCTATCCCTAACTCCTCTACACCGTTTGATTTCCCTACAATCAAATAGAGACCCTTCATTTCACAATTAAACATCATTTTAATGTTTTATAATGCACCAATTTAATTCCAAAACCCTAATTCTTCACTATAAATACCATCCCTTAGTTTGGCTCAGCACCATTCTGAAAATTATAGCAAAATTCTCTCAAAAAGTTCCTAAGTACAAGTAGAGTAAAGAGAAGTTAGCGAGCAAGCAACTTCTGACGAAGATCGAAGCAAATTCCGGTGCTCCCGCGACGCTACAAAACTCATTTCCTCTTCTTCAACCTTTCTTTAAGCTTTCTAAACCGTAAGTCCCTCCCAAACTCTCTTGTTCTTCATTGAAATTCATTTTTTTAATCAAAATCGGTAAAGTGGAGTTATTACCGACATCACCTTTTCTAAAGCCTATAACTCCATTCTCCTTTATCTTTTGATCAAACCAATTTTACCATTTCACTTGTAATCTTAATACCAATGTTTAGAATAAATTTTATCCAAGAATCTCATGTAAAACAATCAGAATTTAACTTTTATATTAAAATACCTTGAACTTTGTTATCACATCTTTTCGACAAAACATACTTAACAATACCTTTAGGAAAATTCACGGGATAACGACTTACCCCACACGCACACATGGATCCATAGCACGATACCTCTTTTGTATGAATATTTGTTACGAAGAAAACTTTACAATAAAATACCAACTACTTTAAAAAAAACGGATTTCTTTTAAAGCGTTATTTCATATCCTTTGCGATTAAGCATCTACAATCCTCTTTAGAGGACCCGTTAATGGATGGTGTGGATTATTGCACATCTTTGGGCTAGTAGAGCGAGATGCAAACCTCCTCACGGAGCATTCGATCTCGAAAAGATTTAATTACGGTTTTTAAGAAATACGAATTTTCTAAATAAAATAAAATTATTTTTAAAATTAAAATTATATAAAATTATAAATCCATATTTTCAAAATATAATAAATTTATATATTTCAAATAACTGAAAGACCAAAAAGACAAGTTTTACAATAAAATACCATGAACTTTCCAAGCTAAGTAATTATCACTAAAATACCCAATACTTAAAATCCACACTCATGAAAATCCTAAGCAATACTAATCACTCTCGATGTTTACTTTTTAATTATATTAAAAATATTTTTCATAAAACCCACTCGAGATATATATATAACAATATTTAAGAACTTTAGTAAATATAGGTTTAAGCGGGATCAATTCTCTTGAGCCATAGGGAGCCAGAGAAATTGAGTGCTTGCCTATTTAAGGTAGACAAGTTAACGGAGTTATCAATGGTAATTGTCTTGGGAAAAAACACAAATCCTGCCGTCCATGTACAACAGTTATCGATGACTCCCGAAGCTAATTCAAGAGTTAAATCAGTACAAGTGTCTGACTCAGTCTGAGTCTAATTCAAACCTGAATCTAAAATCAAACATTAATACTTGATCATGAACATGAATACTTTAAATCAAATATCAATATCAAACATGTATACTTGACTTGACTTGACCGAACCATGGTTATAACTTGACTTGACTAATTGAATACTTGACTACATCCTGAATATGAATACTTGAACAACTTGTAACCATGGGTTTGGGAAGTCTGATAATTATAATATATACAACATATTACACGGGGATAAAGGGGTCGAATGGTACGGAACGTATATCGTGGCATGAGAGGTCACTTAAAAGACACCTACTTGAATTCTGTTGCCGTTGTCCTGTGGGTTATGACGGGGCCTTATACTACATGTTACCATAGTCCACAGGGTAAGATATGAAAGTATGTCTTAGCACCACTACTAGGTTTCAAAAGGCATCAAGTATGTCATTTTAAAAAAATCTAGTGGGCTAAGTGATTGATTCTGTATTTTAAAGTGTGTGTAGTAACTGCAATCAATAACGGTGTCGCGTGTAGCTAGACCAAGATGAGTACGGGTCGTTCTCAGGGAAACATCGAATCTTTCAATCTTACTTTAGACGTGTTGATAAATAGAAAGAATAGAAGAATAAAGAATAACAGAGAATAGTTTCTAGATCTACGTTAAATACGGATGTAGAATATAGATCTAGTTTAAAGAAGGATGTAGATTTTATATCAGAAGAGGGCTTGTATGGTTCGTTAAGATTTAGTAGTCATGGATGATTAATTAAAGATTACTCCTTTTATCTTTTAATAGATTTAAAATTAGATCGACAGAGATGCATGTAGATTAGGGTTTTTGGAGGGAATAGGGTTCCCACTCTTAACCCTTATCTTTACATGGATCTCCGTTCATATCTAGCCTTTACCAAAACAATTGTTAATCTAATCTCAAATCATGGTCGTGACCATCAATGAATTGATAGTGCGCCCGATTAGGATATTAACTATTCTTTTGATAAAGTTTATAAACTTTATAGGACGTAAAAGGAGTTAAAGGATTTTTTTCATCCATTGATCTGCCCTAATCCTACGAACCCTATCAAGCGGAGAATTACTCGCGCATGATGGAGATAAAAGAACGGATAGAGATCATGATGTAATTGAAGAAAGTAAAATGCAATAAGATAAAACAACTACCTTTATTAATATACTTGATCAATTACACTTTGTTCCTTCAGAAAGTGATTACAAAACCCTAGTTTGCTTCTCGATCTCTTCTTAAGGAGATAAATGAACAGCTGATGATCAACCTGGATTCTTGAGTCGTCTTAGACTTCGTGATCTTGTCGGTTTGATGATTTCTAGGTTTAGCCCTCGGTTCTTTATATAGCCCCAAAACCAGAAACTAAAAATCCCCAGAATAAGGGTTAGTTGTAGCAAATCCAACCTGAAAATCCCAACTCCTGACTCGATGAATCAGCCGTGGATCCGCCGTATATTTTATGGTTTGGCCGCGGATTCGCGACTGTTTGGTGGGATCTTGGCTGCAAATTTCTGGGGCTTTATTCTTGTGACACATGTAGATTTAGCTGATGTCTGGAACTTGAAAATATTTCCTGAGTCTCTGGCAGTATTGATTCTTCGATTTTATCTAACTTTATCGGCAGATTTCTGATTCTTGATATCTCAACATCTCGATCTCCTGACCTGAACCAAACCTTGCACAAAATCTCAATGAATAATGTTAGTAATATTTGATATTTTTGAGATATTATCCTAACCATTTGATACGATATTATATTTTAAGATTATTGGTTAAGGATATTTGATATGATATACATATTTAAATTATCAAAATATTATATAAATATTATATGCATACATTTTCCTTCATAATATTAATTATAATATATAAACATATGAAAATAGATATTTTGCAGATAAACCCTTATATGTTTCATATTTACAATAAACACCTTTAAATATCTAAGAAAAGTAATGTCACGACCCAAATGTGGCACGACCGGCACTTAAATCACGTAATATCTAAAGATGCCAACACGGTTCAAGTAAGCCGAAACCCGGAATCTAAACCTTTTTCTTTTTGAAAACGTTGGAGGTGAAGTTTAATTTATCAACGGAAGAAATCAATTTAATTAACCATTTGATTTTCATTAAGTATGTTTAAAGAGCATGTATGACAATCTAAAATTCGACAGCGCCTTCTTTGTAAATTTTGCATAAAAACCCGATACAAATACAACAATAAAATAGCATCCCAACGGGAGCTAACCTCCACGCCCAAACGACGGAGCAACCAAACAATCTATATCAGAAGTCGACTCCAATGAGTGCGACATCACCACACACAAATTCTAAGGTTCGCTTCAAAGTCCACAATATACCATCTCTAGATACAAGAATATATATAACCAAATGTGAGTACCATACAATAGTAACTCACCTACCCAATGTGATCACCGAAAGGAATGTGTGCCAATCCGCTGATAATCCAAACGGTAAAACCTGCAAGGAGCTGTGGCACAACGGGGATGAGTTGCCAACTCAGTGAATAAAAGTACATCACAAGATAGAAATCAAAATGTACGACGATACCTTGGTCATAAGTATAGCACTATCATAATCCGTACTAATATAATATGATATGCATATGTATTATAATGCAATCCTATCTGTCATGCAATCCTAAGTAGAATATATCAAATGCAAATGACCTGTATCTATGTATAAGCCTAATGTAACCGAATATATATATATATATATATATATAAATCTCTTCTTTAAAATAGCCGTGGAATTGCTATATCACGGCATACAACAGACGTGATAGTATGAAATATAATAAGTATATTTACTTAGGATATACGTCATACTGTTTTGATAGAAATGTTAAGAGATTTACAATTTAAAGATCTCAGTGTCATATCAGACATTTCAATATAACGAGTCTATAGCTCTTGTTTGAATTCCTTTTTATATATACGAATGCCTGTACAAATATATACAGGTACTGTCCCCCGGATCAGCCCTGCTCGACTACAATAACTGTAAACTAACTGTGTACCTCATGATAGCAATCATATCAATATATATGGATGTCCAGTATCGACACCCGAAATCAGAAATCTCTCGTGTCTATCACCGACACATAAATCCTCAAATCTTTCGTGTTCATCACCGACACGCAAATGCAGATATCGTCGACACCATCACAACAGATGATCGCTACCCGATATCCCTGGCCCCGGTCGGTATCACCTGGATATCCGCCGTGCCCAAATCTATCTTCGGTATCGAGTATCCTCGCTAGGCTCCCCCGTCTCTAGGCGGCAATCCTGCCCCTCGGTCTTAATCTAGGTCCACCATGTATCTGACTGTATAGCTCCCCCACTCAGTCCGAATAGCATAAAAATACGCGACTGTATAGCTCCCCCACTCGGTCCGGAATAAAAATCAGAAAACACTAAACCCATGGTGGACGTCAACTCATCATATCCAGAAACATCAAATAAAGGATAAGAATACTTTCATAGATCATTCTGATGATATATTATATATATACATATATAACAGCGTCCCATACCACTGATATATATCATCAGGAGTAAAATATCCAGAAAATCCATAAGAATCAAATACAACATCTATAGTATTGACATTTGCAATATGCAACAGGAAATAAAGAAAGACTGTGTAAATAAATCATATAGGCATAATGATATCAATTCTACTGTGTCATGACACTACTAATAATGTGTAGTGTAGCATACACGTTTGTGCTCGTGCAGCATATCAATCATTAGTATTTGTGCAAGTGTTCTAAAGGTGTAATAACCCACTCGTATCAACATCTATATACGCATTACATAATATAACGATTCTATAGTGACACGGCAGCACGAATAAGGTGTAGTGTAACATATATATACGTGCTTGTGCAGCATAGTACTCATTGGTAATTGTGCAGTGTTCTATCAGAGTGTTTGTATTACGGAAACGTATAACATCGATAGTATAACGTGAAAATGTAGAGTAATCTAAGCATAATTATTAATTGTAATTACTTGCCATGATCTATACCATTATCTTTGGAAATGAAACGAAACGTTGGTTTTGAAATAAGGAAGCTGCTTTAGGTTAAAATATTAGTTTTAGAAATTGGCATCGCATCCTTGTCTTTTATCATTAAAAAGGGGAACGAATCGTCAACTTTTAAAAGAATATAACTCATTCAAGTATTACATGCTAATACGGAATAAAATATAACGCTACGAGTCTAAAGGAAACTTGACCGTTATTCGGCATACTAATCTAGTCATTATAAGTACGGTACGATTCTTCGTACAAAACCCACTTTATCTCAAATATGGTATGATCCCTCATACAACTATACCAACCCATGAATATACTATGTACACATGGAAAACTTACTAGATGCAACATCATTCTAATATCATAAACTTAATTAACAAAAAGAACTAACTATATATCATAGTATCATATATATATAAGGTTGCGGGGGTGCTATACGCCATCCACCCGAATTCCCCCGTAGATGTAAATTTACTCACCAACTCGTTGAGCTCGCTGAAATCCGCGCCGCTATGTCCGCCAACTCTTTCTCGGAAATCTTCACAATCGTACCTATAATCGTAGTTATAGTATATCGACGTAAATATCATACCGAAATCGAAACAATGAGCTAAGTATCTATATGTTAGAACCTATAGCCTAATTACTCCAGAAATGACTAAATGTCACTGAAATCAACGTACAAATGTCGATATTTCAGTCGCAGTACAAAATACGGAAACTCATATTGAAATGTCGGAAACTTGATAAAACCTTTACTAAACATTCCCAGATTTCTCTGTAAGGATACTGGAACAAATCAAACAATACTATAGCTTATAACATAGCCTAATAGAGCTACAGGAGAAAAATCAACACCAAAAGCCTAGGGGGGCCGGCGAGCTCGGAAAAAGGATAAATGTCGCCGGGTCAAACAATGAATTAGGGGTTCGGGCTTTACATGAAGTCTCCTAGTGGTCTTATGATACTTCTGGTGTTGCTAGATTTTCTAGTGATTACACCTAGTGGTTCCAGATTCAATATCAGAATGATAAATATCACAAAACCAACTGTTTTCCTATACTGCACATTTAAACTGATATTGAACAGAATTGATCAAGTAAAGAGAGTATAAATATACCTATTGGGATGATGCACAAAGGATTCCAGCTCAAGAATGGTATGATGGAGACCCTTAGGGATTGTAGTGGCTCCTAGGTTGATGGTGTGCACAAATTGATGAAAGGATTAATGTTTCTTTCATTAGGATTGAGGAACACTTGTGAGAATTAACTTGGAGCTTGAAGAATTAGTTCTTTGTTTAGTTGAGAACTAAGGGGTTTCCTAGGTGTACTGGGTGTAGAGAGAGCATGAGGTGGAGAGTTGTGAGGTGAAGGTGGCATGGTGAAGTAGGAGGTGTCAAGCTTGAAGTAGGATGTGTCATACTTGAAGAAGGAGGTGTAAAGTAAAGAAGAAGGAGGTGTAGGGAGTTGAGCATGCTTGAGGGTGTGGTGTTGTGAGGGTGTAACCTAGGTTAAATTATAACAATCATAAAAGAATTATCAATTTATCATAACATTTCATGTTACACTTTAAATCCATTTTTCATTTAAACTCATGTAACATAAAAGATGTGAAATGATAAATATATCACTTAAATGTCATTAGCTTAATGAAAGATACAATGTCATGTTAAAATAATTAAAATATCATATTTATGATATCACACACTTTTATTCATATTTACTGAAATAACCATATTTTTACGGATATAATTCCGATACCAAAAGTTGTATGTGATCACTTTGCAAACTTTGTTTAAATTCCTATTTAAAATTATAAATTAATATTTATAATTTTCCAAAATATTACAGTCTCTCCCCTTAAAGAAATTCGGTCCCCGAATTTAAATTAAACATTTTTCTTAATCCAATCAACTCATTTCAAAACAATTTTCCGGGGTCTTAAAATTTTTTAAATTACTAAGTCCGCTCAAAATAATGGGACTCCAAAGTCCCACATGAGCTAAAACGAATCATACCGCAACAGTGTGCGTGAAAACTCAAAAGATATAATTTTATGTAACTGTAACTCTAGCGGTTGCTGTGAGAATTACATCAGTCATGAAACAGAATACCAAATACAAAAACCGTTGTGTATCCCAAGTGCATAATTAATGTCATAGTCGTAGTGCAATATCAGTAGCATATGACCAAGCGAAAAATATATAAACCAAATCTATAACATATCTTGTCAAGTACAATCATGAAAACAAAATCAACCCTAACGGGTTTGCATGTAAATCTCAAACCACACATCACGGTGTACATGAAAACCAAAAACAACGTCAAGTGCAACAAGTGTGCACAAAACAATATCCACTGCATCAATTGTGCAGGAAGCAATTACCGAGTGCATCAAAGTGCACAAGATAAATCTCCAGCGCATCGGAGTGCACAAAACAAATCTCAAGTGCATCGGGGTGCAAAAAACATCAAAATGTGCAACTGGTGTGCACAAAATTATACCAAGTATACCTAAACTATATAGAAATATCCCTTACTCATGTGCAACTGACGTGCACAGAAAATATCAGTTTAGTGCATCCGGTGTACCCAACACTACAGTCGAATGCAGTCACCTCGCACAAAATCTCAAACAAGTGCACCTGGTGTGCACAAAATATAAATCAAGTGAAATCACTGTACACGGAAATTTCATCAAGTGCACCTGGTGTGCACAAAATATCATGTGACCCACAAATCCTCAAAAATACATATGTCAAAATAACGAACGTTGAGTTTTCCTTTCTTCAATGTTGAAAATGAAATATTTAGATCATAAAAACGCAAATCAAACTCAAATGACATCGAAGTATATCCTTTTCAATGTCGAAAGGTATTTATACGCCCTGAATTGGCAGAGCAAGGATTACTACTTGTCGTCTGCCGCGATCTAACGTTCTTTGTCTCTGAAATTTGGGTCTTCTTGCGGATCTCTAACATCAGGATCTCTTCGTACAATCGTCCGGTGAGGAGCAACAACACAATCAGTTCTACTGCTGATACTTCTTACCACATCTCCTTGGCCAGTAGTCCAGTTTCTCGTAACGCGACATGTTGATGACAGAAATCTCTATCCTCTGCTTGTGTGCTAACAACTGATCCTGGGTCCAATTTTACTTATTAGCAACTCCTAGAGAGAATACTGTTGGATATATGTATGCCCTAGAGGCCATTATATGATAGTGTATGTACCGGTATGTGTGTGTGTGTGTGTGTGTGTGTGTATTCAGGGGATATTCTTGCTCGACATGATAGTATGTTATCTGGTTGCACCTTTTATCTTGACATATTCATTTGATCATGCTTTCATTTATTTGGTACATGTTGATATAGCCCTTAGGATGATGCAGGGCTACTGAGATTATGATGCGGATCATACTAGCGGGACATGCGTAGTCTATGAGCATATCCTTGAAATGTTCCTAGTTGTGGGTGTATCGTGACGAGGAATCGATATCACCAGAGTAGACTAGCGTATAAGTTACTTGTCCCATATGATGGGCGATGGATGATCCCATATCCATTGGTGTGGTGACACCAAAGATCGTATACGGGTGCTTAGTGGAGACTGGGTACAATGAACGGACTTGCCGAGAACTCTTATGTGGTATTATATCTATCGTCGGATAGCAGTTATCAGGTGACACTGGTACAGGTTAGTCTGTAGACCCGAGATCGTCATAGAGTCTTGTGTTCCTCCCACTGTACTTTGATCTCAACCCTACCATGGCTCTACCGAGTCATGCAAACAGGTGGATTTTAGGTACAGTCCCGAGGCACACGGAGGCAATGAGCGATAGGTGGGGTTTCGTCTCTCCCGATATTGGGGGTTGATGTTGAACCATGTACGATTGGCTATAACAGGAAGTCCCTGGCCAGGGCTGCTGAGATTTATTGGTAAGTGTTATCAGTAGTTTCTCGATCTGTTATGATCCATATATCGGCATGACTTATTGGGTTATTGGGGTCGACGATACAATCCCTAGACTTACATATGCAGCATATTTGACGAAGATACCGGACTATACGGTAAGTGTTGCCAGTTAGCTCGACGGGAGTTTTAGCAGGTTTGCTTGTATTTCTTCTGATCGCTCAATACTTAGGAGCCGTTACGTACTGCTTGTGCCACTGACGGTTTGTGGGCATGTGATGTGATCACTTCCTACTGCTAGCGTATTGATGAGTTTTAGAGTCCCACAAAGGGGTCTCCTAGCTCAGGCAAAACGATGTGGGGTGCATATGTGATATGTACTGGAGCTCGATTAAATGCGTGTATTGGATACCGTATTTTATTCGGGCGTTTACTATTGGACGGGTTGTATGTGATATGACCGGGATATTAAATCAAGTGTTGATTTAATATTAAATCCATTAGCTCATTTATTAAAACCTAGTTCTTTATGATGCATGCATGAGTGTATGTATATATTGATGTGCATGCACACATGCAAGTATATATGTGTCATGGTTGATGATACATTGGTGGTGGCAATGCAAGACTCATATGGTAACAATTTTTATATATTTTGTTTATTTGAGAAAAGCAAAATGACAACATAATCATGGTTGACTATTCAACTCTCTTGAGTTGACAATGGTCAATGGTTTTTTAGCCCATGGTTTTGCTTAAACTCAAGTTACAAAATATCTAAATATTTTGTAACCATGGTTTAGCATCGATGACACCCTCTTACTCTCTTGAGTTTAGGGATGGTTATCACATTATTCTCTTGAGTTTGTTTTGTTCCTTCTTCCTCTCTCTCCTCAAAAAGGCTCACTAGGGTTTTTAAAAGAAAGAGAATGGATTAAAAAGAAAAGGTTTTTAATTGAGATCCAAACCCAAATCACCATTTTACTTTAGCCTAGACCACTTGAGTGGAGTGTTTGCTTCTTCTTCATCCTTGATAAAGAGAAGCTTGGAGCTTGGTGCAAAGAGACTTCATGGTGGATCATCGTGGACGCGGAAGGATACAAGCTAACTCAAACTCTACACGATCCAAGGAGTCTAGGAGGAGGTATACAAAGGTTGTATCTCTCCCCACTTAGTGTTAAACACTTGTAGTATATGATACTAGCTAGTTGTTACTCTATTTTTCTAGTTCGATTCATGTTTGGAATTGTTTAGCACCCTCTAATTTTTTTGTTATAGTATGTGTGATGCAATCCTAAACCTAGTGTGGTGCTATAGAATCCCTACAGTGGTATCAGAGCCAAGCTAGAGCATTAGATTAACCTAGACGACGTTAAAACACTTCGAACGAACATCGATTACCCGAAAAAAAACCCTTCTCTGGAAATTTTTCAAAATGCAGGAATTTTTCACATTAAAAATATTCAGCAAATCATGCAGGTAATTCTATGGACCCTCTAAAAGAACGATACCCTAACTCGTCTAAACGACCGCTGAACTGCGGTAGAAACCTGGTTTCGGCGGCGGTTCCGCGGCGCCGTTTGTGAGGCTCGGGTCGGCCCTTCTACGGTTGGTCCATAGGTACTGTGGCATGCTTCTGGGTAATTTTAATACTGCTCAGGTGTTGAGCTTCTCTATGGTTTTTGGGTCATTGATCGATCGATCAAATGTTTTAATTGCGCCTAGTTTATTTATGAATGTGATACAATAATTGGAATCTACACTAATTAGTTTTGTGAAAAGTAATTAGTTGTGTGTAAATCTAATATTTTGGCCTCGGTAGAATCGGGAATCTTGTTGAATTACCCGCTTCTTTTGAAAAGGTGTTTTCATGGTTGATACTTAAATATAAGATTTGCATTGTTAGGCATGAAATCCTGAATATGTGATATTCCGAGTTTATGATGTCTAAAGGTTGTGTTGATTCCAAATGTTGTAATTTTTCACTTTCTTTTCTGCGACCGTAAGTGTAGTATGTGGTGTATCGCCGGTTTCGTTGCTATACATCAACGACAATTGGGGTATCCATACTTACTTACGTTGATGATATGTGATATTATGTGTTGCTGAGATATGATGTGCATGATCGTCGTGAATGAATAGCCGGGGGTTTTTATGTGAGATAAGGGTTTTTCTTTTCATTCATGTAAAATTAATTGTATATAATATTCTTTTATTGGGGTACTTCCGGGTTGAGGATGATGTCACCATTGTTGTATATTATTTAGTTTTCCGCATTAGGATAGACCCAAGGAGGGGAGCACAAGTGACCGGGTTCTAGAGTTCAGTGGGAAGCTATCTCGAGGAGTCGAGACCGGGTCTCCTGAACTCTAGAATTGGTAGGGTTACTTGCTGCTCTTGTAGGGGTCTAGGGGTGTGGGCTTGGCTATTCATCGCGACCGTGGAATCCGTATTTTCTATTGTTGGCTAAATACAAAATACGGGCCTCCTAGTATATCCTGTATTTTCATATATGTACTCCTGCTGTGGATATTCTGTAATGTTATTACTTTATATATTGAGACGAATGATATATATTATATATGATATATAATAAACGTTGCTTATGTTTTGCATCCGCGCTAGTCTCGTCCCGCTATGCCGTTAGTTAAGTAACCTAACGGTTCATAACGGGACATTGTGGCGAATACGGATGGCATAAGCGTACGTTCTATTTTTGTTTCTTTTCTGTAATAGCTAAGGACTTAAATGATGTGACTACATTAATATGATTAATTTAAACAAAAGAAACGTAAAAAGATGTTGTAGAATCAGATTTGAAACCTACTCGGCTTTTTATGAAAAAGCAATATTTCAAAACGCGGAGCTTAAGCCACTCCTTTTAAAACCATTAGATTCTACAACGATATCAAGTTCAAAGAATTAAAGGTTTTCTTAAAAACTATACGCAGCCCTCCATCATTTTAGGAAGTAGAGTACTTAGTATTCGTGCTACGTATGTTGATTATAGTCAAGGCGTAGTGTACGGTAGCTAAGTGATGTCTTCCTACACAACATATGATGAGATTAATTAGGACATTCATGTGATTATGTTGATTATAGTCAAGGTTTATATGGGTGGGTCTAATTAATCATGAAATGACGGGTAGAACTTGACTAGTACTTATGATATGTTGATTATAGTCAAGGTCATAAGTGCTAGGGGTAAAAACCATATCGGGAGTTTCAAGTGTTGAAATTTGCAATAAGATTGCATACCTTCTATGTGATAGTAGGATCCCGATCCCACTGTGAGCAATAGTTGCTCCCGGGGGAATTTTGCACTTTACAATTAGCTAACTCATTAGGTTTCTAGAAAGGTGTCAACGGGGCTACGCCTCTGGGAAAATGAGGTTTATTTTAATTAGGTCCGTGCGAAAGCACAGGGAACCTCCCTCAGAAGTATTGGCACTGGCCTGGCTGAACAGTTAGCGAAGTTGTAGAATGTAATTAATCCTGGATAATTTTTTCCTTTTAAGGTTTGAAGGAGAATTTGATAAAAGCAGTGGGTGATATCGATTAGATAGACAATAAACCGATCTAATTTTTGCAAGAGATTTCGCTGAGTGTATTCTTTTCTCTCTCCTAATGGTAGATAACTATGACTGGACTTAAGCTACTATTAGAGAAAAATAAGATTATCGGACCGAACTATAAAGGCTGGTTGAGGAACATTAACATTGCTCTCATATATGATAAGGTATCATATGTCCTCATTGCTACAACCCCGCCCAAACCAGGCCCTGAATCTTCTGTTGCGGATAGGGAGATCCGCAAAACATGGGATATTGACTGTGCCACCGCCAAATGCCTCGCGCTTGCATCGATGGACAATACACATCAAAATCAGCACGAGGAGATGGATGTTCAATCCATCTTTCTTCATACCAAAGAGTTTTATGGAGAGCAATCTCGTATCCTACGATACGAAGCATCTCGAAAGCTGTTTCAGATGCGGATGACTCCTGGCACTTCAGTAGACAACCACGTTCTGAAGATGATAGCTCTTATTGAAGAGCTTGAGAGCCTCGGATGGACAACGGACAACGAGCAATATACGGATATTGTTCTATAGTCTCTTCCCTCTGCCTTTGCTCCTTTTATAGTGAACTTCAACATGCACAACATGGAGAAGTCACTACCCGAACTTCTCAATATGTTGAGAAATGTGGAGAGCACGCTTAAGGCGAAGTCTCCCTCCCTGCTTGTTGGACAATCTTCTTCTTCCACCCCAAAAGCCAAGGCCAAGGGAAAGAACAAGAAGAAATCCACCAAGCCGAGAGGTGGAATAAAAAAGGCAAAGGGGAAAGACAAATCCAAAGCTGCGAAGTCGGGAAAAGGAGAATGTTTCTACTGCAAGAAGACGGGACACTGGAAGCGGAATTGTACCGAGTACCTTGGTCTCAAGAAAGGGAAGCATGGTGATGCTTCAGCTTCAGGTGTGTTCGTAACCAAAAACTGTTTTTCTATAAACTCTGCTTCCTGGGTATTGGATACTGGTTCGGGTTCTCATATATGCAATTCTGTGCAGGGGCTGAGAAATAGCAGAGTTTTGAAGATAGGTGATCATACTCTCTAGGTTGGAAATGGTTCCAATGTACATGCAGTTTCAGTGGGAGAGTATCATCTGGGGTTGCCATCGGGTTGTATATTGGTTTTGAACCCATGTTATTTTATACCAAGCATGCTTTGTAATATAATATCCATTTCTTTGTTGGAAAATGAAGGATATCATTTTATATTACAGCACAATATTATGAACATTAAACTTAATCAAGAGTTGATTGGTTATGGTACACTTAATAACGGGATATACGTCCTTAATCAACACACAGTTTTCAACATACAGTACACAAACAAAAGAAAATTTTCAGATATAAATGGAGCTTTTCTTTGGCATTGTAGACTTGGTTATATTAATGAAACAAGACTAAACAAGCTTCATAAAGATGGATATTTAAATTCTTTTGAGTATAAATCTTATGCGACTTTTCAGTCTTGTATCAAAGGGAAAATGACCAAAACTCCGTTTACTGGACACGGAGAAAGAGCTACTGAGCTCTTGGGCCTCATACATAGTGATGTATGTAGGCCAATATCTACACATGCGAGAGGCGGTTTTTCTTACTTCATAACTTTTACTGATAATTTCTCAAGATCCGGTCATGTGTTTTTGATAAAGCATAAGTTTGAAGCTTTCGTGAAATTCAAGGAGTACAAACTTGAAGTAGAAAAACAAACTGGATTGAGCATCAAGATACTTTGATCGGATCGAGGTGGAGAGTATCTTAGTACAGAGTTTTCGAACTTTCTAAAAGAGAATTGGATTCTCTCTCAGCTCACTTCCCCTTACACACCACAGCACAACGGTGTGTCAGAGCGGCGGAATCGAACCCTATTAGATATGGTACGATCCATGATGAGTGATGCTGAGTTGCCTCTCTCCTTTTGGGGGCATGCATTGGAGACTGCAGCTTTTTTGTTGAACAGGGTTCCGACCAAGACCTTGTCTACCACTCCATATGAGATATGGTATGGGAAGCGACCATCTCTTAAGCGAGTTAAGATTTGGGGTTGTCCGGCTTTTGTCAAAAAGCAGAATCCGGACAAACTCGAGACACGATCGTTCAAATGTTTATTTGTGGGATATCCAAAAGATTCATATGGATATCCGTTCTACCATAAAGAGGAACAAATGGTGTTTGTTTCTCGGAATGCCACATTTTTAGAAAATAAGATTTTTCCAAATGATTCTGATGGTAATGTGGTAGATCTAGAAGAGGTTCTCGAGACACAAATTACAAATGGCGACTTGGTTGAACCTGATGTTGCAACAAAACTTAATGAACCTCAGCCACTCCGTAGATCTAGTAGGACTTCTCGCCCACCGGAGAGATACTAAGGTTTTCTCGTTGATGGTGATGGAGAAGACTGCATCATGGATGATGACGACCCTACCAGTTTTCAGCAAGCTATCACGAGTGGTGACTCTGTGAAGTGGCTGGATGCCATGAGATCCGAAATGGAGTCTATGTACACCAACAAAGTGTGGATTTTGGATGTTGTACCCCCTGGGGTAAAACCCGTAGGGTGCAAATGAATCTTTAAGAGAAAGATCGGTGTAGATGGGCAGGTAAAGACCTATAAGGCAAGGCTTGTGGCGAAAGGATTTCGACAAAGACCAGGACTAGACCATGACGAAACCTTTTCTCCTGTAGCCATACTTAAATCCATTCGGATCCTACTTGCTATTGCTGCTCACTACGACTATGAAATCTGCCAGATAGATATTAAAACTGCTTATCTAAATGGTGATTTAGAAGAGTGCGTTTATATGGATCAGCCAGAGGGCTTCATTGATAGTGGGAGCAGCGGGAAAGCATGTAGGTTGCTTAAATCTATTTATGAATTAAAGCCGACATCACGGAGTTGGAACATCTGTTTTGATGTTGTTATCAAAGAGTTTGATTTCGTCAAAAATCCAGATGAACCTTGTGTTTATAAGAAGATTGTGGGAAGTACTGTCACATTCCTCGTATTGTATGTGGATGACATTCTTCTGATAGGAAACGACGTTCCTATGCTACAATCGGTCAAACCGTTCTTATCACAAATGTTCTCCATGAAGGACCTGGGTGATGCCTCGTACATATTGGGCATAAAGATTTATAAGGATAGATTTAAACGGTTATTGGGATTGTCCTAAATCCGGTACATTAACACCATCCTAAAGAGGTTTAGTATGGAAGACTCCAAGCGGGGTTCCTTACCCGCTAGTCATGGAGTCACTCTCTCTAAGGACTTTTGCCTAAAAACTGATGAAGAGAGAGCTCGCATAAGCATTATACCCTACGCTTCTGCTGTAGGATCTATAATGTATGCGATGTTATGTAGACGCCCTGATGTAGCTTATGCACTGGGTGTAGTAAGCAGGTATCAATCCAACCCAGGGGAGAATCACTGGACAGCAGTAAAGAACATTCTTAAGTACTTGCGAAGGACTAAAGAAATGTTCTTGGTGTATGGTAACGGAGATCTCCAAATGGAGGCCTTTACCGATTCGAACTTCCAGAGTGATAAGGATGACAACAAATCTATCTCTGAGTTTGTCTTTACCCTCAATGGAGGGGCGGTGTGTTGGAAGAGTTCCAAACAAGATACCGTTGTAGACTCCACATGGAAGCTGAGTATATTGCTACAAATGATGCTGTTAAGGAAGCCTTCTGGATGAGGAAGTTTTTCTCGGAGCAAGGAGTAGTTCTGACCATTATTGATCCAATACATTTTTATTGTGATAAAAATGGGGCTATGGCGTTAGGCAAAGAGCCCAGGTCCCATCAGCGATTCAGACATATCCTCAGGCGATATCATCTGATCCGGGAGATAGTTGATCGCCACGAGATCGAGATTCGGAGAGTAGATACAAAAGATAACATCGCGGATCCACTCACCAAGGCTTTCCCTTTGCCGCAACATGAGCGACTTTTTGAGAGATGGGTATGAGATACGCCAATAATTGGCCTTAGTGCAAGTGGGAGATTGTTGGATATATGTATGCCCTAGAGGCCATTATATGATAGTGTATGTACTGGGGTGGGTGGGGGTGTGTGTGTGTGTGTGTGTGTGTGTGTGTGTGTGTGTATTCAGGGGACATTCTTGCTCGATATGATAGTATGTTATCTGGTTGCACCTTTTATCTTGACATGTTCATTTGATCATATTTTCATTCATTTGGTACATGTTGATATAACCCTTAGGATGATGCAGGACTACTGAGACTATGATGCAGATCATACTAGTGGGACATGCGTAGTCTATGAGCATATCCTTGAAATGTTCCTAGTCGTGGGTGTATCGAGACGGGGCATCGATATCACCAGAGTAGACTAGCGTATACGTTACTTGTCCCATATAATGGGTGATGGATGATCCCATATCTATTGGTGTGGTGACACCAAAGATCGTATACGGGTGTTCAGTGGAGACTGGGTACACTGAACGGACTCGCGCGAGACCTCCTATGCGGTATTATATCTATCGTCGGATAGCAGTTCTCAGGTGACACTGGTACAGGTTAGTCTGTAGACCCGAGATTGTCATAGAGTTTTGTGTGTCTCCCACTGTACTTTGATCTCCACCCTACCACGACTTTACTGAGTCATGCAAACAGGTGGATTTTGGGTACAGTCCCGAGGCACACGGAGGCAATGAGCGATAGGAGGGGTTTCGTCTCTCCCGGTATTGGGGGTTGATGTTGCACTATGTATGATTAGCTATAACAGGAAGTCCCTGGCCAGAGCTGTTGAGATTTACTGGTAAGTGTTATCAGTAGTTTTTCGATCTGTTATGAGCCATATACCGGCATGATTTATTGGGTTATTGGGGTCGACGATACCATCCCTAGAATCACATATGCAACATATTTGACGAAGAGACCGGACTGTACGGTATGTGTTGCCAGTTGGCTCGATGAGAGTTTTAGCAGGTTTGATTGTATTTCTTCTGATCGCTCAATACCTAGGAGCTGTTACGTACTGCTTGTGCCATTGACGGTTTGTGGGCATGTGATATGATCACTGCCTACTGCTAGCGTATTGACGAGTCTTAGAGTCCCACAAAGGGGTCTCCTAGCTCAGGCAAAATGATGTGGGGTGCATATGTGATATGTGCGGGAGCTCGATTAAATGCATGTATTAGATACCGAATTTTATTCGGGCGTTTACTATTGGATGGGTCGTATGTGATATGACCGGGATATTAAATCAAGTATTGATTTAATATTAAGTCCATTACCTCATTTATTAAAACCTATTTTTTTATGATGCATGCATGAGTGTATGTATATATTGATGTGCATGCACACATGCAAGCATACATGTGTCATGGTTGATGATACATTGGTGGTGGAAATGCAAGACTCACAAGGTAACAATTTTTAGATATTTTGTTTAGTTGAGAAAAGCAAAATGGCAACATAATCATGGTTGACTATTCAACTCTCTTGAGTTGACAATGGTCAATGGTTTTTTAGCCCATGGTTTTGTAGTCCATGGTTTTGTTTAAACTCAAGTTACAAAATATCTAGATATTTTGTAACCTTGGTTTAGCATGGATGTCACCCTCTTACTCTATTGAGTTTAGGGATGGTTATCACATTATTCTCTTGAGTTTGTTTTGTGCCATCTCCTTCTTCCTCTCTCTCCTCAAAAAGGCTCACTAGGGTTTTTAAAAGAAAGAGAAAGGATTAAAAAGAAAAGGTTTTTAATTGAGATCCAAACCCAAATCACCATTCTACTTTAGCCTAGCCCACTTGAGTGGAGTGTTTGCTTCTTCTTCATCCTTGATAAAGAGAAGCTTGGAGCTTGGTGCAAAGAGATTTCGTGGTTGATCATCGTGGACGCGGAAGGATACAAGCCAACCAACTCAAACCCTACAAGATCCAAGGAGTCTAGGAGGGGGTCTACAAAGATTGTATCTCTCCCCACTTAGTGTTAGACACTTGTAGTATATGATACTAGCTAGTTGTTACTCTATTTTTCTAGCTCGATTCATGTTTGGAATTGTTTAGCACCCTCTAATTTTTTTGTTATAGCATGTGTGATGCAACCCTAAATCTAGTGTGGTAGTATAGAATCCCTACAAATACATCAAGTCTCTTGCTGATATTATTTACCCAGCCTTCCCGGAACTAACACTCATTACTGAATCCACTTTCTCTTTAGTAACAACTGTCATTTCCTTATGATTGCCCTCCTGAAAGTGTAGTCGTACGCGTCTAAGTATATGCATCAAGTCTTCAATATCGACGGTGAAGAATAACTGTCCACTAAAAATTTTCATCAATCTCTTGTCCCATTACTCTCCAATATCAACCACTTAAGGAGCGTATCACAATAACCACGCGAATTGTAAGTCATACTCGGTTATGACCAAGATCGGAGTCGTATAAAACTTCCAAAAACACGAATCATGCATCTCTGATACTCTGTAGAAGAATCTGGCTAAGCTCACCTTCGAAAACTCGTCCCAATTCTGTTAGTGTATATGCCCTAGGGGCCATTATTGTATCATACTAGCTTATATATTACTTAATGGATGCTTGGGATATTCACAGTTATATTAACAGTCTTGCTCAACATAGTAGTATGCTACTTGGTTTATATCTATTTTAATATGTGTATATGTTTCTTTTAGCATATCGCGAATACATATTGATAGAGCCCATAGGATCTTGCTTGACTACCAGTGTTGTGATGGCAGTCACACTAGTGGGGGCTGGATGGTCTACAAGCACATCCTTTTTCAGGTCCCTAGTCGTAGGATTATCGAGACAGGGCATCGATACTCCAGAGTAGACTAGTGTGTACGTTTCTCATCCCAGTAGGGGAAACGGTCTGTCCCACAGCCATTAGTACGTTGTACTGGAGATAGTATACAGGTGCTCATTGGGTTACGAGTACACTGGACATGACTCGCAGGGAACTGTTGGTTGGTATTATACCCATCGTCAGTTAACAGTTCCCAGGTGACATGAGTACAACATAGTCCGTTGACTTGACACTGCTGCTTCGTCTCGAGTGTGTTCCTACTGTTCTTAGATTGCTACCCTACCACGGCTCAAAGGAGTCGTGCAAACAGGTAGCAGTTGGGTGCAGTCCCGAAGCACTTGGAGGCAGTGGCAGTTAGAAAGGATTCGTCTCTCCCGGTATTGGGAGTTGATATCGCAATGTGTTTGGAGAGCCATTACGCAAAGTCCTTGGCCAGGCAAACGAGATTTACTGGTAGGATTTCCAGTAGCTTCTCAAGTTGTAATGGGCTTCATTTCGACACGACTTTACCGCTTTTAGGGGACTGACGCTTGCCTCCCCCTAGGCCCGATATGCGATAGTATTAGACGAACAGACCGGACTGTACAGAGATCGTCACATCAGGCTTAGTAGGAGTTCGGATGGGTTTCTTCATCGACCTTCTTATCGACATCTACCTGGGGACCGTTACGTACAGCTAGTACCGCTTGCGGCCGTGGTTAAACCCACCGCCAGCGTAGTGTCGAGTCTTTAGAGTCCCACACAGAGAGTTTCCCTGCTTCAGGTGAAACGATATAGAGGTCGTATGGTTTTACGACATGGTTCGGACATATACGTGTACTTATGCACGTATGATGTTCGGACAGATAATACTAGCAGGCTTTAGTTTAAGCCAGATTCTAGTATTGGATTATTGGATTTATACAGTCTCAGTATTTCTGTGTTCTACGGATGGGAGGGGCATTCTCGTAATTAGTCGAGAAGCTTCTAGAAGAAAGGTGAGGTGGAGAGCTTAGGTGTAATTTGCATTAAATGAATTTGTGACTCATGGAGTGATTCATCCAAGTGAGTTAATGAAGCATTTATTGCTTAATGACTCATGAGATGATTCATTCATTTGTATTAAATGAAGCATGGTTGTAATTATCTATATGATTTATTTTGATAATTATTATGCTTCATCAAATATAGAATGAGTTATATTTTCATTTCATTCTCACATACACACTCTCTCTCCTCAAGCTCTCCTCTTCTTCAACCTAACCCTAATCCTCTCATGTGTTGAGATCCTAAGGGTTATAAAGACTAATTAATCCTTAATCCATCTCTATATCCTCTGGGTCACTTGGATTAGCAATCCTAGCCACTTAGTTACCTCAAGTGAGAGGTTAAAACTTAGAGAAGGAACTCTCGGGTGGATTTTCTATCACATCGAGGAGGCCAATGAGGAGGTGAACAACAAGAACAAGAAGGACTGGTATTTTGAGGTATAATCATCTATCATAGTAGTTTAGCACTTCTAGATAGTTGTTAGTTAGGGTTTAGCAAAGATCCGTAAAGTTAGTCGATGTTAACTTAAACAAAATGATTGTTTTACCTATTCCGCCTCCCCGCATCATGTGGGGTGTCTAACGTCGACTTATAGTGGTATTAGAGCCTAGCTAAACCATAAATAACATGTTAGCAAAGTCGTTAGAAATTCGATCGCAAAACGAACCTGAAAAAACAACATTTTCACATAGTTTCTGCTGATTTTAAAACGGGGTCTAAAAATTTTTCAGGGACCCTTAAAAATACAAGCAGGGTTTTTTAAGAATTGTGAAGAAATTTGGGATCATGAATCGTCTAAACCACTGTGGAACCGCCTCCGATCCAAGCGATCCGCCGCGGATCCGCGGCCGAGTTGACACCGAGTCAACCCAAATTTGCTCAGTTATTCTTCTGTGTTGAAGTTGTGTTTTCCGGGATGTTTTGTTTCTGTTAAGGTTTTATGTGCACAGAGAATTATTTGGAGTAGCTTCATATGTGTTGCTTGATCGAAATTCTAAGATGTTCGGCTAACTGGATTATATCTGTGTTGTGTTTAATGTGTTCGTAAACCTCCCCTAACTGTTAGTATGTCGGTTAGCAGGGGGTTGCACATTTCTGTAATGGTTTTTGCTGGTTTGTGATTGTGCACTTGTTGGATTGTCGTGAATGGATAACCGGGGATGTGAGACGAGTATTTCTTTCATTCAAATGTAAATTGTAATTTGTTGTAATATTCTTTTGCGGGGCACATCCGGGTTGAGCTTGTAGCCACCGTTGTATTATTTCATTTACTGTTTTCTGCTCCTAGTATAGACCCAAGGTGGGATGCACAAACTATCGGGTACTTTGAAGTGCTTAGTGGCCTACTCACGTCGTTGAGGGAGACCGCTTCACTTCGGGTACTTGGCGGGTAGTTTGCCGTACCCGTAGGGGTCTAGGGTGGGGTTTTGGCTATTCATCGCGGCTATGTAATCCGTTTTTCTTTGCAGGCTCAAAAGGAATGCGGATTCCTAGAAAATCCAATATGTTCATCTGTGATCTGGAATGCCTATTATTGCGTCTGATGAATGTACAATATCTATATATGATATCTAGTAGGCGTCACTTATATTTTTGCACCCGTGCTAGCCCAGCCCCCGCTCTGTCGTTAGTTAAGTAACCTAACGGGTGAATGACGGGGCCCAGTGGCGAATGCGGATGGCATAAGAGGACGTTGTATTTTCGTTGTTTTCTGCAATGATAGGTTAATTGATGGGACGCATTATATTAATGCAAAGAAAATAAACCAAAGTTGAATCGTTGGAACAGTTTAAAAGAAGCCACTCGGTTATTTTAAAACAGAAGATTTTTTTTAATTGCGGAGCTTAAACTACTCCTTTTAAAAGCTATCAGGTTCCTTCGATCATATCAAGTTCACTACGTTCACGGTTTCGCCAAAACCATTCGTAGCCCTCTGTCATTTCATTTGGGTATTCAGTAGTATTCAAGCTATGTATTTTGACCAACGCCAAGGCATAGTGTTTGGTAGCTACTGGGTATTCATTTGTTCCATAGATAGATGAGTTGGTTTGGGACAGTCGTACTATCATTTGGACAACGTCAGGGGTATGTACGGGTGGGTTCAAATTAACAAGATAATGATGGGTAGAACTTGACATGCGACTTATGACATTTTGACCAACGCTAAGGTCATAAGAGCATGGGGCAGAAATCCATATCGGGAGTTTCTAAAGAAACTGAAACTTGCTAAGAGATTGCATACCATTTGGAGTGTGATAATTTTGGTAGGATTCCTTCAGCTTTATCACACGATGATATTTGGATCCTGATCCTACTGTGAGTATATGCCACTCATCAGGAGATTCTTTCACTTAACGATCAATGCTGTAAATCAAGTAGGTGTCGAGAAAGGTGTCAGTGGGGCTACGCCCCCAGAGAAAAGAGGTTATTTAATTAAGGAACTTTGCGAAAGCGTCGTAAAACCTCCCTCGAAGTACCGACACCGGCCTGGCTGAACGGTTAAGCAAGTATTGTACGGTGAGAATAGTCCTGACTAGTTCTTCCTTTTTGGTTTGAGGAGGGATTCGAGAAACAGTGGGAGCCATCTTGTTTAGATAAACTAAAAACTACTCTAAACTTGAAAGAGCATCATGCTAAAATGTTTCCTCTCTCTTTCCTAATTGCAGCGATCCAGAACATGACAGGCCTTAAGTTATTATTAGATAAAAATATTTTGACAGGGCTAAACTATAAAGACTGGTTCCGGAATGTCAAGATGGCTTTAACTTATGACAAATTGGGGTATGTCCTTACTACTAAGGCACCTGCCGTCCCAGGTCCTGAATCCAGTGTTGCGGATAAGGAAATCCGCAAGACCTGGGAGTTAGACTGTGCGAAGGCCAAATGCATCATGCTTGCCTCTATGAATAATGAACATCAGAGGAGGCATGGGAATATGGATCTTGAATCCATATTTCTCCACTCCAAGGAACTGTATGGAGAGCAATCTTGTATAGCTAGATACGAGACCTCGAAGAACTTGTTTCAGTCGAGACTGGCCGTCGGATCATCTGTAGGAGAACATGTCCTTAAGATGATTGGCTATATTGAAGAGCTCACAGACCTCGGGACAAAATTAAAGAATAAGCTATATACAGACTTGGTTCTTCAGTCCCTTCCTTCCACCTACGCCCAATTTATCTTGAATTTCAACATTCAAGGTAAGGAAGTTGAACTTCCAGAACTCCTTAACATGTTGAGGAGTGCAGATGGAACCTTGCTTAAAGCAAGGGAAACACCCACTATATTTGTTTGTGGTGCTTCCTCTTCCAGGTCCAAGGCAAGGGCCAAAGGAAGGAAGAAGAATGCCGCTACCAAACCAAGAGGTGGTGTTGGTAAGGTGGGAGATAAGAGAAAGGCAAAGGTTGCGGTGCCAGTAGTGGCAAAGGACGAGTGCTTCCACTGTCGTAGGAAAGGCCATTGGAAGAAAGATTGCAAAGCTTGGATTGCCAAGAACCAGGACCCGAAGCAAGCTGTGGCTTCGATTTCAGGTGTGTTTGTAATTGAAAATTGTCTGTCAATCAACTCTACTTCCTGGGTATTGGATACCGGATCAGGATCTCATATATGCAATTCATTGCAGGCACTGAGAAATCGTAGAGTGCTGAAGGTTAGTGATATGACCCTCCAGCTTGCTAACGGAGCTAGCGTGAATGCTGTGTCCGTAGGGGATTATCACCTTGGATTGACGAGTGGACATATTTTGGTTTTGCGCAACTGTTTTTGTGTACCCAGTTTAACGTGTAATATCATATCAGTATCGTTGTTATCAAAAGAAGGTTATGATTTCACGTTTGTAAGCGATGTTGTTAACATCCACCTTAATCATGGTTTGATTGGGTCCGGTACACTAGATAACGGTATATACGTGTTAAACCAATTACAGATTTTCAATGTCCAGAACACACTAAAAAGAAAGTCTCCAGATATAAATCAGGCTTTCTTATGGCATTGTAGGCTAGGTCACATCAATGAGACAATGTTAACTAAGTTACATAGAGAAGGATATTTGGATCCGTTCGAATATCAATCTTATGCTACTTGTCAATCATATATCAAAGGAAAGATGACAAAGACCCCATTCACTGGACATGGAGTAAGAGCGAGCGAGCTCTTAGGACTCATACACAGCGATATATTTGGTCCAATTTCTACACATGCAAGAGGCGATTTTTCATATTTCATTACTTTACGGATGATTACTCTAGGTATGGATTCATTTTCTTGATGAAACATAAATCCGAGGCCTTTGAGAAATTCCGAGAATATAAGAATGAAGTAGAAAACCAAACCGGCAAAAGTATCAAGACACTGAGATTTGATCGAGGTGGTGAATACTTAAGTGCCGAGTTCCTGGGTTACCTAAAAGAGAAAGGACTTCTCTCTCAGCTTACTCCTCCATACACTCCACATCATAACGGTGTATCGGAAAGACAGAACCGAACCCTATTAGATATGGTACGTTCCATGATGAGTAATGCGGAGTTATCGCGATCTTTCTGGGGTTATGCACTAGAATCAGCTGCATACCTTTTGAACAAGGTTCCTACCAAGACTATGCCTACCACACCATATCAGATGTAGAGTGGAAAGAAACCCTATCTTCAGTATCTGAAGATATGGGGATGTCCAGCTTTTGTTAAAAAGCAGCATGCGGACAAACTCGAGGCACGATCAGTATTGTGTAATTTTGTGGGATATCCAAAGAACTCTAAGGGGTATTTTTTATATTACGCAGAGGAACAAAAGGTTTTTGTTTCTCGTAATGCCCATTTTCTAGAACATCAGTTTTTAGAAAAGGAAACAAGTGGGAGAGAAATAGAACTGGAAGAAATTACAGAACCACAAATTACTACTGAAAGTTCGGTAGAACCAGAAGTTCAAGAAGAACAGGACATTCCCACACCCCTCCGCAGGAGTATTAGGCCGTCTCATCTGCCTAAGAGATACTATGGTTTTCTCATAGACGGGGATAGAGAAGATTGCGTCATTGATAATGATGAACCTACTAGCTTCCAACAGGCCATCCAGAGCGGTGACTCAGTAAGATGGCTGGATGCAACGCGGAACGAGATGGAGTCCATGTACACCAACAAAGTATGGACTTTGGACTTTGCTCCAGATGGGGTAAAACCCATAGGATGCAAGTGGATCTTCAAGAAAAAGATTGGTGTAGATGGACAGGTGGAAACTTATAAGGCTAGACTTGTTGCAAAGGGTTTTCGTCAAAGACCTTGTTTGGACTATGATGAAACTTTTTCTCCAGTGGCTATGCTTAAATCCATTCGGATCCTTCTTGCCATTGCCGCCTTCCATGATTATGAGATCTGGCAGATGGACGTAAAGACGGCTTTTCTAAATGGTAATTTAGAAGAATGCGTCTATATGGATCAGCCAGAAGGTTTCAATCAGAGTGGGAGCAGCGGGAAAGTGTGCAAGTTTCTTAAGTCCATTTATGGACTAAAGCAGGCATCGCGGAGTTGGAACATCTGTTTTGATGAAACGGTCAAAGAATATGACTTTATAAAAAATCCAGATGAACCATGTATATATAGTAAAATTTTAGCACGAACTGTCGTATTCCTCGTATTGTACGTGGATGACATTCTCTTGATAGGAAATGACATTCCTATGCTACAATCTGTCAAAGGATTCTTGTCACACAGGTTCTCCATGAAAGACCTGGGTGATGCCTCTTACATTCTGGGGATCCGGATCTGTCGTGATAGATCTAAGAGGATGTTGGGACTTTCGCAGTCCAGGTATATCAACACTATATTGAAAAGATTCAGTATGGAAGATTCTAAGCGCGGTAATTTGCCGGCTTGTCACGGAATCACCCTCTCCAATGAGATGTCTCCCAAGACTGATTTGGAAAGGGATCGCATGTCGATTATACCCTACGCTTCTGCGGTAGGCTCTATAATGTATGCGATGTTGTGCACTAGACCAGATGTAGCTTATGCACTGAGCGTGGTAAGCCGGTATCAGTCAGACCCAGGGGAGAAGCATTGGATAGCAGTAAAGAACATTCTCAAGTACCTGAGAAGGACTAAGGATATGTTCTTGGTTTACGGCGGGAAAGACCTCAAGATTGAGGCTTTTGCTGACTCCAGCTTCCAGAGTGACAAGGATGACTCCAAGTCCATGTCAGGTTATGTCTTTACCCTCAATGGAGGGGCGGTGTGCTGGAAGAGTTCTAAGAAGGACACCGTTGCTGACTCGACGATGGAAGCGGAGTATATCGCTGCTTGCGATGCCGCAAAAGAAGCAGTCTGGATGAAGAAGTTCCTCACAGAACTTCAGGTGGTTCCATCCATTGTTGATCCAATACCTCTGTATTGTGACAACAACGGGGCTATAGCTTTAGCGAAGGAACCCAGGTCCCATCAGAAGTCCAGACACATCTTAAGGCGGTATCACTTGATCAGGGAGATCATAGATCGCCGGGAGATCGAGGTGCGGAGAGTTGCTACAGAGGAGAACACTGCAGATACATTCACAAAGGCCTTAGCTCAGACACAGTTCGAGAGGCTATTCGAGATGATAGGTCTTCGATACGCCAGTACATGGCCCTAGTGCAAGTAGGAGATTGTTAGTGTATATGCCCTAGGGGCCATTATTGCATCATACTAGCTTGTATATTACTTAATGGAAGCTTAGGATATTCACAGTTATATTAACAGTCTTGCTCAACACAGTAGTAAGCTACTTGGTTTATATCTATCTTAATATGTGTATATGTTTCTTTTAGCATATCACGAATACATATTGATAGAGCCCATAGGATCTTGCTTGACTACCAGCGTTGTGATGGCAGTCACACTAGTAGGGGCTGGGTAGTCTACAAGCACATCCTTTTTCAGGTCCCTAGTCGTAGGATTATCGAGACAGGGCATCGATACTCCAGAGTAGAATAGTCTATACGCTTCTCATCCCAGCAGGGGAAATGGTCTGTCCCACAGCCATTAGTACGTTGTACTGGAGATAGTATACAGGTGCTCGTTGGGTTACGGGTACACCGGACATGACTTGCAGGGAACTGTTGGTTGGTATTATACCCGTCATCAGTTAATAGTTTCCAGGTGACATGAGTACAGCATAGTCCGTTGACTTGACACTGCTGCTTCGTCTCGAGTGTGTTCCCACTATTCTTAGATTGCTACCCTACCACGGCTCAAAGGAGTCGTGCAAACAGGTAGCAGTTGGGTGCAGTCCCGAAACACTTGGAGGCAGTGCCAGTTAGAAAGGATTCGTCTCTCCCGGTATTGGGAGTTGATATCGCACTGTGTTTGGAAAGCCATTGCGCAATGTCCCTGGCTAGGGCAAACGAGATTTACCGGTAGGATTTCCAGTAGCTTCTCAAGGTGTAATGGGCTT
This sequence comes from Agapanthus africanus, assembly GCA_030015575.1. Taxonomy (NCBI): domain Eukaryota; kingdom Viridiplantae; phylum Streptophyta; class Magnoliopsida; order Asparagales; family Amaryllidaceae; genus Agapanthus; species Agapanthus africanus. The sequence continues at coordinate 202,937,013 of JASDDO010000026.1, forward strand.
CACTTCGACACGACTTATACCGCTTTTAGGGGATTGATGCTTGCCTCCCCTAGGCCCGATATGCGATAGTATTAGACGAACAGACCGGACTGTACAGAGATCGTCACATCAGGCTCAGTAGGAGTTCGGATGGGTTTCCTCATCGCCCTTCTTATCGACATCTACCTGGGGACCGTTACGTACAGCTAGTACCGCTTGCAACCTGTGGTTAAACCCACTGCCAGCGTAGTGTTGAGTCTTTAGAGTCCTACACAGAGAGTTTCCCTGCTTCAGGTGAAATGATATAGAGGTCGTATGGTTTTACGACAGGGTTCGGACATATACGTGTACTTGTGCACGTATGATGTTCGGACAGATAATACTAGCGGGCTATAGTTTAAGCCAGATTCTAGTATTGGATTATTGGATTTATACAGTCTCAGTATTTCCGTGTTTTACGGATGGGAGGGGCATTCTCGTAATTAGTCGAGAAGCTTCTAGAAGAAAGGTGAGGTGGAGAGCTTAGGTGTAATTTGCATTAAATGAATTTGTGACTCATGGAGTGATTCATCCAAGTGAGTTAATGAAGCATTTATTGCTTAATGACTCATGAGATGATTCATTCATTTGTATTAAATGAAGCATGGCTGTAATTATCTATATGATTTATTTTGATAATTATTATGCTTCATCAAATATAGAATGAGTTATATTTTCATTTCATTCTCACATACACACTCTCTCCCCTCAAGTTCTCCTCTTCTTCAATCTAACCCTAATCCTCTCATGTGTTGAGATCCCAAGGGTTAGAAGGACTAATTAATCGTTAATCCATCTTTATATCCTCTAGGTCACTTGGATTAACAATCCTAGCCACTTAGTTACCTTAAGTGAGAGGTTAAAACTTGGAGAAGGAACTCTCGGGAGGATCTTCTATCATATCGAGGAGGCCGACGAGAAGGTGAACAACAAGAACAAGAAGGACTAGTATCTTGAGGTATAATCATCTATCATAGTTGTTTAGAACTTCTAGATAGTTATTAGTTAGGGTTTAGCAAAGATCCGTAAAGTTAGTCGATGTTAACTTAAACAAAATGATTATTTTACCTATTCCGCCTCCCCGCATCACGTGGGGTGTCTAACATCGACTTACAAATTCATCGGAGGAAAACTTACTGTATGATCTCTTTCTCGAGCGACTTGCATCAGGTCTGAGCAAGATCCATCAGAAGAAGCAAATCAATTTCACCGATCTCGTATCGGAGCGCCACAACGGATTAAAAGTCCCAACTATTCCACCTATGAACGGCTACGAGTCCTTCTAATCCATCCACACTTGTAAACATTATCAACTTTTATCTTCATGAACTCTGGGAGCAATCTCTCGATAACCTCAGCAATGATTGGTACCGCTATATGAACAGTACACAACACCACGATCTTCGGAGAGGAGAAAACATCACGTCTCAAGTCCGGCTGATCTCTAGCAATGACTCAACCATCTGGTGCGGATCCCGAAGAACTCGCTTCAACATTAGAACCCGATCAAATATGAATAAACGACATGTCTTTATATAACCGGAATGACACTCTTGTCTGTTATTGTCCCAGACAAGTCTGCCCTGACCGTATCTCTACTCGTAGCCTTCTCGGCTCCCATAAACATGGTGACCGGAACAATCAACATGTATTGACGATGATAGATCAATGGAATGAATAGAAGGAAGATCTCAAGATATAAATCCTAAGGTAACTTAGGCGGAGTATCATATCGTAAATATGTCGTGGAACATATGTACGGTACGTCACTCTACTTAGTACCTACTCTATCAACCAAGGTTATCCTATATAATGAAAGTTCGGGTATAAGACCCCCAAAGTCAAGTCTAAATTCTATAATGTAAAGTCTAGGTAACAAAAGTGCATGCCTAAACCCCATATAGTCAAACCTAGACTCGAACAAAGGTTAAACCAAACGCTCTGATACCAACTTGGTCACGACCCAAATATGGTACGTGACCGGCACTTAAATCACGTGATATCTAAAGACGCCAACACGGTTCAAGTAAGCCGAAATCCGAAATCTAAACCTTTTTCTTTTTCAAAATGTTGGAGGTGAAGTTTAATTTATCAACGGAAGAAATCTATTTAATTAACCATTTGATTTTCACTAAGTATGTTTAAAGAGCATCTATGGCAATCTAAAATTCGACAGCACCTCCTTTGTAAATTTTGCATAAAAACCCAATACAAATACAACAATAAAATAGCATCCCAACGGGAGCTAACCTCCACGCCCAAACGACGGAGTAACCAAACAATCTATATCAGAAGTCGACTCCAATGAGTGCGACATCACCACATACAAATTCTAAGGCTCGCTTTTAAGTCCACAATATACCATTTCTAAGTGGATGGAGTTTTTCCTAGATACAAGAATATATATATAACCAAATGTGAGTACGATACAATAGTAACTCACCTACCCAATGTGATCACCGAAAGGAATGCATGCCAATCTGCTGATAATCCAAACGGTAAAACCTGCAAGAAACTGTGGCACAACGGGGATGAGTTGCCAACTCAGTGAATAAAAGTACATCACAAGGTAGAAATCGAAATGTACGACGATACCTAGGTCATAAGTATAGTACTATCATAATCTGTACTAATATAATATGATATGCATATGTATTATAATGCAATCCTATCTGTAATTCAATCCCAAATAGAATATATTAAATGCAAATGACCTGTATCTATGTATAAGCCTAATGTAACCGAATATATATATAAAGCTCTTCTTTAAAATAGCCATGGAATAGCTATATCACGGTATACAACAGACGTGATAGTATGAAATATAATAAGTATCTTTACTTAGGATATACGTCCTGCTGTTTTGATGGAAATGTTAAGAGGTTTACAATTTAAAGATCTCAGTGTCATATCATACATTTCAAAATAATGAGTCTATAGCTCGTGTTTAAATTCCTTTTTATGTATATGAATGCTCGTACAAATATATACAGGTAATGTCCCCCGGATCAGTCCTGGTCGACTACAATAACTGTAATCTAACTGTGTATCTCATGATAGCAATCATATCTGTAGGGTTCTTAGGCACTCCCAAGAGGTCTCACAAGGCATCAACCATGCCAATTTCAAAATTTACGGTGCCGAGAAACCCTAGACTACGGATCGTTAACTAGAAATCTAGGCGACCAAAGAAACTAGTTTACAACTAAACTAAAAGAACGGAAATACAACCTTTGTAGATCCGTTTCTCCTCCTCCATAGCTCCATGATGAAGTCCTCTCCGCTGTCCAAATCGAACCGTGACTCTAGCATCGGCTTCAACGGAGAAAAAGCGGGCTAGGTCATCGACGACGATGCCGAAGATGATCTACGTCGAGGCATCACTAGATCAAGCTCCACCTTCACCAAGCCATGAAAACTTGTGAAGGAAACACCCTATACTACTTGGCAAGAGGTAGAGGATGAAGAAATAGGAAGTGGGTTCTCTTTAGAATTGGATTTCTCACACATTTCATCAATCCACCATTGATGAAGTCAAGCTTCTTCAAGTGAAGAAGAAGAAGAAGAAGATGAATATTATGATAAGTTCATTTAAAAACAAAAAGTAAATGAATACTTATCATAATCATAACCATGGTCAAGTGTAGAGAATAAATCATGATTAGTGGGAATGGTTAGGGTTAAGCATGGAGACAAAATGGTCACTTGGTCAAAGCTTCATGAAGCTTCAACATGCATCCAAAGAAAGCCACCATTTTGCATTATGCTAAATATTTTTCCAAAAAAGAATAAATAGATAAATAAATGAGAAAAGGAAATGAAACCCTAACCACTTAAGTAACCATGGTTTAATTCTTTACACACACCCAAACTAGCATGTATCATCAAACACGATACAATCTTGTGTATAAAAGTATATCACATATACAATGTGCACAATCCAAGTGAGAAAATCCTTTTAAAGTGAACCGATACTAGTTAATGCAAAGTAATATATCAAATATATAATTATGCATTAAATCATTAAATCAACACTTGATTCAATGATCCGGTCATATCGTATATATAACCGACTAATATCAACAGTAACAACTTATCGAATCAACACTTGATCCGATAACCCGGCTATATCGCATATAACCGATCAATGTCACATATCGCGAGAATCGAATACAGTATCACATACTGGTATCATTCTCGGTCCCGCACATATCTCATATGCGCTCCTATTTCGTTTCGCTTGAGCCAGGAAACCTCTGTGTAGGACTCTAAAGACTCGTCAATACGCCGGCAGCAGATGATGATCATATCAAACACCCACAAGCCGCAAGCGGTCTGCTAAACGTAACGGCTACCTCGGTATTGAGCGATCAGAAGATCGACGAGCAAGCCCGCTCACACTCCAGTGAATCCAACCAGTAACACTACCGTACAGTCCGGTCTGATCGTCTGATATGTCGCATATCTCGCCTAGGGGTGGTAAACGTCAGACCCCAATAGCTCGATAAGTCGTGTCGATATGAGGTCTATAACAGTTTGAGAAACTACTGGTAACACTTACCAGTAAATCTCAGCAACCCTGGCCAGGGATTTCCGGTTATAGCCAATCGAACACAGCGCAACATCAACTCCCTATACCGGGAGAGACGAATCCCCTCCTATAGCTCATTGCCTCCATGTGATTCGGGACTGTACCCAAAAACCACCGTTTTGCACGCCCTCTTGGACGTGGTAAGGTGGAAATCAAAGCACAGTGGGAACCACACAAGACTCTATGACGATCTCGGGTCAACAGACTACTCTGTACCAGTGTCACCAGAGAACTGCCATCTGACGTAAGGTATAATACCATCTGGGAGTTCTCGGCGAGTCCGTCCAGTGTACCCAGTCTCCACTGAGCACCCGTATATCATCTCTGATGTCAAACACCAATGGATATGGGATCATCCATCGCCCATCTGTATGGGTCGAGAAGGTATACGCTAGTCTACTCTGGTATATCGATGCCCCGTCTCGATACACCCACGACTAGGGACTTTGAAGGATGTACTTATGGACTACCATGTCCCTACTAGTATGATCCGCATCATAGTCCAGGTAGTCAAGTACACATCCTAAGGGCTTTACCAACATGTAACTGAGAGACGATCAATGTACACGTTAAGGTAAAGAGTAACCAGATAGCATACTATCATGTCGAGCAAGAAAGTCCTCCTTATATATGTCCCAGCATCCACTACAATATACATCCTATGTATAGCAATGGCCTCTAGGGCATACATATAACTAACAATCTCCTACTTGCACTAGGGCCATCTGATAGCAGTGGTTGTAGTATCTCATACTCAACCATCCCATAAAAGTCTCTCTCTCTGGGAATAGGCCTTTGTGAGTGGATCCGCCATGTTGTCCTCTGAGTCTACTCTCCTAACCTCGATCCCTTAGAGATCAACCATCTCCATGATCAGGTGATACTGCCTTAGAATATGTCTGGATCACTGATGGGACCTGCGTTCCTTGGCATAAGCCACTACTCCATTGTCACACAATGGGAGGAACATAGTTCATCTCATGAACCAATATACACCCAAACAGCCTCTTTGGTAGCATCTTAAGTAGCGATGTATCCTGCCTTTATCGTCTAGTATGCCACGGTATCTAGCTTGGAACTCTTCCAACATACCGTCCCTCGATTGAGGGTAAAGACAATGCCTGTGACTGACACTCAGTCGTCTTTATCACTTTTGGAACACTTCCAGTGATTCTCCCCAGGATCAACTGATACCATCTCACTACAACTAGTGAGTGTCCTAATATCCAATTAGATCTATTTCATAGATCCATAACCAAGGATTTAGCAGGTATCACTTTGATCCTATATGGAAAATCATTGTGATAAGTGGAGATTGATCGAGCGTAGCATAGGAAACTCCTTCCCTATCAAGAGTATGTCATCCACGTACTCTACGAGGATCACCACCATACTCCCTACTACCTTTTTGTTTATACAAGGTTCATCTACCATTTTGATGATGTCAAACTCTTTGACTTATCCATCAAAACAGATGTTCCAACTCCGCGATGCCTGCTTTATCCTATAAAACATCTTGTACACGTTTCCGCTGCTCCTACTGTTTACGAAGCCCTCTGGCTGTGTACTTATAGACGTCCTCTTCTAAAACATCATTTAGAAAAGCAGTCATGGCACCCAACCGCCAGATATCGTAGTCATGGTATGTAGCCGTGGCAAGTAGGATCTGGATGGACTTAAGCATAGTCACTTGAAAAGGTTTCATCATAATCCACGCCTGGTCGATGACGAAAAGCTTTAACAAGTCTATCTTTGAAAGTCTTAACTTTTCCATCTACACCAAGTAATCTTCTCAAGATATACTTGCTCCTGATGGGGATTTAACCCTTCAGATATAGCAACCAAAGTCCATACTTTGTTGATGTATAAGGATTCCATCTCAGATCGCTAAGCATCCAGCCATTCTAACAGAGTCTTACTCCTGATGGCCAGCTCGAAACTAGTTGGGTCATCATCTCATGATGCAATCCTCGCTCCCACTGTCATAGAGAAACCAAAGTATCTCTCAGGTGGGTGAGGAACCCTACTAGATCGGCGGAGAGGCTGAGGTTAGTTGGCATCTACTGAATCCTTCGGTTCTACCAAATCATCCGCTGCAGATTGTATAGCTGGAACATTTCCAGTTCTACATAATAGTCTTTGCCTCGAGCTTGTCCGGATTTTGTTTTTAGACATAGGCCGGACAACCCCAAATCTTAACTAACTTAAGACATGGGCTCTTCCCTTTCCATATCACATATGAAGTGGTAGGCAACTGATTTGATTTGAACCCTATTCAATAGGTATGCAGCTACTCAAGCGCATAACTCCCCAAAGGAAAAAGGTAACTCAGTAGTACTCATCATAGAGCACACCATATCAAATAGGGTGTATCTGCTCCGCCTCGATATACCATCGTGCTATGGTGTATTCGGAGGAGTAATGCTGAGAGAGAATCTCATTCTCCTTCAGAATAGTTCAGGAATTCCGTGCTCAAGTATTCTCCTCCTTGATCTCATCATAGGACATAATACTTATACCCGTATTTTGGTTTTCTACTTCTAACTTATATTCTGTGAATATCTCAAAAGGTTCGGACTTGTGTTTTAACAAGAACATATGTCTGAATCTAAAGAGATTATTAGAGAATGTAATGAAGTATAAAGAACCAGTCCTGGCATGTGTAGACAGGGGACCTTACATACATCATCATGTATCAGTCCCAAGAGTTCACTAACTCTTTCTCTATTTCCAATAAACAGAGCTGGTGTCATTATATCTTTGTGACATGACTGGCAAGTTTCACAAGATGTAAATTCAAACTGATTTAAATATGCATCTAAATGTAACTTCATCCAGTCGGGTCGCATTGATATGACCTAGTCTACAATGCCTCAAGAAGGAATCGTTCATTTCTGAACTCTTCCTCTTGTGTGTGTTCTGTATACTAAGAACTGTAGTTTGATTTAGAACGTCAATGCTTTTAGATAACGTGCCTAATCCAATCAACTTTTGATATAGGAAATGTTCAAAACATTATCCAATAATACAAAATTTTATCATTTCTTTACTAATAAAGAGACTGATATGATTTTGTATATCAGGTTCGGTATCTAATAGCATTTGTTCAGAATCAATGTATTGATAATACAGGGTGACAGTGACCAACAGACTTGGCTGCAACACTTGCCCCGTTTTCTGCCTCATGAAACTTATCACCCGTTCTCAGTTCTCTACCTTGCTGTAGCCCTATGTAACAGATTACATATCTGGGATCCTGATCTGGTATCACATACCCAGGACGTAGAGGATACAGAGAAATAGTTCTTTGTAATGAACACACCCGAAGATGATGCATCAGCATGCACTTTCTTCGTTTGGGCGGCACGGGAAATCTGGTATTCCCCAATTTCCTGCTCTGTCTTATAACAATTATAAGTTGGAGCGGGACCAACGTTCCCCAGCTCAGTAAAACAAGCGGGTTCGGTCAATATTCCGTTTTAGTATCTTGATTAAGGCGTGACATGGTCGCTACCAGGAGAGAGAGAGAGAAGAAAACACTCAGCGTGCGCTCTTTCAAGAATAGATTGGTTATTATTTTATCTAATCAGGATGGCTCCCACTGCTTTTTATCAAATCTTCCTTCAAACCCTAAAAGGAAAGACTAGCCGGGATTAATTACACACTACAAGTTCGCCAATCTTTCAGCCAGGCCAGTGTCGGTACTTTGAGGGAGGTCCCCCGTGCTTTCGCATGAACCTAATTAATGTAAACCTCGTTTTCCCAGAGGCGTAACCTCGTTGACACCTTTCTAGATACCTACTTGATCGGCTAATTGTAATGTATAAAACTCTCCCAGGAGTAACTCTTACTCGCAGCGGGTATCGGGATCCAACTATCTCATAGAAGGTATGCAATCTCATTGCAAATTTCAACACTTGAAATTCCCGATAATTTTGCCCCTAGCGTCCTATGACCTTGACGCAGGCCAACAAACCATAGTGCGCTAGTCAAGTTCAACCCGTCATTTCCTGATTGAATTAAACCCACCCGCACGACCCTTGACGCAGGCCAACAAAGTCGCACGACTATCCTAATCCAATCTGCATCATATGCATAAGCAGATAAATACTAGTTAGCTACCGCACACTACGCCTTGACGCAGGCCAACAAACGTAGCACGAATACTAACTACCACTTATCTGAAATGACGGAGGGCTACGACAGGTTTTTCTGAAAACCTATTGCTTAATGAACTTGATATCGTTGTAGAATCAAATGATTTTGAAATGGAGTGCTTTTGAGGCTTTTCTAGTTTTGCTAAAGGAGTCACTCCCGGTGAAGGGATCGTCGGTCCTTTCCTCGTCGAATGAGGTGCGGGATATATCATATATATCACTGTGCAAAGCAAAAACACTTAAAAGCTATCAAAAGACAAACCGAGTGTGTAGCATCTGCCAGTTATTGCTAAAGGAGTCACTCCCGGTGAAGGGATCTCGGTCCTTTCCTTATCGAATAAGGTGCAGGATATATCATATATACCGCTGTGCAAAGTAAGAACTGTAGCTACCTGTTTTATTTTGAAATTCGATTCTACAACATCTTAGGTTTCTTTTATTTCATTAATCATATTAATGAAGTCCCATCATTTAAGTACCTAAACATCACAGATAAATACGACGTACACTTATGCCATCCGCATTCGCCTCGATGTCCCCTCATGCACCGTTAGGTTAGGTAACTAACGGCAGAGCGGGGCAGGGCTAGCGCGCGTGTAAAACATAAGTAACGTCTATATAATATATCATATATACAATATACTGTATCTATCACAGAACATCACATGTTCACATCACAGATATCGCAGCAGAAGAAACATATGAAATATTGGATATACTAGGACGTCCGTGTTTTCAATACGAGCCAGTATAAAACACGGATTCCACGGTCGTGATGAATAGCCAAACCCACACCCCTAGACCCCTACGAGAGCAGCAAGCAACCCTGCCAATTCTAGAGTAAGGATACCCGGACTCGACTCCTCAAGTTGGTCTCCCACTGGACTCCAGAACCCGGTTACTTGTGCTCCCCTCCTTGGGTCTATCCTAGTGCGGAAAAGTAAATAATATACATCAACGGTGACAACTTCCGCAACCTGGAAGCGCCCCAATAAAAGAATATTACATACAAGATTTTACATGAATGAAAATGAAAAACACTATTCTCACATAAAAACCCCCGGCTATTCAAAGACGACGATCCAATATAACATATCCAGCAACACATAACATCACATGTCATCAACGTAAGTAAACATGCGTATTCCAATTGTCGTTGACATATAGCAACGAAACCGGCGATATCACATATTACACTTACGGTCACAGAAAAGAAAGTGTAAAACTACAACAGTTGGAATCCGCAACCTCCTCAGACATCGCATGCCTGACCAAATGAATTCTTTAGACATCGCATGCCTAACAATTATAAACCCCGCATTTTAGTCTCAAAATCGAAAACTCTTTTCAATATCAAGTCGGGCAATTCAACAAGATTCCCGACATCCTGATCGAATCCTCGTCGCAAACTTCAGTAGACGGCCGCACCCCCGATACCGTCGACGAAGTGCACCAAGGAGGAACACCGCTGCCGCGAGCACCCGAACGGATGCTTTCGGCGACGGGGTTCTCCTACAGTCACTTAGTCGGGGCTATGGAGTGAGGCTGTCTATTAAGTTTACCCGGCGAGTATCCGCGTACGCTACGTGATTGCGACGGACTTTTGATCACATCAAAATTCCGTGGCAACCGATCAAGTGAGACTAAAGTGCTATGTTTATAACATTCATTCAGTTATCTCATAACTTATTGTGAATTCCAATTATTGTATCACATTCCAGATAATTAGAAAATGTTAAACTTTCCGATTGAACATTCGAACACCCAAGTTTTCCCGAAACAGCTCAACACATGAAAAAAGTCTAACAACATTCAGTTCGTGCCTCAGTACCAACGGTCCAGCCATAGAAGGGTCAAGCCAACGCCTCACATGTGGCACGCCGTACTGCCCCAAACCCGAAGGTTCAAAGGGCAGTTCAAGACGGTCACATAATCGAGTTAAGGTTTGTTGTCTTCTAGAGGGTCCATCGCGTTACTTGCATTACTTAGAACGTCGTTAAACTACGGAAAAATCCAACACTTGGAAATTTCCCGACAGGGGAAAAAGTGGGTATTTATATCCGGCCGAACTTTTTAACATATTCAAAAATTATCCGGAAAGGCAAATAGACAAAGTTAAAAAAAATCCGATCGATTCATCGAGTCCCCAATACAACCCCAGAACACTCATCTCTATAATCAATATTAAAAATTCCCAGAAAATATAAAAACCAGAGATATGAATTACTGTGCAAAGAACCGTCGCAAATACCATAAATATGCCGCGGAACCGCCGCTAAAGGGGGGTCAACGCCGCGGTTCCGCGATCAAGTAGAGGAATTAAAGGCTCCGTTTTGCACAGTAATTCATAAAAAACCCTGCTTAATTTTCTGCATATTTTTAATATTGAAAATCCAAAATTTTCAAAAAAGGACAGAGAGCAATTTGGAGTTAGGGATTTCGGGTCGATCGGACTTCAAACTCCGTCTAGACTTCGCCTAAGGCTCTAGCTAGGCTCTGATACCACTGTAGGGTTCCTAGGCACTCCCAAGAGGTCTCACAAGGCATCAACCAAGCCAATTTCAAAATTTACGGTGCCGAGAAACCCTAGACTACGGATCGTTAACTAGAAATCTAGGCGACCAAAGCAACTAGTTTACAACTAAACTAAAAGAACGGAAATACAACCTTTGTAGATCCATTTCTCCACCTCCATAGCTCCATGATGAAGTCCTCTCCGCTGTCCAAATCGAACCGTGACTCTAGCATCGGCTTCAACGGAGAAAAAGCGGGCTAGGTCATCGACGACGATGCCGAAGATGATCTACGTCGAGGCATCACTAGATCAAGCTCCACCTTCACCAAGCCATGAAAACTTATGAAGGAAACACCCTATACTACTTGGCAAGAGGTAGAGGATGAAGAAATAGGAAGTGGGTTCTCTTTAGAATTGGATTTCTCACACATTTCATCAATCCACCATTGATGAAGTCAAGCTTCTTCAAGTGAAGAAGAAGAAGAAGATGAATATTATGATAAGTTCATTTAAAAACAAAAAGTAAATGAATACTTATCATAATCATAACCATGGTCAAGTGTAGAGAATAAATCATGGTTAGTGGGAATGGTTAGGGTTAAGCATGGAGACAAAATGGTCACTTGGTCAAAACTTCATGAAGCTTCAACATGCATCCAAAGAAAGCCACCATTTTGCATTATGCTAAATATTTTTCCAAAAAAGAATAAATAGATAAATAAATGAGAAAAGGAAATGAAACCCTAACCACTTAAGTAACCATGGTTTAATTCTTTACACACACCCAAACTAGCATGTATCATCAAACACGATACAATCTTGTGTACAAAAGTATATCACATATACAATGTGCACAATCCAAGCGAGAAAATCCTTTTAAAGTGAACCGATACTAGTTAATGCAAAGTAATATATCAAATATATAATTATGCATTAAATCATTAAATCAACACTTGATTCAATGATCCGGTCATATCGTATATATAACCGACTAATATCAACAGTAACAACTTATCGAATCAACACTTGATCCGATAACCCGGCTATATCGCATATAACCGATCAATGCCACATATCGCGAGAATCGAATACAGTATCACATACTGGTATCATTCTCGGTCCCGCACATATCTCATATGCGCTCCTATTTCGTTTCGCTTGAGCCAGGAAACCTCTGTGTAGGACTCTAAAGACTCGTCAATACGCCGGCAGCAGATGATGATCATATCAAACACCCACAAGCCGCAAGCGGTCTGCTAAACATAACGGCCACCCGGGTATTGAGCGATCAGAAGATCGACGAGCAAGCCCGCTCACACTCCAGTGAATCCAACCAGTAACACTACCGTACAGTCCGGTCTGATCGTCTGATATGTCGCATATCTCGCCTAGGGGTGGTAAACGTCAGACCCCAATAGCTCGATAAGTCGTGTCTATATGAGGTCTATAACAGTTTGAGAAACTACTGGTAACACTTACCAGTAAATCTCAGCAACCCTGGCCAGGGATTTCCGGTTATAGCCAATCGAACACAGCGCAACATCAACTCCCTATACCGGGAGAGACGAATCCCCTCCTATCGCTCATTGCCTCCATGTGATTCGGGACTGTACCTAAAAACCACCGTTTTGCACGCCCTCTTGGACGTGGTAAGGTGGAAATCAAAGCACAGTGGGAACCACACAAGACTCTATGACGATCTCGGGTCAACAGACTACTCTGTACCAGTGTCACCAGAGAACTGCCATCTGACATAAGGTATAATACCATCTGGGAGTTCTCGGCGAGTCCGTCCAGTGTACCCAGTCTCCACTGAGCACCCGTATATCATCTCTGATGTCAAACACCAATGGATATGGGATCATCCATCGCCCATCTGTATGGGTCGAGAAGGTATACGCTAGTCTACTCTGGTATATCGATGCCCCGTCTCGATACACCCACGACTAGGGACTTTGAAGGATGTACTTATGGACTACCATGTCCCCACTAGTATGATCCGCATCATAGTCCAGGTAGTCAAGTACACATCCTAAGGGCTTTACCAACATGTAACTGAGAGACGATCAATGTACACGTTAAGGTAAAGAGTAACCAGATAGCATACTATCATGTCGAGCAAGAAAGTCCTCCCTATATATGTCCCAGCATCCACTACAATATACATCCTATGTATAGCAATGGCCTCTAGGGCATACATATAACTAACAATATCAATATATATGGATGTCCAGCATCGACACCCAAAATCAGAAATCTCTCGTGTCCATCACCGACACATAAATCCTCAAATCTCTTGTGTCTATCGCCGACACGCAAATGCAGATATCGTTGACACCATCTCAACAAATGATCATGTAGGGTTAGCTTAGCACCTTAGCAAGGTTTTGGGAAGCATCAATCATGCTACTTTAAAATTTTTGGGGTGCTAAACAAACCCTAACCAAGATCTTAACTAGAGACTTAGAGTTAAACATGATATGTAAACTCTTTACATCTAAGTGAACAATGAATACAACCTTTGTAGACCGGTCCTTCACTTCAAATAGCTCCGTGTTGAGGTCCCTTCGCTGCGATCATCAAGTACCCGGACTCTAGAGAGGCTCCATGAAGAGAAAGATGCAACCTTGCTTGAAGACTTCATTAATCCAAGATGATCTACCTTGAAGAATCTCAAACCCAAGCTCTTGCATAACTAATCAAGTATTAGTAAAGTAAACACCCTAATCTAAGTGGCTAGAATAGATGAGGATGATGAAATAGGAATTTAGCTCTCTTTTGTTTTCTTTATCTCACAAAAATCCATCACAAACCCAAAAAGCTAGAAAGCTTTTTCTAAGAGGAAGAAGAAGAAGAAATCTATTTGTGATGAATAATGAAATCTTGTTGTGGTTACCAATCCAACCAAGGGTTAAGAATTAAGGCTTAACCCTTGTAGAGAATAAACTAGGGTAAAGGGTTTTGGGTTGGGTTAAGAAATATCTTCACAAAATATCTTAGCTAAAAAACAAAAGAAAAAAAGCTAACCCAAATCAAAACCCTAACTTGTTTAAACTCCACAAAGCATGTTGCATTTGTGACCCTAACTTTTTATAATATTATATATCACATATATAATATATTTTGTAACAAAATAAAATAATACAATTAACATATATCACATACATATCAATGTATTATCCAAGTGAGAAAAAGAATCTTTAAGTGAGCTTATATTAGTTAATGCAATATAATATATCAAATATATAATTATACATTAAATTATCAAATCAACACTTGATCCGATAATCCGGCTATTTCATAAATAACCGACTAATATAATCTGTATCAGTTCATCGAATCAACACTTGATCCGATGACCCAGCCATATCACATATACCCGGCTGATATTACATATCGCGAAAACCTAATACGGTATCACATACACGTATTATTCTCGGTCCCGCACATAGCACATATGTGCTCCTACTCCGTTTTTCCTGAGCCAGGAAACCCTTGTGTAGGACTCTAAAGAATTGTCAATACGCCGGCAGTAGGTGATGATCATATCAAACACCCACAAGCTGCAAGCGGTCAGCTAAACGTAACAGCCACCCAGGTGTTGAGCAATCAGAAGATCAACAAGCAAGCCTGTACATTCTCCTACGAATCCAACCAGTAACACTCCTGTACAGTCCGGTCTCTTCGTCTGATATGTCGCATATCCAGTCTAGGGTGGTAAACGTCAGACCCCAGTAACCGATAAGTCGTGTCGATATGAGGTCCATAACAGTTCGAGAAACTACTGAAAACACTTACCAGTAAATTACAGCAGCCCTGGCCAGGGATTTCCAGTTATAGCCAATCGAACATAGCGCAACATCAACTCCCTATACAGGGAGAGACGAAACCCCTCCTATCGCTCATTGCCTCCATGTGATTCGGGACTGTACCTAAAAGCCACCGTTTTGCGCGCCCTCTTGGACGTGGTAAGGTGGAAATCAAAGCACAGTGGGAATCACACAAGACTTTATGACCATCTCGGGTCTACAGACTAACCTGTATCAGTGTCACCAGAGAACTGCTATCTGACGTGAGGTATAATACCATTCGGAAGTTCTCGGCAAGTCCGTCCAGTGTACCCTGTAAGTCCACGTTGCGACCCCCGGTTCTTACGGGGAGGCGGAAACGGTATAAAAATCAAATTTTTGGCGCATGGGGCAACATGGACTAAACAAAGTCGGGATCTTTTCCTAAACTAAAACTAGCAAACAAGCTAAAGAGAGTTAGCTACTCGGAAAGATGGTTATACCTAAACTTGAACTCCTTCTTCTTCAAACTTTTTAGAGGTTGATGGTTCTTTCCTCGTCGCCTTCTTCCGTCAAAGATGAATCCACCTGAGGGTTCAACCTTCGGGCACTTTCTCGAACTTTGAGAGAACTAGAATCTTCGGCTTGCTAAACCTTTGATCCTAGAGAGAGTAGAGAGTGTCTAAGGGGTGTTTTCTTTTCAAGGAGAGGGATTCTCAACATATGAGAAGGATTCTCCTTGAGCTTGAGGAAGAAGAAGATGAAGTGAAGAGAGAGAATGGTTATGATAGAATGAGCTCTTTTTCTTCTTACAACCATAACAAAAAGAAAAAGATATATCTAATTAATAATAATAATTCAAAATGAAATAGTTGATGGTTGTATTTGGAATGACCATTACCATCACTACATTAAATGAATGTAAGCAAGAATCAAGGAGCATCCTTGCAAAGTAATGATGATGGTCAAACATTCAACCATGGTCAACAAGTCAACCATGGTCAACAAGTCAACAAAACCAACCATGACATAATTTCATTTAATTACTATTATTAATTGATATTTCATAATTCCATTAGGGTTTGGAAAAAGACGACTGTCAACTGTGCATACGCACCCGTTCCGAAACCCTAATGAAAAACCTCTTCCTCCGCCTCAAACAACTGTGCATACACACCTGCATTCTCGTTCCGAGGAACAAGAATACGGAGAGATAAAAGCAACCCCAAAACATATACCAGTATCTGACTCAAACTAGAGCCAGCCAGTAATATCCGTCCGGACTCCAAACGTGCACAAGTGCGCGAATGAGAACGAACCCTGTCGCAAAACCATGCGACCTCTACTCTGTTTTGCCCAGAGGCGAATACCCTCTGTGTGGGACTCTAAAGACTCGACACTACGCTGGCAGTGGGTTTAACCACAGACCGCAAGCGGCACTAGCTGTGCGTAACGGTCCCCAGGTAGATGCCTACAAGAAGGCTGACGAGGTGAACCCCATCTGAACTCCTACTGAGTCTGAATGTGACATTCTCCGTACAGTCCGGTCTGTTCGTCTGATACATCGCATGTCGGGCCTAGGGGGCGGTAAACGTCAGTCCCCCAATAGCGGTACAAGTCGTGTCGGAGTGAAGCCCAAAACACCCTGAGATAACACTGGAAGCCTACCAGTATATCTCGCTTGCCCTGGCCAGGGACTACTCGTGTAATGGCTCTCCTAGACACATCGCGATGTCAACCCCCAATACCGGGAGAGACGAATCCTGTCTAACCGGCACTGCCTCCAAGTACTTCGGGACTGCACCCAACTACCACCTGTTTGCACGACTCCTTTTAGCCGTGGTAGGGTAGTAGTCAAAGTACAGTGGGAACACACTCGAGGCGAAGTGCCAGTGTCAAGTCAGCGGACTAAGCTGTACTCATGTCACCTGGGAACTGATAACTGACGATAGGTATAATACCAACCTGTCAGTTCCCGACGAGTCCTGTCCAGTGTACTCGTAACCCAACGAGCACCCGTATACTATCTCCAGTACGACGTACTGATGGCTGTGGGACAGACCATCTCCCACACTGGGATGAGAAGCGCATACGCTAGTCTACTCCGGAGTATCGATGCCCTGTCTCGATAGTCCTACGATTAGGGACCTGTATAAGGATGTGCTTATAGATTACCCAGCCCCCACTAGTGTGACTGCCATCACAACGCTGGTAATCAAGCAAAGATCCTAAGGGCTCCACTAATGTGTATAGGTGATATCGCAAAATAAACACATGTACACGTTGAAGTAGAAACAAACCAAGTAGCATACTACTATATCGAGCAAGATTGTTTATACAAGGTGAATATCCCAAGCTTCCATTAAGTAATATACAAACTAGTATGATACAGTAATGGCCTCTAGGGCATATACACTAACAATCTCCCACTTGCACTAAGGCCATGTACTGGCGTATCGAAGACCTATCATCTCGATCAGCCGCTCGAACTGAGTCTGGGGTAGGGCCTTGGTGAATGGATCTGCAGTGTTTTCTTCTGAAGCAACCCTCCGAACCTCGATCTCCTTGCGATCCACGATCTCCCTGATCAGGAGATACCGCCTCAAGATGTGCATGGATCTCTGATGGGACCTGGGTTCCTTCGCTAAAGCTATAGCCCCGTTGTTGTCGCAATACAGAGGTATTGGGTCAACAATGGACGGAACCACCTGAAGTTCTTTGAAGAACTTCCTCATCCAGACAGCTTCTTTTGCGGCATCAGATGCAGCGATGTATTCCGCTTCCATCGTCGAGTCTGCAACGGTTTCCTGTTTGGAACCCTTCCAACACACCGCCCCTCCATTGAGGGTAAAGACAAAACCCGACATGGACTTGGAATCATCCTTGTCACTCTGGAAGCTGGAGTCAGCAAAGGCCTTGATCTGGAGGTCTTTTCCGCCATACACCAAGAACATCTCCTTAGTCCTCCTCAGGTACTTGAGAATGTTCTTTACTGCTATCCAGTATTTCTCCCCAGGGTTTGACTGATACCGGCTTACTACACTCAGTGCATAAGCTACATCCGGTCTGGTACACAACATCGCATACATTATAGAGCCTACCGCAGAAGCGTAGGGTATAATAGACATGCGATCCCTCTCCAAATCAGTCTTAGGAGACATCTCTTTAGAGAGGGTGATCCCGTGACAAGCCGGTAGGTTACCGCGCTTGGAATCTTCCATACTGAATCTTTTCAGTACGGTGTCGATGTACCTGGACTGTGAAAGTCCTAATATCCTCTTGGATCTATCACGATGGATCCGGATCCCCAGGATGTATGAGGCATCACCCAGGTCTTTCATGGAGAACCTTTGTGACAAGAACCCCTTGACAGATTGTAGTATAGGAATGTCATTTCCTATTAAGAGAATGTCATCCACGTATAAAACGAGGAATACTACAGTTCTCGCTACAAATCTACTATAGATGCATGGTTCATCTGGATTTTTGATAAAGCCAAATTCCTTGACCGTCTCATCAAAACAGATGTTCCAACTCCGCGATGCCTGCTTTAGTCCATAGATGGACTTAAGCAACTTGCACACCTTCCCGCTGCTCCCACTTTGAATGAAACCCTTTGGCTGATCCATATAGACACACTCCTCTAAATTTCCATTTAGAAAAGCGGTTTTTACGTCCATCTTCCAAATCTCATAATCGTGGAAGGCAGCAATGGCAAGAAGGATCCGAATGGATTTCAGCATAGCCACTGGAGAAAAGGTTTCGTCATAGTCCAAACCAGGTCTTTGACGGAAACCCTTTGCTACAAGTCTAGCTTTATAGGTCTCAACCTGTCCATCTACACCAATCTTCCTTTTGAAGATCCACTTGCATCCTACGGGTTTTACCCCGTCTGGAGCAATGTCCAACGTCCATACTTTGTTGGTTTACATGGACTCCATTTCGGTCCGCATTGCATCCAGCCATTTTACCGAGTCAACGCTCTGAACGGTCTGCTGGAAGCTAGTAGGCTCATCATAGTCTATGATGCAATCCTCTCTATCCCCGTCTATGAGAAAACCGTAGTATCTCTCGGGCGGATGAGACTGCCTACTACTTCTGCGGAGTGGCATAGGAATGTCCTGTTCTTTTGAACCCTCTGGTTCCACTAAGCTTTCAGTAATAGCTCGTGGTTCTGGAATTTCTTCCAGTTCTACTGTGCTCCCACTTATCTGGTTTTCCAAAAACTCAGTTTCCAAGAAGTAGGCATGACGAGAAACAAGAACTTTTTGTTCCTCTTCACAGTAGAAGAAATATCCCTTGGAGTTCTTTGGATATCCCACGAACTTACACTGTACTGAGCGTGCCTCGAGCTTGTCCGCATGCTGCTTTTTAACAAAAGCTGGACATCCCCAAGTCTTAATGTGACTGAGATGGGGCCCCTTCCCACACCACATCTCATATGGTGTACTAGGCACAGTCTTAGTAGGAACTCGGTTCAAAAGGTACGCAGCTGATTCTAGCGCATACCCCCAGAAGGATCGCGGTAACTCAGCGTTACTCATCATGGACCGTACCATATCCAATAGGGTTCGGTTCCGTCTCTCCGATACACCGTTGTGTTGAGGAGTGTATGGAGGAGTAAGCTGAGAGAGAATTCCGTTCTCTTTTAAATAATTCAGGAACTCGGCACTTAAGTATTCTCCACCTCGATCCGATCTTAGAATCTTAATACTTTTGCCGGTCTGTTTTTCTACTTCATTCTTATATTCCTGGAACTTTTCAAAGGCTTCGGACTTATGTTTCATTAAGAAGACATAACCGTACCTTGAAAAATCATCCGTAAAAGTAATGAAGTAAGAATAACCGCTTCGCGCATGTGTAGACATTGAACCGCACACGTCGCTGTGTACGAGTCCCAAGAGCTCGCTCGCTCTTACTCCGTGTCCAGTGAACGGAGTCTTTGTCATCTTTCCTTTGAGACAGGATTGACAAGTGGCATACGATTGATATTCGAACGGATCCAAATATCCTTCTGTATGTAACTTAGTCAACCTTCTCTCATTGATGTGACCCAGTCTACAATGCCATAAGAAAGTCTGATTGATATCTGGAGACTTTCTTTTGTGTGTATTCTGGACATTGAAAATCTGTGGTTGGTTTAATACGTATACACCATTGCTCAGTGTACCTGACCCAATCAGAACTTGATTAAGGTGAATGTTTACAACATTATTTACAAACGCAAATTCATAACCTTCTTTAGAAACCAAAGATACAGAAATGATATTACAAGTTGCGTTGGGTACAAAAAAGCAATTACGCAAAACCAAAACATGTCCATCTGACATTCCCAGGTGATAGTCCCCCACGGTTTTAGCATCCATGCTAGCTCCGTTCGCAACTCTGAGGGTCATGTCACCTGCCTTCAAAACCCTACGGTTTCTCAACGCCTGCAAAGAATTACAGATATGAGATCCTGATCCGGTATCCAATACCCAGGAAGTAGAGTTTATAGAAAGACAGTTTTCAATAACATACACACCTGAAGCTGAAGCCGCAACCTGCTTCAGTTCCTGTGTCCTGGCCTTCCAAGCCCTGCAATCTTTCTTCCAGTGTCCACTCTTATGACAATAGAAGCATTCTTCCTTTCCAACAAGCTTCCCCGCAATCTTTGTTGCCTTTTCCTTTCCCTTCGTACCCACTTTACTAACACCGCTTCTTGGTTTGGCGGGGGCTTTCTTCCTCTTTCCCTTGGCTTTCGCCTTAGACCTAGAGGAAGAAGATCCTCCTACAAACAAAGCGGGTGTTTCCCTACCCTTCTGTAGGGTGCCCTCTGCGCTCCTCAGCATGTTGAGGAGTTCTGAAAGTTCAACTTCCTTTTCTTGTAAGTTGAAGTTCAGTATAAACTGGGCGTAAGTGGATGGAACGGACTGGAGAATTAAATCCGTATAGAGTTCACTGTCCAACGTGGTCCCAAGTTCCGCGAGCTCCTCAGTGTAGCCAATCATCTTAAGCACGTGGTCCGCTACCGATGATCCGACGGCCAACTTTGTCGAAAATAACTTCTTCGACACTTCGTATCTTGCGATACGAGACTGCTCTCCATACAGTTCTTTTGTATGGAGAAATATGGACTCGAGGTCCATATTCTCATGCCTCCTCTGATGTTCGTTGTCCATAGAGGCAAGCACGAGGCACCTGGCCTTCGCGCAATCAATCTCCCAAGTCTTACGGATTTCCTTATCCGCGACGCTGGAGGTGGGACCTGGGACGGGGGGAGCTTTGGTGGTAAGAAGATACCCCAGCTTGTCGTAAGTGATTGCCAATTTTACATTCCTGAGCCAATCTTTGTAATTTGGCCCTGTCAGTATGTTTTTATCTAGAAGTAACTTAAGTCCAGTCATTTCGAATTTGGTCGCTGCAGGGGGGAGAGAAGAAAC
Organism: Agapanthus africanus; assembly: GCA_030015575.1. Taxonomy (NCBI): domain Eukaryota; kingdom Viridiplantae; phylum Streptophyta; class Magnoliopsida; order Asparagales; family Amaryllidaceae; genus Agapanthus; species Agapanthus africanus. The sequence goes on from JASDDO010000026.1 coordinate 202,958,504, forward strand.
ACTTTAGCACGATGCTCTTGCAAGTTTAGAATGGTTTTTAATTTGTCTAAACAGGATGGCTCCCACTGTCTCTCGAATCCCTCCTCAAACCACAAAGGAAGAATTAGCCGGGATCAATCCCACCGCACAATACTTGCTTAACCGTTCAGCCAGGCCAGTGTCGGTACTTCGAGGGAGGTTTTCCAACGCTTTCGCGAAGTTCCTTAATTGAAGAACCTCTTTTCCCTGGGGGCGTAGCCCCGCTAACACCTTTCTAGGCACCTACTAGGTTTATAGCATTGATCGTTTAGTGAGAAATTTCCCGAGGAGTAGCATATACTCACAGTAGGATCGGGATCCAAATATCATCGCGTGACGAAAATGAAGGAATCCTACCATAATCATCACACTCCAAATGGTATGCAAATCTAGCAAGTTTCAGTACTTATGAAACTCCCGATGTGGATTTTTGCCCCATGCTCTTATGACCTTGACTTTGGCCAACAAATCATAAGTCACATGTCAAGTTCTTCCCATCGTTCTCCAGGTTAATTTGAATCCACCCGTACATACCCTTGACTTTGGCCAACAAGGCAGTACGACTGTTGCAAATCAACGCATCTATCTATGCTGCACATGAATATCCAATAGCTACCAATCACTATGCCTTGACTTTGGCCAACAAACACAGCTTGAATACTATTGACTATTTATGTGAAACGACGGAGGGCTACGAATGGTTTTGGTAAAACCGTGAACGTAGTGAACTTGATATAATCGATGGAACGAGATAGCTTTTAGAAGGAGTGGCTCAAGCTCCGCATTTAAAAGTTAGTTTTGAAAAGAACCGAGTGGTTTTTCGAAAGTGTTCCAACGACTTTAGCTTGGTTTATTATCTTACATTAGTTCTTTTAATGCGTGATATTCTTGCATTAGTTCTTTTAATGCGTCCCATCATTTAATCCTACCATTGCAGAAAACAACCAAAATATGACGTACGCTTATGCCATTCGCATTCGCCACGGGGTCCCGTCATCACCCGTTAGGTTACTTAACTAACGACAGAGCGGGGGTTGGGCTAGCGCGGCTGTAAAACATAAGCAACACCTAAATATAAAGCAATGATAGACATTACAGATCACAGATGAATACATTGGATATTCTAGGAATCCGCAATCCGTTCGAGCCTGCAACGAAAAGCGGATTACACGGTCGCGGTGAATAGCAAATACCCCACCCAAGACCCCTACGGATGCGGCAAACTACCCGCCAAGTACCCGGTAGTTTGTGCACCCCTCCATGGGTCTATCCTAGGAGCAAAAACAGTAAAAAGAATTATACAATGACGGCTACAACCCCGACCCGGTTGTGCGGCCATACAAATAATATTATTACATCAATTTACATTTATAAATGAATGAAAGAAAAACAAAAGCTCATCTCACATCCACCCCGGCTATTCACCCGCGACAGTCCAACACATTCATAAACACATTCCAATATCAAACACAGATCACAGAGATGTATAACCCCGACTAATCGACTTATAGCGATTATCCGACGTTCAATACATGCAAACATCACAGATATAACCAACATAGCCAAAGTGTAGCGAAGTTCGAAAAAAATACGGATTTATAGGACCCCAAAAGTAAATTTCTTTTCTGGAAAATCTGGGCACATATAACATATTTGAAAAATCCCAAAACCCTACCAGAAGAACACTGCACAAAACACGATCGCATGAAGAGCCCAAACGGCGGCGGATCCGCGGCCAAGAGAATAGCTGAGGCCGCGGATCCGCGGCGGTTTGAAGGAATCAGGGGATCGTTTTTCTTGGGTGTTCTTACAAAACCCTGAGCCGATTTTAGGAGTAAAAAGTTTTACTTTTAGAGCACAAAAAATTTCAACAGAAACTTAGGGTTTTGGATTTTCCGGTTTTGCGATTTTTCGGTTTCGAACTTTCATACACTTCGCTACCAAGCTAGTTTAAGTTTAGTTAGGCTCTGATACCACTGTAAGTCCACGTTGCGACCCCCGGTTCTTACGGGGAGGCGGAAACGGTATAAAAATCAAATTTTTGGCGCATGGGGCAACATGGACTAAACAAAGTCGGGATCTTTTCCTAAACTAAAACTAGCAAACAAGCTAAAGAGAGTTAGCTACTCGGAAAGATGGTTATACCTAAACTTGAACTCCTTCTTCTTCAAACTTTTTAGAGGTTGATGGTTCTTTCCTCGTCGCCTTCTTCCGTCAAAGATGGATCCACCTGAGGGTTCAACCTTCGGGCTCTTTCTCGAACTTTGAGAGAACTAGAATCTTCGGCTTGCTAAATCTTTGATCCTAGAGAGAGTAGAGAGTGTCTAAGGGGTGTTTTCTTTTCAAGGAGAGGGATTATCAACACATGAGAAGGATTCTCCTTGAGCTTGAGGAAGAAGAAGATGAAGTGAGGAGAGAGAATGGTTATGATAGAATGAGCTCTTTTTCTTCTTACAACCATAACAAAAAGAAAAAGATATATCTAATTAATAATAATAATTCAAAATGAAATAGTTGATGGTTGTATTTGGAATGACCATTACCATCACTACATTAAATGAATGTAAGCAAGAATCAAGGAGCATCCTTGCAAAGTAATGATGATGGTCAAACATTCAACCATGGTCAACAAGTCAACCATGGTCAACAAGTCAACAAAACCAACCATGACATAATTTCATTTAATTACTATTATTAATTGATATTTCATAATTCCATTAGGGTTTGGAAAAAGATGACTGTCAACTGTGCATACGCACCCGTTCCGAAACCCTAATGAAAAACCTCTTCCTCCGCCTCAAACAACTGTGCATACACACCTGCATTCTCGTTCCGAGGAACAAGAATACGGAGAGATAAAAGCAAACCCAAAACATATACCAGTATCTGACTCAAACCAGAGCCAGCCAGTAATATCCGTCCGGACTCCAAACGTGCACAAGTGCGCGAATGAGAACGAACCCTGTCGCAAAACCATGCGACCTCTACTCTGTTTTGCCCAGAGGCGAATACCCTCTGTGTGGGACTCTAAAGACTCGAAACTACGCTGGCAGTGGGTTTAACCACAGACCGCAAGCGGCACTAGCTGTGCGTAACGGTCCCCAGGTAGATGCCGACAAGAAGGCTGACGAGGTGAACCCCATCTGAACTCCTACTGAGTCTGAATGTGACATTTTCCGTACAGTCCGGTCTGTTCGTCTGATACATCGCATGTCGGGCCTAGGGGGCGGTAAACGTCAGTCCCCCAATAGCGGTACAAGTCGTGTCGGAGTGAAGCCCAAAACACCCTGAGATAACACTGGAAGCCTACCAGTATATCTCGCTTGCCCTGGCCAGGGACTACTCGTGTAATGGCTCTTCTAGACACAGCGCGATGTCAACCCCCAATACCGGGAGAGACAAATCCTGTCTAACCGGCACTGCCTCCAAGTGCTTCGGGACTGCACCCAACTACCACCTGTTTGCACGACTCCTTTGAGCCGTGGTAGGGTAGTAGTCAAAGTACAATGGGAACACACTCGAGGCGAAGTGCCAGTGTCAAGTCAGCGGACTAAGCTGTAATCATGTCACCTGGGAACTGATAACTGACGATAGGTATAATACCAACCTGTCAGTTCCCGACGAGTCCTGTCCAGTGTACTCGTAACCCAACGAGCACCCGTATACTATCTCCAGTACGACGTACTGATGGCTGTGGGACAGACCATCTCCCACACTGGGATGAGAAGCGCATACGCTAGTCTACTCCGGAGTATCGATGCCCTGTCTCGATAGTCCTACGACTAGGGACCTGTATAAGGATGTGCTTATAGATTACCCAGCCCCCACTAGTGTGACTGCCATCACAACGCTGGTAATCAAGCAAAGATCCTAAGGGCTCCACTAATGTGTATAGGTGATATCGCAAAATAAACACATGTACACGTTGAAGTAGAAACAAACCAAGTAGCATACTACTATATTGAGCAAGATTGTTTATACAAGGTGAATATCCCAAGCTTCCATTAAGTAATATACAAACTAGTATGATACAGTAATGGCCTCTAGGGCATATACACTAACATACCCAGTCTCCACTGAGCACCCATATACTGTCTCTGATGTCAAACACCAATGGATATGGGATCATCCATCGCCCATCTACATGGGTCAAGAAGCATACGCTAGTCTACTCTGGTATATCGATGCCCTGTCTCGATACACCTACGACCAGGAACATTTGAAGGATGTACTTAGTGACTACTCTGTCCCCATTAGTATGATCTGTATCATAGTCTTGGTAGTCAAGTACTCATCCTAAGGGCTTTATCAACATATAACATTGAGACAATCAGAGTACATGTTAAGATAAAGAGTAACCAGATAGCATACTATCATATCGAGCAAGAAAGTCCTCCCTATATATGTCCAAGCATCCACTACAATATACATCGTATGTACAGAAATGGCCTCTAGGGCATACATATCACTAACAATCTCCCACTTGCACTAGGGCCATCTGTTGTGGTATCGCATACCCAACAATCAGCTGTGGTTGAAGTATCTCATACTCAACCATCCCATAAAAGTCACTACTGGGAAATAGGCCTTTGTGGGTGGATCCGCGTTTTTGTCCTCTGTGTCTACTCTCCTAACCTCGATCTCCCTGGAGATCAACAATCTCCATGATGAGGTGATACTGTCTAAGAATATGTCTGGATTACAGATGGGACGGGGGTTCCTAGGCCTAAGCCACAACTCCATTGTCACACAATGGTAGGAACGAAGTTCATCTCATGAACTTATATATGTCCAGACTGTCTCTTTGGTAGCATCCTTGGTAACGATGTATCTTGCCTTTAATCGTCTAGTAAGTCACGGTATCTAGCTTGGAACTCTTCCAACATACCGACCCTCCACTGAAGGTAAAGACAATGCCTGTGACTGACATTCAGTCGTCCTTATCACCCTGGAACCTTTCCAGTGATTCTCCCTAAGATCGATTGATACCATCTCAATACAATTAGTGATAATCCTAACATTCAATTAGATCTATCTCATAGATCCAAAACCCAGGATTTAGCCGGTATCAACTTGATCCTTTTTGGAGAATCCTTATGATAAGAGGAGATTGACCGAGAGTAGCATAGGAAACTCCTTTCCTATCAAGAGTATGTCATCCACGTACAATACGAGGATCATCACCATACTACCTACTACCTTTTTGTATATACAAGATTCATCTACCATTTTGATGAAGTCAAACTCTTTGACTACCACATAAAAATAGACATTCCAACTCCGCGATGCCTGATTTATCGCATAAAACATCTTGCACACGTTTCCGCTGCTCCCACTGTCCATGAAGCCCTCTGGCTGTGTACTTATAGACGCTCTCTTCCAAATCACTATTTAGAAAAGCAGCTGTAACGTTTTGAAAATCGTTTCGGTGAAATTTCGGAAAATCGGTAAAAAAAAGGGGGTTTTCTGTAAAAAGTCAAAATACAAATATCTTTATTATAAAATTAAATATACATATTCTAGCTATGTAATTGCTAGTATTTGGTGTTTATTGAGCCACTGGTGAAATTTCAAATTTTCTGAAATTTTTTCCGAAATCAATTATTTTAATATTATTTTAAGCCGTCACTAATACATTTAATTAGGGAAAATTACAAATTGTAATGGGTTGATACAAATTTTATAATTCATGACACACTAAATTGACATGTAAAATATTGTTTCTGAAACGAAATGGTTTGCCTAAACGGTTTGGAAAATATCGAAGAAAAAGGGCTTAATTAGTGAAATTAGTGTTAATGGGAATTGGGGTAATACATTTATCTTTTTTTCTAACCCACACACCCACACCTCACCCTCTCTCCCTCTCCCCATGTGGCCGGCCCCACCTTGACAGCCCCCCTCTCTCTCCAATCACCTCTTGTTTGAAAAGAAAAGAAAAGAAAAGAAAAGAAAATGAAAGAAGTAAAAGGTGGACTTTGACTTTTTCCCCACTTTCTCCACCTCACTCTCTCTCCTCCCTCACCCCTCCCCACATTTACTGGCTGAAATTTCTGGCCCCAAACAGCAGCCCTCTTCCCTCTTCTTCCCTCATTTTTCCCTCAAGAAAAATTCACCAATTTCCATCAAAATCTAAACTAAAATCCAAATCCGACTCCTACCCATTTTCCCTCATCTCTTTTAGCGTGGATCTTGGTGCAAGGATTTTAAATTGGAGGTCTAGATTTCAAGTTTGATCATGGTTTGTGAGGTATAACTTTTGACCCATTGTTCAATTGTTAGTTTAAATTTCTTAATGTAGCTTATTAGGTGCTTAATTATGGTTTAATTGAAAGTTGTGGGTTTTCAAGAGAAGGATTAGATCAGGGTTTTGTTGTGGAATTAGGTTGTGATGAATTGTGCTTGGTTTTATGATGTGGATTAATATCTTAAGTCTTGTTAAAACTAATCTAGTTGTTAATTCCAAGTTGTTACTTGAAAATGTCCAAATTTAAGCTTTTTAACAAACTAGGTTTTTGTAAACTATGAATTTGATTAAGAGAAAAATGTGATTAGGTTTTTCACGACTTTATTAACATTTTAAATTTTAGTTCAATGCTTTAGATCATGCAAATCTAAGCTAGATTGTTGTTTGTGCATTTTTGCTATAAAATTGTTAAAATTGGTTATGTTTGCAAACTAGATTTTTGAGATTGATATTAAGAGTTAAGTTTAAAATCTAATTAACATTGGTATGACATAATTAAGATGTTTAGTGAGCTTTATGACCATTAGTTTTGTTAAAACGTCGAGTTTTGTACTAAAACGGGTAATTTTTGCTTGCTAGATTTTCGGAAAAATGGCTTTTAAAGTGAGTTTGGGGTTTTTGTGAATTTTAACCTATTTTATATTATAATTAGTGTTCGTGAATGCGCAAATGAGTGTGTTTAGGTTTTTCTCGATGGTTTGACGTTTGTACATCGACATCGAGGGTTGGTTTGGCTATTCTTGCATGCGTAGGCGATAGGTTTTGACCTATGCTTGATACGCGTGCCGATTTGATTTTCGTATGTCGTTTCGATTTCGAATTTGGTTTTTAATGTGATACGGTGCATTATGACATGTAGGTACCACATGTGAATTTCGAGGCGACAAGCAAGCGCGTGGCGACGTCGGCACCGGCGAGCGAGGACCAGGTGAGTAGATTTATATCTACGGGGAGAAATCGGGTGGATGGCGTATAGCACCCCCGCAGTTCGTGGTGATGTATACGAATACGTATACACACATATATATTGATTATATATTGTTGAGTTTATTGATGATAAAGATAGATTTTAGGTGTGATTGGATAGGCTTAGTGTTGCGAGACCCTAGAGTAGAGGTTGCACCACATTTACACACACACACCCATACTTGCATACATTCTTCTTTCATATGTGCTTATATGGGGTTATATTGTTACGTGTTCACATGGGTATGGGACTATGTGTTCACATACTGGATTTGAGAATAGTATTTGGGATTTGAGGTGAGTCGATAAGATTTGATTGAGACCGTGAGAACGGTGATATGGCAGGATTCGTACTTGAGATACGTCCTGATGTTATAGCGGATCTTGGGATGAAGATACATGTGAATAGTGTTATACATTGAATGGTTGACATGTGATCGTGATATGAGATAAGATATGTTAAGATATTCATAATAGGTCGCATTAGGCGATGTATACCTCTTTATGACGATATATGATGATGATATCGGTTTGTATGAGGCTGTAGATCAGCAGTCAGATCATGATTAGATTGATGATATTAGTATTGCACTAGACGTAGATCAGTACCCCGGAGTATGATCTTTGATAAAGAGGATACCAAATGATTAATTTGATGAATGTGATACTGTCCTGTACCCAGATTTGGGGTGCCGTATGACGGATTTACGTACGAGCTATATATTGATGTTTGATCCGCACTCTTGACTTAGGAATGTCTGATTATAGATATGGTATCGGATGTGAAATTATTGAGGCTGGATTATCGACTAACATATACATGTAGGTATATGTATCGACTCAGAGGTTAGGCGGTTTCCTTACCTTCAGTAGCCAGTTAGCTTAGCCCTTTAGTTTAGTGTAGTTGTTAGACTAGATTTATATTAAATATAGATTTGTTATCTTGTGTCTAGTATTTAGCTCCCGCTCATTATTGTTGTTCGCTCCGCATCGCCTGCTTACATTATGATTCATATTCTATTGTTGATATCATACTGTTAGGACACCAGCACCATTACCGATGACGCGTATGTACCATGTACACTTACTTGCCGGCTCACATACATCTTCATCGGTAATTGCCATGTCACGAACACTTTAGAAAATACTAATTCATTGAAATAGGTTGTTAGCTAATAGTTTAGACATGATATTAGTATATTTGCCTTATATGCTAGTTTAGACATTGTAGTTATTGCCAGCTACTTCATGCATGTTATTATTCACTGTTGTGTCGCATTCATGGATTTTCATGCCTATATTCACTGTTTACATGCTATTGATGACTTGGATTCGGATTTCATGAGATTTCTTGGATTTGGAGGAAAACCGTAAAAACATAAATAAATTTTTTCTCTCTATTTAAATAAAAGTGCGGTTTTCCCATGATGTATGAGTCGTCCACCATGAGTTTGCTGATGGATTTCGAGACCCGATTCGAGGAGACGGATAAACCGTTTCGGGTACATGGTGGACCCGGTGCGGTACCTCGGGGCAAGAAGATCGCAGATGATGGCGTTGAGCCTGGCAGGGGAGCATTACCGACCGGTGATATTACCTGATGCGTCGGATATCCGGAGGATACCGTCGTGGTCTTGAGATTGATGGTAGGGGCCGGTCTGGACTGACGGCGCCCTAGATAGTGAGATTGAGACAAACAGAGATATTTAAGATATTGAGGTACAGAGATTGCGACACAGAGATATCGAGATATGTGGATATTTGTTTTGTGTCGATGCTAGGCACTGTTTATGCTGATTTCATTTATGATACCTCGTTTTTAAAGAGATACAGAAATCTCACTAATTTATGAAAGCAGTTTTCTTCAGTACATGCATTCTGTTTCATGCATTCATACATCATCCATATGATATATTTCTACCTGAGGCACTGACACGGGCATATGGGATTACACTTGGGTTAGACTTTTACCCTAGCCATTGTTATAGGCTGCTGGTTATATATTTGAGGATATATTATGATTGTTGACCTAGGATTGCGTTGTTCATGCGATTTCTGTTCGTAGATGTTTTTCTACTCACGAGTTGGCAACTCACCCCCGTTGTGCCACAGTTCTTGCAGGTTTTGCCGTACAGGTTTCATTACGGCTTTGCTGGCACTGCTTCTTTCGGGTGACTTGCTAGTAGGTGGGTTTATTGGTATCGTACCCATCATATTACCTTGTATATTATTACTCTGTTGTATCTAGAAGTTCCATCAACCAAACATTTATTTATTTTGAGATAGAGACCAGTGATGTTATTCTTTCGACCTTAGAGTCGCGCGTTATATTTCTATGGATTTCTTGTGGTTTTGAGTTTCCTTTTGAGTTTTGATCCTCGCCCTTGGCATTGTATATTATATTGCTTGTGTGGTTGTGACCGTCGATTGATGAAGAGCTAGCTCCTGCTTGGGGATGCCTTTTATTGATTTCGTATACTATTCATATTGTATCCCGTTTGGGAGCCAGTATTTACAAAGGAGACTCTGCCGAAATTTTCAGGAAATATTTGATGTTTTAAAAAACGCATATTTCGGCTTATGCTATTAAAACTACTTGATTTAAATTGGTTTTCCTTCACTCTACTACTTTTCTTGGTTTGGATTTCTGGGTTTTCGGCTTACTTAGATTACGTACGCCTCGAGACGTTTCGTAGTTTAAGTGCCGGTCATGTTCCGTACTTTCGGGACGTGACAAAGTTGGTATCAGAGCGTTAGGTTTTACCTTCGGAGCGTAGGATGACCCTTGGTTGATGGAATATGTGACTAAAGTAGAGTGACGTACTGTGGGTATGTTCCGCGGCATACTTACGATATGCTACTCCACTTAAGAAGCCTTAGGATGCACATTTCCTTGTTCAGTGTTATATTCATTCCTGATCTAGCCTCATCGGTACCAGTTATGGTTTTGCTGCCACGATTACGGGCAGGGAGAGCTACGGCTAGAGTTGCGGTCAGCACGAGCTCGTCACGAATGAGGACTGACCAGGGCGTAATTCCGGCGACACACGATTGCGGAGATGTGTCTTTTTACTGTGTTTTCATGCCACGAGCGTTGGGTGGATTGCTGTATGAGATTACTTAGACGTATAGATCAGCCCCACAGGATTGAGCCAATGATAGAGGCCAACCAGATTTTGATGACCGTTGGTGTATTGCTTATTCATGATGTTGAGGCACTGTTCAGCGAGCAGACGAGTGAGCCTGTTATTGCTGCGAGCGACGAGATATCGCCCCAGGTGTTGGAGCTATTGCAGTACGAGTTGTACTAAGAGATGATAAAAGGTCGCTTGTCACCGAGGATGAATGACTAGGACATGTAGTTCGTTCGCTACCCCGATGCGAGGTCATCAAATAGATTGATTCCAGCTAGAGACGACTCCACGCGGAGACGTTGATAGGAGACGTTGATAGTCGACAGAGACGATCAAATTTCAGAAACCTATTATTCCAAGTTTAAAGTATTCGGAAGAGCATGCAGGCAATTCTATGGACCCTCTAGAAGAATGAAACCCTAACTCGACTTAATGACCGTGTGAAAGCCTTTGCCTTAGGGTTTGCGGCAGTTCCGCGGCGCTATTAGTGAGGCTTGGGTTTGGCCTTCTACGGCTGGACCATCGATGCTGTGGTACGTACTCGATACTATTAAACTGTACCCAAGATGTTGAGCTCTTGGGGGATTATGAGCTTTTGACGAATCGATCGGATGGTTCGACTTCATTCGGATGCTAGGTGGTGAGATGCATTTCTTGGGAGACTCCAGATACGAGGATAGCCGTTGGAGCTCAGTCCATGCAGCCACGACGAGAAGAGTCCGAAGCAGTCGACATTAGAGAAAGTGGAATAAGAGGTTCGTACGAGATCTTGATGAGACGACGTTCCACTCCGCCGACATCAAAGATGCGATACGCATGCCGAGGCATTGCACTTGGATATACTTTCCAGAAGGAGTCGCATTGAGTATGCAGCCGTTCCGGAACGAGAATAGATCTAGTAAGGGACGATGACTTCCGGACAGTTCGGCAGAGACGAGATTTGGGAGAGATCTCGACAGGACCTTTCTGGGACGAATTACGAGAAGACCTGGACCCAAGAGTGGCCATGATATGCATACCAGCAGGCCAGATTTTAGGATCGTTGACGAGACATACTATGAGTGACCACGATAATTGGCCAGAGATTCTTGGAGGATGTGCTTGAGCGGGACTATTCCGCCATACTTGATTTTGGTATTTTGAGCGATATATTCGCATGATTTGGTTTTGATGATTGAGTTTCATAATATCGTTTTCATGCACCATGGTTGTACCTACTGAGTATTTACGATTTTTGCACAGTTGTTGCACTTGAGATAGTTTTCGTGCCTTGGTTTCTCATGTTCGTGATTATATGGATTTCATACAGTTGAGCTGATTTGTGCATATATACGCATACGATTTGGTTTTTGCACTCGGTATAGTTCACATATGCTTGCAGTGCAGTGATACGCATTTTGTGCACTTAGATGCACTGGACTTCGATTTCGATTGTGATGCTCGATATTAGTTTTGTGCACCTCGTGCACCTGATTGGATTTTGCGCATGTTCGGCACTTGATATTGGATTTCATGATTTCGTGCATGATAGATGCACCTGCCTTGGATTTTCGCGCATGTTGAGCGTATGTTTTGAGATGCGATTTTGGTGCACACCAGATGCACTAAATCGAGATTTTTCATGCATATCAGATGCACCTGATTTTGCTGTCAAACACACACGTTGCCTATGACAAATGTTGTGTGCACACCCGATGCACTTAGATGTTGTTTCTGTGCGCATGTATGGCACTCATATGGATTTTGATTTCTGTGCGCACCAGACGCACGTAGTATTCATATGCATATTTTGGGATTGATTTTTTATGGGGCAGTATGTTTTTATGATATTGGCTATGTGTTTTTGTACGGAGCAGGACTATTCAGAGGACAGTACCTGAATATATTTTGCATGCATTGATAGTTATTGAAGGGATTTCCAAAAAGCGAGCTATAGTCTCAGTATTTACCTACGTGTCTGATATGACACGAAATGTTAAAACAAGGAGACCTTTCTAAATTGTTTCCAAAACGGCGGAACGTACATATTAAACAAGGATATATATATATATATATATATATATATATATATATATATATATATATATGTTGTTATTTTCTTACAATAGACGTCCGCCACTGTGCAGTGCTGCGAGCATCGCACAGCGATTTGAAGAAGATTTGGCATGCATTCCTTCCAGATGTTTTAATGATGTATATCATATTGATTTTCATTTTGGATTTAGACATTGTGTCTTCACCATGACTCCGATGATTGCGGGATGCTGGATGGAGTTTTGATTTTGAGTTATATGCTCATTTTTCATGCGCATGCGCTGCGTTACGATTTGTTTTATGTATTTACGATTTCGGAGCCCCGACGACTTGATGGTTTTGCTTAGATGTTTTAGTATTTGGGGGGAGTTTTAATTTAAATTCGAGGACCGAATTTCTTTAAGGGGGGAAGATTATAACGTTTTGAAAATCGTTTCGGTGAAATTTCGGAAAATCGGTAAAAAAAGGGGGTTTCTGTAAAAAGTCAAAATACAAATATCTTTATTATAAAATTAAATATACATATTCTAGCTATGTAATTGCTAGTATTTGGTGTTTATTGAGCCACTGGTGAAATTTCAAATTTTCTGAAATTTTTTTCGAAATTAATTATTTTAATATTATTTTAAGCCGTCACTAATACATTTAATTAGGGAAAATTACAAATTGGAATGGGTTGATACAAATTTTATAATTCATGACACACTAAACTGACATGTAAAATATTGAAACGAAATGGTTTGCCTAAACGGTTTGGAAAATATCGAAGAAAAAGGGCTTAATTAGTGAAATTAGTGTTAATGGGAATTGGGGTAATACATTTATCTTTTTCCCTAACCCACACACCCACACCTCACCCTCTCTCCCTCTCCCCATCTGGCCGGCCCCACCTTGACAGCCCCTCTCTCTCTCCAATCACCTCTTGTTTGAAAAGAAAAGAAAAGAAAAGAAAAGAAAATGAAAGAAGTAAAAGGTGGACTTTGACTTTTTCCCCACTTTCTCCACCTCACTCTCTCTCCTCCCTCACCCCTCCCCACATTTACTGGCTGAAATTTCTGGCCCCAAACAGCAGCCCTCTTCCCTCTTCTTCCCTCATTTTTCCCTCAAGAAAAATTCACCAATTTCCATCAAAATCTAAACTAAAATCCAAATCCGACTCCTACCCATTTTCCCTCATCTCTTTTAGCGTGGATCTTGGTGCAAGGATTTTAAATTGGAGGTCTAGATTTCAAGTTTGATCATGGTTTGTGAGGTATAACTTTTGACCCATTGTTCAATTGTTGGTTTAAATTTCTTAATGTAGCTTATTAGGTGCTTAATTATGGTTTAATTGAAAAATATGGGTTTTCAAGAGAAGGATTAGATTAGGGTTTTGTTGTGGAATTAGGTTGTGATGAATTGTGCTTGGTTTTATGATGTGGATTAATATCTTAAGTCTTGTTAAAACTAATCTAGTTGTTAATTCCAAGTTGTTACTTGAAAATGTCCAAATTTAAGCTTTTTAACAAACTAGGTTTTTGTAAACTATGAATTTGATTAAGAGAAAAATGTGATTAGGTTTTTCATGACTTTATTAACATTTTAAATTTTAGTTCAATGCTTTAGATCATGCAAATCCAAGCTAGATTGTTGTTTGTGCATTTTTGCTATAAAATTGTTAAAATTGGTTATGTTTGCAAACTAGATTTTTGAGATTGATATTAAGAGTTAAGTTTAAAATCTAATTAAAATTTGTATGACTTAATTAAGATGTTTAGTGAGCTTTATGGCCATTAGTTTTGTTAAAACGTCGAGTTTTGTACTAAAACGGGTAATTTTTGCTTGCTAGATTTTCGGAAAAATGGCTTTTAAAGTGAGTTTGGGGTTTTTGTGAATTTTAACCTATTTTATATTATAATTAGTGTTCGTGAATGCGCAAATGAGTGTTTTTTGGTTTTTCTCGATGGTTTGACGTTTGTACATCGACATCGAGGGTTGGTTTGGCTATTCTTGCATGCGTAGGCGATAGGTTTTGACCTATACGTGATACGCGTGCCGATTTGATTTTCGTATGTCATTTCGATTTTGAATTTGGTTTTTAATGCGATACGGTACATTATGATATGTAGGTACCCCATGTGAATTTCGAGGCGACAAGCAAGCGCATGGCGACGTCGGCACCGGCGAGCGAGGACCAGGTGAGTAGATTTATATCTACGGGGAGAAGTCGGGTGGATGGCGTATAGCACCCCCGCAGTTCGTGGTGATGTATATGAATACGTATACACACATATATATTGATTATATATTGTTGAGTTTATTGATGATAAAAATAGATTTTAGGTGTGATTGGATAGGCTTAGTATTGCGAGACCCTAGAGTAGAGGTTGCACCACATTTACACACACACACACCCATACTTGCATACATTCTTCTTTCATATGTGCTTATATAGGGTTATATTGTTTTGTGTTCACATGGGTATGGGACTGTCACGTCATGACCGGCACTTAAACTACGAACGTCTCGAGGCGTACGTAATCTAAGTGAGCCGAAACCCAGAAATCCAAACCAAGAAAAGATGTAGAGTGTAGGAAAAACCAACTTAAAGCAAGTAGTTTCAATAGCATAAGCCGAATTATGCGGTTTTTAAAAACATCAAAAATTTCCTGAAAATTTCGGCAGAGTCTCCTTTGTAAATACTGGCCCCCAAACGGGATACAACATGAATAGTATACGAAATCAATAAAAAGGCATCCCCAAGCGGGAGCTAGCTCTTCGTCAATCGACGGCCACAACCACACAAGCAATATAATATACAACGCCAACGGCGAGGATCAAAATTCAAAAGGAAACTCAAAACCACAGGAATAAAACGCGCGACTCTAAGGTCGAAGGAATAACATCACTGGTCTCTATCTCAAAATAAATACATGTTTGGTTGATGGAACTTCTAGATACAACAGAATAATGATATACAAGATATATAATGGAGGTACGATACAAGTAAACCAACCTACTAGCAAATCATCCGAAGGAAACTATGCCCGCAAAGCCGTAATGAAACCTGTACGGCAAACCTGCAAGAAAACTGGGGCACAACGGGGGTGAGTTGCCAACTCGTGAATAGAAAAACATCCACGAAAAGAAATCGCATAAATAACGCAACCTAGGTCAATGATCATAATATATCCTCAATTATATATATAACATGCAACCTATAACAAGGCTAGGGTAAACATCTAACCCGAGTGTGATCTCATGTGCCCGTGTCAGTGCCTCAGGTAGCAATATATCATATGAATGAGGTATGAATGCATGTACTGACGAAAACTGCTTTCATAAATCAGTGAGATTTCTACATTTTAAAAGTGAGGTACCATAAATGAAATCAGCATAAAACAGTGCCCAGCATCGATACAAAACCAGTGTCCAAATATCTCGATATCTCTGTATCACAATCTCTGTACCTCAATATCTCAAAATCTCAATCACAAAATCTAGGGCGCCGTCAATCCAGACCGGCCCCTACCATCCATCTCAAGACCACGACGGTATCCTCCGGATATCCGACGCGTCGGGTAATATCACCGGTCGGTAGTGCTCCCCTGCCGGGCTCAACGTCAACAACACATTCCTCTTACCCCGAGGTACCGCACCGGGCCTACCATGTACCCGAAACGGTTCCTCCACTCCTCGAATCGGGTCTCGAAATCCATCAGCAAACTCATGGTGGACGACTCATACATCATGGGAAAACCGCGCTTTTTATTTTAAAAGAGAGAAAAGGTTTATTTATGTTTTTGCGGTTTTCCTCCAAATCCAGAAAATCTCATGGAAATCCGAATCCAAAACCTCAATAACACGTAAAATAGTGAATATATGCATGAGAATCCATGAATGCGGCATAACAATGAATAACAGTATGCATGAAGTAGCAGGTAATAGCTACAATGTCTAAACTAATATATACGACAAGTACACTAATATCATGTCTAAACTATTAGCTAACAGGCTATGTCAAGCAATAATATTTTCTAAGGTGTACGTGACATGGCAATTACCGATGAAGATGTGTGTGAGCCGGCAAGTAAGTGTACGTGGTACATACGCATCATCAGAAATGGTGCTGGTGTCCTAACAGCATGATATCAATAATGGAGTATGAAACATAATATAAGCCTGCGATGCGAAGCGAACCACAATAATGAGCGGGAGCTGAATACTAGACGCAACTATAACTAATCTGCATTAATCTAATATAAGTCCTACAAATGGTGCCTTTTGAATAACACGAATCATGGGGTTTTAAAAATAGGGGCTACGGTGTTTTTATGAAAAGATACGTCTTTTGAAATATCCGTAGGATCCCTTGGGCTGTCTTTTAAAATACCCACGATTCGTTAGTTTTTGAAATAGGTAAGAATCGAATCTAATCTAACAACTAAACTAAACTAAAGGGCTAAGCTAACAAGCTGGACTACAGGTGAGGAAACCGCCTAACATCTGAGTCGATCCATATACATACCTGTATATATATTAGTCGGTGATCCCGCCTCAATAATATCATATCCGATACCATATCTATAATTAGACATCCTAAGTCAAGAGTGCGGATCAATCATCAAAATATAGCTCGTACGTAAATCCGTCGTACGGCATCCCCAAATCCGGGTACGGGTTAATATCACATTCATCATACTATTCACCTGGTATCCTCTTTATCCAAGATCATAGTCTAGGGTACTGACCTATGTCTAGTACAATACTAATATCCTCAATATACTCATGATCTGACTACTGATCGACAATCTCGTACAAACCGATACCATCAGCACATCATCATCAAGGGGTATACATCGCCCAATACGGCCTAGTATCAATATCCTAGCATATCATATATCATATCACGATCACATGTCGACCATTTTATTTATAGCACTATTCACCCGTATCGTCGTTCAAAGACCCGCTATAACATCAGGACGTATCTCAAATACGAATCCTGCCATATCACCGATATCACAACCTCAACACAAATCTCATCGACTCATCTCAAACCCAAGTATCATCCTCAAAATCCGTATGTGAACACATAGTCCCATACCCATGTGAACACATAACTATATATTCCCGAATAAGCACAAATGAAAGAAGAAAGTATGCAAGTATGGGTGGTTGTGTGCATGTGTGGTGCGACCACTACTCTAGGATTTCGCGACACTAAATCATCCAAGAACACCAAATATCCATATTATCATCAATATACTCAAACAAAATATAATCAATATATATATGTGTGTATACGTATTCGTATACATCACCACGAACTGCAAGGGTGCTATACGCCATCCACCCGACTTCTTCCCGTAGATATAAATCTACTCACCCGGTCCTCGCTCGCCGGTGCCGACGTCGCCACGCGCTTGCTTGTCGTCTTGAAGTCCACATGGGGTACCTACATATCATAACGCGCCATATCGCATTAAAATCTGACTCATGACCAAAACGACGCACGAATCCCACATAGGTCAAAACCTAAGGTTGCTTCCACAATTCAACCCAAAAACCCTCGACGTCGGCGTACAAACGCCAAACCATTGAAAAAGCTCCCAACACACTCATTTGTACAATTACAAGCACTAATTATAATATAAAATAGTTTAAAATTCACAAAAACCCCAATTTCACTTAAAAAGTCATTTTTCCGAAAATCTAGCAAGCACAAATCACCGTTTTAGTACAAAACTCGATGTATAAACGAATCTAGCGGCCACAATATTCACTAAATATCATAACTAATTCATATAAACCATTTCTATAATTTATTCTTATCAATTGCATAAATTCCAAAATCCTAGTTTGCAAAAATATCAATTTTTAACACCTTTTAAAGAAAAATTCACAATTCAACCATTAAGTTTAGTTTTGCATGAACCAAAGTCATTAACCCGCTCATTATAATATTAATAATGACATGAAACCTTAATTTAGATTTTAATCCCACATTGTAATTTAATTTCAAAAACCTAGTTTGCTTAAAAAAACTTGATTTGGACAAATTAAATGCAACAATTTACATAATAGCAACAAGATTAGGTTTTCCAAACCTTAAGAGGTTCAACTACACAATTAAAGCATGAACAATTTATCAAAACCCTTATCTTGATCCAAACCCAATTCCTTACAATTTCAACTTGAAGGGTAAACCAAGTCAACACCTAATTAAACACTTAATTAAGCTAATATAAGCAATAATCAACAATTAACTATAAGGTTAAAATTATACCTCCATAATTTTATTGATCTCACATGAAATCTAGCCTCCCAAAATGCTCTCTCTTCACCAAGATCCAAGCTTGAATGGCAAAGGAATAATGGGTAGGGATTAGATTTTTGAGTTTGCTTTGATTTGTGTTGATTTTGGTTGATTTTTGAATGAATTTGGAGGTGAAGGAAGATGAAGACTTGAAGAAAATGGGGGGGCTGCCAAGAGATCAGTTTCGGCCAAGAGAGGAGAGGGGTGAGGTGTGGTGTGGGGTGGGTGAAGTCAAAGGGAGAAAAGAAGACCAAGTCAACAAAAGACCATACTCTTTTTACTATTTTCTTATTTCCTTTCTTTTCTTTTCTTTGAAATTCAAGTGGGGAAAAGGGTGGGGGCTGCTGAATTCAGCCAAGAGAGGAAATAAATGGGGGTGTGTGAGTGTGGGTATGGGTGTGGGGTGATGAAAAATGATAAATACGATACCCCAAACATCCATTTACACAAAAAAAGCCTTTTTTTCTTCAATAATTTCTAAACCGTTTTGGCAAACGATTTCGTTTCAAAAACCACATGATAAAATTTTGTTTAATGTTTTATGATGCACAAAATTTGTTTCAACTCATTCCAATTTGTAATTTTCCCTAATTAAATATATTAGTGACGCCTTAAAATAATATTAAAATAATTAATTTCGGAAAATTTTTCAGAAAATTTGAAATTTCACCAGTGACTCAATAAACACCAAATACTAGCAATTACATAGCTAGAATATGTATATTTAATTTTATAATAAAGATATTTGCATTTTGACTTTTTACAGATAACCCCCTTATTTTTACCGTTTTTTCGAAATTTCACCGAAACGATTTTCAAAACGTTACAACTTCCCCCCTTAAAGAAATTCGGTCCCCGAATTTAAATTAAAACTCTCCCCAAATACTAAAACATCTAAGCAAAACCATCAAGTCGTCGGGGCTCCGAAATCGTAAATACATAAAACAAATCGTAGCACAGCGCATGCGCATGAAAAATGAGCATATAACTCAAATCAAAACTCCGTCAAGCATCCCGCAATCATCGGAGTCATGGGGAAGACATCAATACCAAATCCAAAGCAAAACCAATATGATATAACTCGAAACTATACATGTAAAATATATTCAGGTACTGTCCTCTGACTAGTCCTGCTCAGTACGAAAACACATAGCAATATCATAAAAACGTACTGCTCTATAAGAAAAAAAATCAATCCCGAAATACACGTATGAATACTACGTGCGTCTGGTACGCACGGAAATCAAAATCCAAATATGTGCCATACATATGCACAGAAACAACATCTAAGTGCATCGGGTGTGCACGAAACATCTGTCGTAGGCAACTTGTGTGCCCGACAGCAAAATCAGGTGCATCTGACATGCACGAAAAATCTCGATTTAGTGCATCTGGTGTGCACCAAAATCACACTTCAAAACATGCGCCCAACATGCGCGAAAATCCAAATCAGGTGCATCCATCGTGCACAAAATCATGAAATCCAATATCAAGTGCCGAATATACGCAAAATCCAGTCAGGTGCACAAGGTGCACAACATACGTAACACTGCACTGCAAGCATATATGAACTATACCGAGTGCAAAAACCAAATCGTGTGCGTATATACGCACAATCAACTCAACTGTATGAAATCCATATAATCACAAACATGAGAACCAAGGCACGAAAACGATATCAAGTGCAACAACCGTGCAAAAATCGTAAATCATCAATCATCAAAATCAAATCATAAGAATAAATCACCCAAAATATCGAAATCAATAATGGGGGAATAGTACCGCTCAAGTGCATCCTCTAAGAATCTCGGGCCAACTGTCGCGGTTACTAGTGGGACGTCTCGTCGATGATCATGAACTCTGGCCTGCTGGTGTGCTTAACAATGACCACTCCTGGGTCAAGGTCTTCACTGTGAATTACAAATCTCTCGGTCCATCGGCTCATCGGCCCTGCCAGGTGTGCTAACGAAGATGATCCCGTTCTGGCACTTCTTTGGTCAATCATCGCGACCATTCGTAAGACAGCATATCACTGGCGTCGACCTCTGGCTCTCTGAATGTACGTGACACATCTGATCCTGGGTGCAAGTATCGTTGCAGCAGTGTCCTGGAAGGAATCCTGCTCACGGTCTCTTCCATGTATCGTCTCTGCCAACTGTCCGGAAGTCATCGTCTTTTCCTATATCTGCATCTTGCTCTGGAACGACTGCATACTCATCGCGACTCCTTCTGGAAGGTAAATCCAAGTACCATGCCTCGGCATGCGCATCGCATCTCTGATGTCGGCGGAGTGGAACGTCGTCTTATCCAGATCTTGTACGGAGCTCTTTACTCCACTTTCTCTAATGTCGACTGCTTCGGACTCGTCTCGTCGTGGCTACATGGACTGAGCTCCAACGGCTATCCTCGTATCTGGAGTCTCCCAAGAAATGCATCTCACCACCTAGCATCCGAAATAAGTTGAACCATCCAATCGATTGTCAAAACCTCATAA
Source organism: Agapanthus africanus (assembly GCA_030015575.1). Lineage (NCBI taxonomy): Eukaryota > Viridiplantae > Streptophyta > Magnoliopsida > Asparagales > Amaryllidaceae > Agapanthus > Agapanthus africanus. Next base: position 202,979,695 of record JASDDO010000026.1, read on the forward strand.
TCCCCTAAGAGCTCAACATCTTGGGCACAGTTTAATAGTATCGGGTACATACCACAGCATCGGCGGTCCAGCCGTAGAAGGGCAAACCCAAGCCTCACTAATGGCGCCGTAGAACTGCCGCAAACCCGAAGGTTCAAAGGCTTTCACACGGTTATTAAGTCGAGTTACGGTTTCATTCTTCTAGAGGGACCATAGAATTGCCTGCATGTCTTTCCGACTACTTTAAACTTGGAATAATAGGTCTCTGACATTCGATCGCCTCTGTCGACTCCCAATGTCTCCGCGTGAAGTCGTCTCTAGCTGGAATCAATCTATCTGATGACCTCGCATCGGGGTAGGCAAACGATCCACACATCCTTGTCATTCATCCTCGATGACTAGCGACCTTCTATCATCTCTTAGTACAACTCATTCTGCACTAACTCCAGCATCTGGGGCAATATCTCGTCGTTCGCAGCAATAACTGGCTCGCTCGTCTGCACGCTGAACGGTGCCTCAATCATCAGGAGTAAGCAACACACCAACGGTCATCAAAATCTGGCTGGCCTCTATCATTGGCTCAATCCTCTAGTGTCGATCAGCACATCCGAGTAACCTCATAAAGGCGATCCGCCAAACGCTCGTGGCGCGGAAACATAGTAAAAAGACATATCTCCGCAATCGTGTGTTGCCGGAATTTCGCCCTGGTCAGTCCTCGTTCGTGACGAGCTCATGATGACCGCAACTCTAGCCGTAGCTCTCCCTTCCCGTAATCGTGGCAGCAAAACCATAACTGGTACTGATAAGGCTAGATCGGAATGAATATAATACTGAGCAAAGAAATATACATCCTAAGACTTCTTAAGTGGAGTAGCGTATCGTAAATATGCCGCGGAACATACCTACGGTACGTCACTCTACTTTAGTCACCTATTCCATCAACCAAGGGTCATCCTACGCTCCGAAGGTAAAACCTAACGCTCTGATACCAACTTTGTCACGTCCCGAAGGTACGGAACATGACCGGCACTTAAACTACGAACGTCTCGAGGCGTACGTAATCTAAGTGAGCCGAAACCCAGAAATCCAAACCAAGAAAAGATGTAGAGTGCAGGAAAAAACAACTTAAAGCAAGTAGTTTCAATAGCATAAGCCGAATTATGCGGTTTTTAAAAACATCAAAAATTTCCTGAAAATTTCGGCAGAGTCTCCTTTGTAAATACTGGCCCCCAAACGGGATACAACATGAATAGTATACGAAATCAATAAAAAGGCATCCCAAAGCAGGAGCTAGCTCTTCGTTAATCGACGGCCACAACCACACAAGCAATATAATATACAACGCCAACGGCGAGGATCAAAATTCAAAAGGAAACTCAAAACCACAGGAATAAAACGCGCGACTCTAAGGTCGAAGGAATAACATCACTGGTCTCTATCTCAAAATAAATACATGTTTGGTTGATGGAACTTCTAGATACAACAGAATAATGATATATAAGATATATAATGGGGGTACGATACAAGTAAACCCACCTACTAGCAAATCACCCGAAGGAAACTATGCCCGCAAAGCCGTAATGAAACCTGTACGGCAAACCTGCAAGAAAACTGGGGCACAACGGGGGTGAGTTGCCAACTCGTGAATAGAAAAACATCCACGAAAAGAAATCGCATAAATAACGCAACCTAGGTCAATGATCATAATATATCCTCAATTATATATATAACATGCAACCTATAACAAGGCTAGGGTAAACATCTAACCCGAGTGTGATCTCATGTGCCCGTGTCAGTGCCTCAGGTAGCAATATATCATATGAATGTGGTATGGATTCATGGAACCGAATGCATATACTGACGAAAACTGCTTTCATAAATCAGTGAGATTTCTGCATTTTAAAAGTGAGGTACCATAAATGAAATCAGCATAAAACAGTGCCCAGCATCGACACAAAACCAGTGTCCAAATATCTCGATATCTCTGTATCACAATCTCTATACATCAATATCTCAAAATCTCAATCACAAAATCTAGGGCGCCGTCAATCCAGACCGGCCCCTACCATCCATCTCAAGACCACGACGGTATCCTCCGGATATCCGACGCGTCGGGTAATATCACCGGTCGGTAGTGCTCCCCTGCCGGGCTCAACGTCAACAACACATTCCTCTTGCCCCGAGGTACCGCACCGGGCCCACCATGTACCCGAAACGGTTCCTCCACTTCTCGAATCGGGTCTCGAAATCCATCAGCAAACTCATGGTGGACGACTCATACATCATGGGAAAACCGCGCTTTTTATTTTAAAAGAGAGAAAAGGTTTATTTATGTTTTTACGGTTTTCCTCCAAATCCAGAAAATCTCATGGAAATCCGAATCCAAAACCTCAATAACACGTAAAATAGTGAATATATGCATGAGAATCCATGAATGCGGCATAACAATGAATAACAGTATGCATGAAGTAGCAGGTAATAGCTACAATGTCTAAACTAATATATACGACAAGTACACTAATATCATGTCTAAACTATTAGCTAACAGGCTATGTCAAGCAATAATATTTTCTAAGGTGTACGTGACATGGCAATTACCGATGAAGATGTGTGTGAGCCGGCAAGTAAGTGTACGTGGTACTTACGCATCATCGGTAATGGTGCTGGTGTCCTAACAGCATGATATCAATAATGGAGTATGAAACATAATATAAGCCTGCGATACGAAGCGAACCACAATAATGAGCGGGAGCTGAATACTAGACGCAACTATAACTAATCTGCATTAATCTAATATAAGTCCTACAAATGGTGCCTTTTGAATAACACGAATCATGGGGTTTTGAAAATAGGGGCTACGGTGTTTTTATGAAAAGATACGTCTTTTGAAATATCCGTAGGATCCCTTAGGATGTCTTTTAAAATACCCACGATTCATTAGTTTTTGAAATAGGTAAGAATCGAATCTAATCTAACAACTAAACTAAACTAAAGGGCTAAGCTAACAAGCTGGACTACAGGTGAGGAAACCGCCTAACATCTGAGTCGATCCATATACATACCTGTATATATATTAGTCGGTGATCCCGCCTCAATAATATCATATCCGATACCATATCTATAATCAGACATCCTAAGTCAAGAGTGCGGATCAATCATCAAAATATAGCTCGTACGTAAATCCGTCGTACGGCATCCCCAAATCCGGGTACGGGTTAATATCACATTCATCATACTATTCACCTGGTATCCTCTTTATCCAAGTTCATAGTCTAGGGTACTGACCTATGTCTAGTACAATACTAATATCCTCAATATACTCATGATCTGACTACTGATCGACAATCTCGTACAAACCGATACCATCAGCACATATCATCATCAAGGGGTATACATCGCCCAATACGGCCTAGTATCAATATCCTAGCATATCATATCTCATATCACGATCACATGTCGACCATTTTATTTATAGCACTATTCATCCGTATCGTCGTTCAAAGACCCGCTATAATATCAGGACGTATCTCAAATACGAATCCTGCCATATCACCGATATCACAACCTCAACACAAATCTCATCGACTCATCTCAAACCCAAGTATCATCCTCAAATCCGTATGTGAACACATAGTCCCATACCCATATGAACACATAACTATATATTCCCGAATAAGCATAAATGAAAGAAGAAAGTATGCAAGTATGGGTGGTTGTGTGCATGTGTGGTGCGACCACTACTCTAGGGTTTCGCGACACTAAATCATCCAAGAACACCAAATATCCATATTATCATCAATATACTCAAACAAAATATAATCAATATATATATGTGTGTATACGTATTCGTATACATCACCACGAATTGCGGGGGTGCTATACGCCATCCACCCGACTTCTCCCCGTAGATATAAATCTACTCACCTGGTCCTCGCTCGCCGGTGCCGACGTCGCCACGCGCTTGCTTGTCATCTCGAAGTCCACATGGGGTACCTACATATCATAACACGCCATATCGCATTAAAATCTGACTCATGACCAAAACGACGCACGAATCCCACATAGGTCAAAACCTAAGGTTGCTTCCACAATTCAACCCAAAAACCCTCGACGTCGGCGTACAAACGCCAAACCATTGAGAAAGCTCCCAACACACTCATTTGAACAATTACAAGCACTAATTATAATATATAATAGTTTAAAATTCACAAAAACCCCAATTTCACTTAAAAAGTCATTTTTCCGAAAATCTAGCAAGCACAAATCACCGTTTTAGTACAAAACTCGATGTATAAACGAATCTAGCGGCCACAATATTCACTAAATATCATAACTAATTCATATAAACCATTTCTATAATTTATTCTTATCAATTGCATAAATTCCAAAATCTTAGTTTGCAAAAATATCAATTTTTGACACCTTTTAAAGAAAAATTCACAATTCAACCATTAAGTTTAGTTTTGCATGAACCAAAGTCATTAACCCGCTCATTATAATATTAATAATGACATGAAACCTTAATTTAGATTTTAATCCCACATTGTAATTTAATTTCAAAAACCTAGTTTGCTTAAGAAAACTTGATTTGGACAAATTAAATGCAACAATTTACATAATAGCAACAAGATTAGGTTTTCCAAACCTTAAGAGGTTCAACTACACAATTAAAGCATGAACAATTTATCAAAACCCTTATCTTGATCCAAACCCAATTCCTTACAATTTCAACTTGAAGGGTAAACCAAGTCAACACCTAATTAAACACTTAATTAAGCTAACATAAGCAATAATCAACAATTAACTATAAGGTTAAAATTATACCTCCATAATTTTATTGATCTCACATGAAATCTAGCCTCCCAAAATGCTCTCTCTTCACCAAGATCCAAGCTTGAATGGCAAAGGAATAATGGGTAGGGATTAGATTTTTGAGTTTGCTTTGATTTGTGTTGATTTTGGTTGATTTTTGAATGAATTTGGAGGTGAAGGAAGATGAAGACTTGAAGAAAATGGGGGGGCTGCCAAGAGATCAGTTTCGGCCAAGAGAGGAGAGGGGTGAGGTGTGGTGTGGGGGTGGGTGAAGTCAAAGGGAGAAAAGAAGACCAAGTCAACAAAAGACCATACTCTTTTTACTATTTTCTTATTTCCTTTCTTTTCTTTTCTTTGAAATTCAAGTGGGGAAAAGGGTGGGGGCTGCTGAATTCAGCCAAGAGAGGAAATAAATGGGGGTGTGTGAGTGTGGGTATGGGTGTGGGGTGATGAAAAATGATAAATACGATACCCCAAACATCCATTTACACAAAAAAAAGCCTTTTTTTCTTCAATAATTTCTAAACCATTTTGGCAAACGATTTCGTTTCAAAAACCACATGATAAAATTTTGTTTAATGTTTTATGATGCACAAAATTTGTTTCAACTCATTCTAATTTGTAATTTTCCCTAATTAAATATATTAGTGACGGCTTAAAATAATATTAAAATAATTAATTTCGGAAAAATTTTCAGAAAATTTAAAATTTCACCAGTGACTCAATAAACACCAAATACTAGCAATTATATAGCTAGAATATGTATATTTAATTTTATAATAAAGATATTTGCATTTTGACTTTTTACAGAAAACCCTCTTATTTTTACCGTTTTTTCGAAATTTCACCGAAACGATTTTCAAAACGTTACAGGGACTATGTGTTCACATACTGGTTTGAGGATAGTATTTGGAATTTGAGGTGAGTCGATAAGATTTGATTGAGACCGCGAGAACGGTGATATGGCAGTATTCGTACTTGAGATACGTTCTGATGTTATAGCGGATCTTGGGATGAAGATACATGTGAATAGTGTTATACATTGAATGGTTGACATGTGATCGTGATATGAGATAAGATATGTTAAGATATTGATAATAGGTTGTATTAGGCAATGTATACCTCTTTATGACGATATATGATGATGATATCGGTTTGTATGAGGCTGTAGATCAGCTGTCAGATCATGGTTAGATTGATGATATTAGTATTGTACTAGACGTAGATCAGTACCCCGGAGTATGATCTTTGATAAAGAGGATACCAAATGAATAATTTGATGAATGTGATACTGACCTATACCCAGATTTGGGGTGCCGTACGACGGATTTACATACGAGCTATATATTGATATTTGATCCGCACTCTTAACGTGGGAATGTCTGATTATAGATATGGTATCGGATGTGATATTATTGAGGCAGGATCATCGACTAACATATACATGTAGGTATATGTATCGACTCAGAGGTTAGGCGGTTTCCTTACCTTCAGTAGCCAGTTGGCTTAGCCCTTTAGTTTAGTGTAGTTGTTAGACTAGATTTATATTAAATATAGATTTGTTATCTTATGTCTAGTATTTACCTCCCGCTCATTATTGTTGTTCGCTCCGCATCGCCTGCTTACATTATGATTCATATTCTATTTTTGATATCAAGCTGTTAGAACACCAGCACCATTACCGATGACGCGTATGTACCACGTACACTTACTTGCCGGCTCACACACATTTTCATCGGTAATTGCCATATCACGAACACTTTAGAAAATACTATTTCATTGACATTGGTTGTTAGCTAATAGTTTAGACATGATATTAGTATATTTGCCTTATATGCTAGTTTAGACATTGTAGTTAATGCCTGCTACTTCATGTATGTTATTATTCACTGTTGTGTCGCATTCATGGATTTTCATGCCTATATTCACTGTTTACATGCTATTGATGACTTGGATTCGGATTTCATGAGATTTCTTGGATTTGGAGGAAAACCGCAAAAAACATAAATAAACCTTTTCTCTCTTTTTAAATAAAAGTGCGGTTTTCCCATTATGTATGAGTCGTCCACCATGAGTTTGCTGATGGATTTCGAGACCCGATTCGAGGAGACGGATGAACCGTTTCGGGTACATGGTGGACCCGGTACGGTACCCCGGGGCAAGAAGATCGCAGATGATGGCGTTGAGCCTGGTAGGGGAGCACTACTGACCGGTGATGCGTCGGATATCCGGAGGATACCGTCGTGGTCTTGAGATTGATAGTAGGGGCCGGTCTGGACTGACGGCGCCGTAGATAGTGAGATTGAGACAAACATAGATATTTGAGATATTGAGGTACAGAGATTGCGACACAGAGATATCGAGATATGTGGATATTTGTTTTGTGTCGATGCTAGGCACTGTTTATGCTGATTTCATTTATGATACCTCGTTTTTAAAAAGATACAGAAATCTCACTAATTTATGAAAGCAGTTTTCTTCAGTACATGCATTATGTTTCATGCATTCATACATCATCCATATGATATATTGCTACGTGAGGCACTGACACGGGCACATGGGATTACACTTGGGTTAGACTTTTACCCTAGCCATTGTTATAGGCTGCTGGTTATATATTTGAGGATATATTATGATTGTTGACCTAGGATTGCGTTGTTCATGCGATTTCTGTTCGTAGATGTTTTTCTACTCACGAGTTGGCAACTCACCCCCGTTGTGCCACAGTTCTTGCAGGTTTTGCCGTACAGGTTTCATTACGGCTTTGCTGGCACTGCTTCTTTCGGATGACTTGCTAGTAGGTGGGTTTATTGGTATCGTACCCATCATATTACCTTGTATATTTTTACTCTGTTGTATCTAGAAGTTCCATCAACCAAACATTTATTTATTTTGAGATAGAGACCAGTGATGTTATTCTTTCGACCTTAGAGTCGTGCGTTATATTTCTATGGATTTCTTATGGTTTTGAGTTTCCTTTTGAGTTTTGATCCTCGCCCTTGGCATTGTATATTATATTGCTTGTGTGGTTGTGACCGTCGATTGACGAAGAGCTAGCTCCCGCTTGGGGATGCCTTTTATTGATTTCGTATACTATTCATGTTGTATCCCGTTTTGGAGCCAGTATTTACAAAGGAGACTCTGCCGAAATTTTCAGGAAATATTTGATGTTTTAAAAAACGCATAATTCGGCTTATGCTATTAAAACTACTTGATTTAAATTGGTTTTCCTTCACTCTACTACTTTTCTTGGTTTGGATTTCTGGGTTTTCGGCTTACTTAGATTACGTACGCCTTGAGACGTTTCGTAGTTTAAGTGCCGGTCATGTTCCGTACTTTCGGGACGTGACAGCAGCTATGACACCCAACCGCCAGATATCGTAGTCATGGTATATAGCAGTGGCAAGTAGGATCTGGATGGACTTAAGCATAGCTTTGAAAGTCTTAACTTTTTCATGTACACCAAGTAATCTTCTCAAGATATACTTGCTCCTGATGGAGATTTAACCCTTCAGATAAAGCAACCAAAGTCTATACTTTGTTGGTGTATAAGGATTCCATATCAGATCACTAAGCATCCAGCCATTCTCATAGAGTCCCCACTCCTGATGGCCTGCTTGAAACTAATTGGGTCATCATCTCATGACGCAATCTTCGCTCCCACTATCATAGAGAAACCGAAGTATCTCTTAGGTGGATGAGGAACCCTACCAGATCGGCGGAGAGGCCGAGGTTCGTTGGAAACTATTGAATCCTCCGGTTCTACCAAATCATCAGCTGCAGTTTGTTTTAGCTGGAACTACTTCCAGTTCTACCTTATGACCACTAATTTATTCACAAGAAATTCCCTTTCCCGGTGGCATGCTAAGAAAACAAAACATCTTTTGTTCCTCAGTTTGGTAGAAGATATTCCCTTGTGAATGCTTGGGATATCCAACAAACTTTCATAGAACTGACCTTGCCTCGAGCTTGTCCGGATTTTGCTTTTGACATAGGCCGAACAACCCCAAATCTTAACTTCTTTAAGAGATGGGCTCTTACCATACCATATCACATATGGAGTGGTAGGCATCTGATTTGATTGGATCCTTATTCAATAGGTATGCAACTTCTCAAGTGCATAACCCTAAAAGAAAATAGGCAACTCAGTAGTGCTCATCATAGAGCACACCATATCACATAGGGTGCGATTGCTCCGCCCCGATATACCGACGTGCTGTGGTGTATACGGAGGAGTAATGCTGAGAGAGAATCTCATTCTCCTTTAGAATAGTCCAGGAATTCCGTGCTCAAGTATTCTCCTCCTTGATCTTATTAAAGGACATAATACTTATACCCGTTTTTGGGTTCTCTACTTCTAACTTATATTCTGTGAATATCTCAAATGCTTCGGACTTGTGTTTCAACAGGAACATATGTCTGAATCTTGAGAGATCATCAGTGAATGTAATGAAGTACAAAGAACCGGTCCTGGCATGTGTAGACAAGGGACTTTCATACATTAGCATGTATCAATCCCAAGAGTTCAGCAACTTTTTTCTGTTTCCAATAAACGGAGCTATGGTCATCTTATCTTTGTGACATGACTGGCAAGTTTCACAAGATGGAAATTCAAATTGATTTAAATATGCATCTTTATGTAGCTTATCTAATCGGGTCGCATCGATATGACCTAGTCTACAATGCCTCAAGAAGGATTCGTTCATTTCTGAACTCTTCCTCTTGTGTGTGTTCTGTACGTTAAGAACTGTAGTTTGATTTAGAACGTCTATGCTTTTAGATAACGTGCCTGAACCGATCAACTCTTGATATAGGAAATGTTCAAAACATTATCCAACAATACAAAATTATATCTTTCTTTACTAATAAAGAGACTGATATGATGTTGTATATCAGGTTCGGTATCTAATAATATTCGTTCAGAATCAATGTATTATGGTAATATAGGGTGGTAACTGCCAACAGACTTGGCTGCAACACTTGCATCATTTCCAACTCTTGAAACTTATCACCCGTTCTTAGTTCTCTACCTATCTGTAGCCTATGTAATAGATTACAATAACGGGATCCTGATCCGGTATCACATACTCAGGACGCAGAGGGTACTGAAAATAGTTCTCGGTAATGAACACACCCGAAGAAGATGCATCAGCATGCACTTTCTTCATTTTGGGTGGCACGGGAATCCTGGTAATCCCCAATTTCCTGCTCGGTCTTATAACAATTATAAGTTGTAGCGGGACCAACGTTTCCTAGCGCAGTATAACAAGCGGGTTCGGTCAATACATCCGTATTATTATCTTGATTAAGGCATGATATGGTCGCTACCTAGAGAGAGAGAAGAAAACACTCAGCGTATGCTCTTGCAAGATTAGATTGGTTATTAATATACTTAATCAGGATGTCTCCCACTGTTTTAGTCAAATCTTCCTTCAAACTCTAAAAGGAAAGACTAGCCGGGATTAATTACACCCTACAAGTTCGCCAATCTTTCAGTCAGGCCAGTGCCGATACTTTGAGTGAGGTTCCCCGCGCTTTCGCACGGACCTAATTAAAATAAACCTCGTTTTCACAGAGGCATAACCCCGTTGACACCTTTCTAGACACCTACTTGATCGGCTATTTGTAATGTGTAAAACTCTCCCAGGAGTAACTCTTACTCGCAGCGGGTATCGAGATCCAACTATCTCATAGAAGGTATACAATCTCATTGCAAATTTCAACAGTTGAAAATCCCGATAATTCTTTTACCCCTAGCGTGCTATGACCTTGACGCATGCCAAAAAACCCATAGTCCGCTAGTCAAGTTCAACCCGTGCATTTCCTGATTGAATTAAACCCACCTGTACGACCCTTGACGCATGCCAAACAACGCTGTACGAATACCCTAATCCAATCGCATCGTATGCTAGCAGATAAGCACTAGTTAGTTACCGTACACTGCGCCTTGACGTATGCCAAACTACTGCAGCACGAATACTAAGTAGTACTTATCTGAAATGACGGAGGGCTACGCAGGTTTTTAAGAAAACCATGAGCGTAATGAACTTGATATCGTTGTAGAATCAAATGATTTAAATGGAGTGTTTTTGAGGCTTTTGCTAGTTTTGCTAAAGATGTCACTCCTGGTGAAGAGATCTCGGCTCTTTCCTTATCGAATAAGGTGCAGGATATTTCACAAATACCATTATGCAAAGAAAAAACTAGAAAAGCAATCAAAAGACAAAACCGAGGGTTGTAGCATCTGCCAGTTATTGCTAAAGAGGTCACTCCCGGTGAAGGGATCTCGGCTCTTTCCTTATCGAATAAGGTGCTGGATGTTCTACAAGGAACACCGCTATGCAAAGCAAGAACTAGAACTACCTGTTTTTGAAAATTCGATTCCATAACATCTTTAGGTTTCTTTTATTTCATTAATCTCATTAATGAAGTCCCATTTATTATGCTTCACAAGTATCAGATATGAAATGAAAACAACAATATATAATATATATCACATATATATAATATAAGCATTCGTCTCAGCCAGTAATATGATCTCATCACAGAACATTGCAGCAGAAGAACATATATGAAATATTAGATATATTAGGAGGTCCGTGTTTTAATGCGAGCCAGTATAAAACGCGGATTCCACGGTCGCGATGAATAGCCAATCCCACCCTCTAGACCCCTAGGAGAGCGGCAAGCAACCCTACCAATTCTAGAGTTAGGACACCCGGTCTTGACTCCTCGAGATGGTCTCCCATTGGATCTTAGAACCCGGTTACTTGTGCTCCCCGCCTTGGGTCTATCCTAGTGTGGAAAAGTAAATAATATACAATGGTGACATCATCCTCAACCCGGAAGTGCCCCAATAAAAGAATATTACATACAATGAATTTTACATGAATGAAAATGAAAAACTCCCATCTCACATAAAACCCCCGGCTATACAAAACGACGATCCAATATAACATATCACAGCAACACATAACATCACATGTCATCAAAGTAAGTAAATATGCGTATCCCAATTGTCGTTGATGTATAGCAACGAAACCGGCGATACACCACATATTACACTTACGGTCGCAGAAAAGAAAGTGTAAAACTACAACAGTTGGAATCCGCAACCTCCTTAGACATCTCATACCTAACCAAATGAATTCCTTAGACATCGCATGCCTAACAATTATAAACTCCGCATTTTAGTCTCAATATCGAAAACTCTTTTCAATATCAAGTCGGGCAATTCAATAAGATTCCCGACATCCTGATCGAATGCTAGTCGGAAACTTTAGTAGACGGCCGCAACCCCGATGCCGTCGACGAAGTGCACTAAGGCGGAACACCGCTGCCGCGAGCATCCGAAAGGATGCTTTTGGCGACGGGGTTCTCCTACAGTCACTTGGTTGGGGCTATGGGGCGTGGCTATCTATTAAGTTTTCTCGGCGAGTATCCGCGTACGCTACGTGATTGCGACAGAATTTTGATCACATCAAAATCCCGTGGCAAACGATCAAATGAGACTAAAAACTGCTAGATTTATAACATTCAAATTAGTTATCTCATAACTACTTGTGGATTCCAAATATTGTATCACATTCCAGATAAATAGACAATGTTAAACTTTCTGATCGAATAAACAAACACCCAAGATTTCCAAAATAGCTCAACACTTGAGCGGAGTTCAAAAAGTCCCAGAACATGTCACAGCCGCTATGAACCAGCCGTAGAAGGGTCAAACCAACGCCTCACATGTGGCAATTCTAAACTACCACAAACCATTTGGTTCAGCGGTGGTTTTGACGGTCACATAATCGAGTTAAGGTTACGTTCTTTTAGAGGGTCCACAGATTCGCTTGTATGATTTTCTGAAAGTTTTGAACTCAGGAAAAATCCAACACTTGAAAGTTTTCCGACATAGGAAAAAGTGAGTTATTGATATCCGTTCGAACTTTTTAACACGTTCTAAATTACCCGGAAAAACATAAACGAAGTTAAACTATCCGATCGAATCAACGAGTTCCTAATATATCCCAGAAAGCTCAACACTTAAGTAGAACTAAAAATTTCCAGGAGTATGAAAAAGTACCCAAGAATAAACCCTGAAGTATTAGCCCCTAACTCCCAAAGTTGGCCGTGGAACCGCCGCCAAACTCATGGTTTGGCCGCGGTTCCACGGTTTCTTGCGTGAGTTACAGCTTCGTACTTCACAGTAATCCTTAGAATTCCCTGCATGTTTTTCTGAGTATTTTTAATATGAAAATTTTCAACTTTTGAAAAAAATTCCAGAAAGTGGGATTTATCGGGGTTTCGGAGTTTGATCGGACTTCAAACTTCGTCTAGACAATGCCTAATGCTCTAGTTTGGCTCTGATACCACTGTAGGGTTAGCTTAGCAAGGTTTTGGGAAGCATCAATCATGCTACTTTAAAATTTTTGGGGTGCTAAACAAACTCTAACCAAGATATTAACTAGAGACTTAGGGTTAAACATAATATGTAAACTCTTTACATCTAAGTGAACAAGGAATACAACCTTTGTAGACCGGTCCTTCACTTTAAATAGCTCGGTGTTGAGGTCCCTTCGCTGCGATCATCAAGTACCCGGACCCTAGAGAGGCTCCATGAAAAGAAAGATGCAACCTTGCTTGAAGACTTCACTAATCCAAGATGATCTACCTTAAAGAATCTCAAACCCAAACTCTTGCTTCACTAATCAAGTATTAGTAAAGCAAACACCCTAATCTAAGTGGCTAGAATAGATGAGGATGATGAAATAGGAATTTAGCTCTCTTTTGTTTTCTTTATCTCACAAAAATCCATCACATACCCAAAAAGCTAGAAAGCTTTTTCTAAGAGGAAGAAGAAGAAAAAATCTATTTGTGATGAATAATGAAATCTTGTTGTGGTTACAAATCCAACCATGGGTTAAGAATTAAGGCTTAACCCTTGTAGAGAATAAACTAGGGTAAAGGGTTTTGGGTTGGGTTAAGAAATATCTTCACAAAATATCTTAGCTAAAAAACAAAAGAAAGCTTCATGAAAAAGCTAACTCAAATCAAAACCCTAACTTGTTTAAACTCCACAAAGCATGTTGCATTTATAACCCTAACTTGTTACAATATTATATATCACATATATAATATATTTTGTAACAAAATAAAATAATACAATTAACATATATCACATATATATCAATGTATTATCCAAGTGAGAAAAAGAATCTTTAAGTGAGCTTATATTAGTTAATGCAATATAATATATCAAGTATATAATTATACATTAAATTATCGAATCAACACTTGATCCGATAATCCGGCTATTTCACAAATAACCGACTAATATAATCTGTATCAGTTCATCGAATCAACACTTGATCCGATGACCCGGCTATATCACATATACCCGGCACATATCGTGAGAACCTAATACGGTATCGCATACACGTATTATTCTCGGTCCGCACATATCACATATATGCTCCTACTCCATTTTGCCTAAGCCAGGAAACCTCTGTGTAGGACTCTAAAGAATCGTCAATACGCCGGCAGTAGGTGATGATCATATCAAACACCCATAAGCTGCAAGCGGTCAGCTAAACGTAACAGCCACCCAGGTATTGAGCAATCGGAAGATCAACAAGCAAGCCTGTACATTCTCCTGCGAATCCAACCAGTAACACTCCCGTACAGTCCGGTCTCTTAGTCTGATATGTCGCATATCCAGTCTAGGGGTGGTAAACGTCAGACCCCAGTAACCGATAAGTCGTGTCGATATGAGGTCCATAACAGTTCGAGAAACTACTGATAACACTTACCAGTAAATCTCAGCAACCCTGGCCAGGGATTTCCAGTTATAGCCAATCGAACACAGCGCAACATCAACTCCCTATACCGGGAGAGACGAAACCCCTCCTATCGCTCATTACCTCCATGTGATTCGGGACTGTACCCAAAAGCCACCATTTTGTATGCCCTCTTGGACGTGGTAAGGTGGAAATCAAAGTACAGTGGGAATCACACAAGACTCTATGAAGATCTCGGGTCTACATACTAACCTGTACCAGTGTCACCAGAGAACTGCCATCTGACGTGAGGTATAATACCATCTGGGAGTTCTCGGCGAGTCCGTCCAGTGTACCCAGTCTCCACTGAGCACCTGTATACTGTCTCTGATGTCAAACACCAATGGATATGGGATCATCCATCGCCCATCTACATGGGTCAAGAAGCATACGCTAGTCTACTCTGGTATATCGATGCCCTGTCTCGATACACCTACGACTAGGAACATTTGAAGGATGTACTTAGCGACTACTCTGTCCCCACTAGTATGATCTGCATCATAGTCCTGGTAGTCAAGTACTTATCCTAAGGGCTTTATCAACATGTAACATAGAGACAATCAGAATACATGTTAAGATAAAGAGTAACCAGATAGCATACTATCATGTCGAGCAAGAAAGTCCTCCCTATATATGTCCAAGCATCCATTACAATATACATCGTATGTACAGTAATGGCCTCTAGGGCATACATATCACTAATAGATCACCACCCGATATCCCTGGCCCCGGTCGGTATCCCCTGGATATCCGCCGTGCCCAAATCTATCTCCGGCACCGAGTATCCTCGCTAGGCCCCTCCGCCTCAATGCGGCAATTCTGCTCCTCGGTCTCGATCCGGGTCCACCATGTATCCGACTGTATAGCTCCTTCACTCAGTCCGGATAGCATAAAAATCCCTGACCGTATAGCTCCCCAACTCGGTCCGAAATAAAAATCAGAAAACACTAAACCCATGGTGGACGTCAACTCATCATATCCAGAAACGTCAAATAAAGAATAGGAATACTTTCATAGATCATCCTGATGATACATTATATATATACATATATAACAGCATCTCATACCACTGATATATATCATCAGGAGTAAAACATCCAGAAAATCCATAAGAATCAAATACTACATCTATAGTACTGACATTTGCAATACGCAACAGGAAATAAAGAAAGGCCGTGTAATTAAATTATATATGCATAATGATATCAATTCTACTGTGTCATGACACTACTAATGATGTGTAGTGTAGCATACGCATTTGTGCTCATGCAGCATATCAATCATTAGTATTTGTGCAAGTGTTCTAAAGGTGTAATAACCCACTCGTATCAACATCTATATACGCATTACATAATATAACGATTCTACAGTGACACGGCAGCACGAATAAGGTGTAGTGTAACATATATATACGTGCTTGTGCAGCATAGTACTCATTGGTAATTGTGCAGTGTTCTATCAGAGTGTTCGTATTACGGAAACGTATAACATCGATAGTATAACGTGAAAATGTAGAGTAATCTAAGCATAATTATTAATTGTAATTACTTGCCATGATCTATACCATTATCTTTGGAAATGAAACGAAACGTTGGTTTTGAAATAAGGAAGCTGCTTTATGTTAAAATATTAGTTTTAGAAATTGGCATCGCACCTTGTCTTTTATCATTAAAAAGGGGAAGGAATCGTCAACTTTTAAAAGAATATAACTCATTCAAGTATTACATGCTAATACGGAATAAAATATAACGCTGCGAGTCTAAAGGAAACTTGACCGTTATTCGGCATATTAATCTAGTCATTATAAGTATGGTACAATTCTTCGTACAAAACCCATATTATCTCAAATATGGTATGATCCCTCATACAACTATACTAACCCATGAATATACTATATACACATGGAAAACTTACTAGATGCAACATCATTCTACTATCATAAACTTAATTAACAAAAAGAACTAACTATATATCATAGTATCATATATATATATATAAGATTGCGGGGGTGCTATACGCCATCCACCCGACTTCCTCCGTAGATGTAAATCTACTTACCAACTCATTGAGCTCGCTGAAATCCGCGTTGCTATGTCCGCCAACTCCGTCTCAGAAATCTTCGCAATCGTACCTATAATCGTAGTTATAGCATATCGACGTAAATATCATATCAAAATCGAAACAATGAGTTAAGTATCTATAGGTTAGAAGCTATAGCCTAATTACTCCAGAAAAGACAAAATGTCACTGAAATCAACGTACAAACGTCAATATTTCAGTCGCAGTACAAAATACGAAAACTCATATCGAAATGTCGGAAACTTGATAAAACCTTTACTAAACATTCCCAGATTTCTCTGTAAGGATACTAGAACAAATCAAACAATACCATAGCTTATAACATACCCTAATAGAGCTACAGGAGAAAAATCAATACCAAAAGCCTAGGAGGGCCGACGAGCTCGGAAAAAGGATAAATGTCGCCGGGTTAAACAATGAATTAGGGGTTCGGGCTTTACATGAAGTCTCCTAGTGGTCTTATGATACTTCTGGTGTTGCTAGATTTTCTAGTGGTTACACCTAGTGGTTCCAGATTCAATATCAGTATGATAAATATCACAAAACCAACTGTTTTCCTATACTGCACATTTAAACTGATATTGAACAGAATTGATCAAGTAAAGAGAGAAGAAGATATACCTATTGGGATGATGCACAAAGGATTCCAGCTCTAGAATGGTATGATGGAGACCCTTAGGGATTGTAGTGGCTCCTAGGTTGATTGTGTGCACAAATTGATGAAAGGATTAATATTTCTTTCATTAGGATTAAGGAACACTTGTGAGAATTAACTTGGAGCTTGAATAATTAGTTCTTTGTTCAGTTGAGAACTAAGGGGTTTCCTAGGTGTACTGGGTATAGAGAGAGCATGAGGTGGAGAGTTGTGAGGTGAAGGTGGCATGGTGAAGTAGGAGGTGTCAAGCTTGAAGTAGGATGTGTCATACTTGAAGAAGGAGGTGTAAAGTAAAGAAGAAGGAGGTGTAGGAAGTTGAGCATGCTTGAGGGTGTGGCGTTGTGAGGGTGTAACCTAGGTTAAATTATAACAATCATAAAAGAATTATCAATTTATCATAACATTTCATGTTACACTTTAAATCCATTTTTCAATTTAAACTCATGTAACATAAAAGATGTGAAATGATAAATATATCACTTAAATGTCATTAGCTTAATGAAAGATACAATGTCATGTTAAAATAATTAAAATATTATATTTATGATATCACACACTTTTATTCATATTTACTGAAATAACCACATTTTTACGGATATAATTCCGATACCAAAAGTTGTATGTGATATCACTTTGCAAACTTTATTTAAATTCCTATTTAAAATTATAAATTAATATTTATAATTTTCCAAAATGTTACAAGTAAGGAAAATGTTATATCAAATATGCAGTATTTTCGACTGAACAAATACCCCCAAACTTAACTTTGATCGTCCCGAGCAAACTATTTATTCAAGAGAGGGAGAAAAAAAAACCTAAGTAGCACACTTTCGTAGGCAACACGATTGCACTGAGCACGTGCAACAAGCCGTTAAACCTCTACGTGTCCCTAGTAGGAGGAGTTTTTTCTCCTGAGGGTTTTCAGCGGATTACACCCACACAATCCTATAATAAAAGAAAAATAGTAAAAGTTACATACAAAGATAAGAACTATAAAAGAAAGAACTTGAAAATAAGAGTTTCCAACTACACCAGTTTTTCGGTTGTCATGAGCCCTATCTTAATGGTCATGAAAAGATGTTAGAAATCACATCATCCCTCAATAAAACATCGTCTTTAGTTTTCCTCCTTATCTTTCCTCTAAACATTGATCATATACCCCTACGTGTGCGTAAAAGATATCCCTACACTTAGAGAATTCAATTCAAGCTATCATACTCTTGTCCATCTTCCGTAGTACTTTTTAGTTGGTGAATATTTTAGATGGAATTGCTCACACATTCTTCATGTGACCGTTAATACTTCTTGAGGTACTAACCAACCGATTACAAAATGTGCTCGCGTATTAAGACGTTATTCCTTCACTTGCAACATCTAAGGCTTAGCAGTGGCTCCAAAACCAGTTGGTCTAAGGCACTAGGTGATAAAGCACCCCCCCAAATTTTTTTTATACTGCCTTAAGCAATTACAAAACCAGTGTTCATTTTTTCTTCACCACTTATATTTTATTTTATTTTCCTTCATACTAAGGCTTTTAGACAAGAGCATTTCAAGGTATCCTCTACTATCCCAAGTTTCAAGATGTGTGTAAGTGCGTATAGTAGGGTATCAACATTCAGATGTTTGGCATAAAAAATAAGGACTATTTTTCAGACTTATTTTTTTTCCTCAGATTAGTAATTTCCTTCATCTTACTAACCCTTGGGACAATGGCTCATAACTATTTATTACTAGTTTTGTTTAAGAAAACATCTAATTTTCTTGCTTTTCTTAAACTTTTCATATCTTTCATATGTAATTTTTCACTTTCTACTCTTTTATTATAAAAAAAAAATTTATATAGTGCCAACTGCCAAAAAATAATTTAGTGAATACAAACCTCCTCCCAAACTTGTTTTCAGCAGTGTCCTCACTGATGTCATCTTTGAATGTATAGACCTGTAGACTTGGGGGAGAAATTAAGAGGGGTAAAATAATAGTCAAATGTAAACCACCTCCAAACTTGTACTTTGGCACGCACAGATATTCAGTTAAGTCCTTTTTCACTCACATCCATTCTTAAAATGAGAAAATGTTACCGAAACATTGAGTGAGGCAGAGGAAATTCAGTTATGATAAAGCGGCTCCTGTAAAATCAGGAGCTCCTCCGCTGGGTCAGTAGAAAAATATGGTTTCAATCTATGCCCATTTACTCTAAAAATTGAACCGTTTTTAACATTTTCAACTTCTACTGCCCCGTTCAGATGTACATACTGCACCACAAAAGGTCCTTTCCAACGAGATTTTAGCTTACCCGGATGAAAATCGAGACGGGAATCGTAAAGAAGGACTTTTTGTCCCGGTGTGAGGGTTTTTCTATAAAGGTTTTTATCGTGGAACACTTTAGTCCGGTTCTTTACTATAACCGCATTATTCTAAGCTTCATCACGGAGTTCGCTTAGCTCATTTAATTGCAGCTTCCGATAGCTGCAGCCTTGATGAAAATTGAAGTTAAGCTCTTTAATAGCCCACATTGCTTTATGTTCGATCTCGGCAGGAAGGTGACAAGCCTTTCCAAACACTAGGTGGTATGGAGACATACCAAGATCGGTCTTATAAGCGGTACGAAATGCCCAAAGAGCATCCGTCAATTTTGTTGACCAATCCT
This sequence comes from Agapanthus africanus, assembly GCA_030015575.1. Lineage (NCBI taxonomy): Eukaryota > Viridiplantae > Streptophyta > Magnoliopsida > Asparagales > Amaryllidaceae > Agapanthus > Agapanthus africanus. The sequence continues at coordinate 202,999,697 of JASDDO010000026.1, forward strand.
TACGGTTTTTAGAAACCGTCTTCCCCAAAATTTGCTTGATCTGCCTATTGGAAATCTCATCTTACCTGCTCGTTTGGGGATGATAGGGTGTATAAAGTTTGTGGTTGATTGAATATTTCCGCATCAAAGTCTTGAAAGACCGATTACAGAAATGCGTCCCGTTGTCGCTAATTATAGCGCGAGGGTGCCCGAATCGCGAAAATATATTTTCTTTAAGGAACTTAATAACAATCTTGTTGTCATTAGTGCGGCACGATATTTCTTTCATCCATTTTGAGATATAATCAACCGCTAACAAGATATATAAATTCCCAAAAGAGTTGGGAAAAGGGCCCATAAAATCAATACCCCAAATATCGAATATCTCCACAACCAATATAGGTTGGAGCATCATCTCATTTCTTCGTGAAATATGACCCATGTGTTGACACTGATGATAAGTTTTGCAATGATCATAAGCATCTTTAAATAATGTTGGCCAATAAAAACCATATTGCAAAACTTTCTTCGCCGTTTTACATGGACCAAAATGACCGCCACATGCCTGATCATGAAAAAAAGACAATACACTCTTGAATTCATCGTTAGGGACACATCTGCGAATGATTTGATCGGAACAATACTTAAACAAATAAGGTTCATCCCAGTAAAAGTGTTTTATTTGGGATAGAAATCGAAAATTGTCTTATTTCAACCAATCGCTAGGAATAAGTCCCGTCGCTAGATAATTCACAATATTCATGAACCAAGCTTCACAGGATACGGTCAAGAGCTGTTCGCCATGGAAGGATTCGTTTATTGGCACGGTCAACGTTGGTGAAGAATTGATGCGCGAAAGATGGTCGGCTACAATATTTTCACATCCACTCTTGTCTCGTATGACAAGATCAAATTCTTGTAACAACAGGATCCAACGTATTAGTCTGTCTTTAGCATCCTTCTTCGATAAAAGGTGTCGTAGGGCGGAGTGATCGGTGTAAACCACTATTGGCGAGCCAATCAAGTAGGGCCTGAATTTTTCTAATCCAAATACAACTGCCAAGAGTTCTTTCTCGGTAGTTGTGTAATTAATTTGTGCATCGTTCAAGGTCCTACTTGCATAGTAAATTACATGTGGCATTTTATCAATGTGCTGTCCTAAGACTGCACCAATAGCAAAATCTGATGCATCACACATAAGCTCAAACAGGTGGTTCTAATCCGGAGATGATAGAACGAGGGCTGTAGTGAGAGATCTTTTAAGCGATTCAAAAGCAGCCTCACAATCCGAATCGAAGTGAAATATTGTATCCTTGGCCAAGAGAAGAGTTAAGGGTCTAGCAATTTTGCTAAACTCCTTAATGAATCTCCTATAAATCGTATATCTTTGATGCATTTGGGATGAGGAAGGTTATGGATGACATCAATTTTAGCTCTGTCTATCTCAATGCCTTTTCGTGAAATAATATGTCTAAGGACAATACCTTCTTGGACCATGAAATGGTATTTTTCCCAATTCAAGGTTAAGTTCTTATCCTTACAGCGGGTAAGAACCGCGTCAAGATGACGTAGGCATTCCTCAAAGGAGTCCCCAAATATGGAGAAATCTTCCATAAATATCTCCAGAAAATTCTCAACTATGTCTGAGAATATCCCCATCATACACCATTGAAATGTAGCGGGAGCGTTGCATAACCCAAAGGGCATGCGTCTATAAGCAAAAGTACCGAAAGGACAAGCAAATGTTGTTTTATCTTGATCCTTTTCGGCGATGGGGATCTGGTTATACCCAGAGTATCCGTCCAAGAAACAATAGTATTCATGTCCAGCTAATCAATCTAACATCTGGTCAATGAAAGGTAGAGAGAAGTAATCTTTCCTCGTTGCGGCATTGAGTTTCTTATAATCAATACATACGCGCCATCCAGTTTGGATGCTTGTTTGAATCAACTGATTAGCCTCATTAGTTATGACTGTGATGCCAGACTTTTTAGGGACCACATGAGTAGGACTTACCCATTGGCTACAGATATTGGGTAAATTATACCATTATCTAGGCACTTGACGATTTCCTTCTTTACCACCTCCTTCATAACGGGACTCAACCGTCTTTATGGGTCTCGGGTTGGTTTGGCTTCATCCATCAGATGTATATAACGTTCAACAATTAAGGGACTAATTCATTTGATGTCAGCCATTGTCCAACCAAATGCTTGCTGATTTGATTTCAATACCGCCAAAAGTGCGTTCTCTTGCTCTAAAGCTAAAGAAGCGGATATGATTATGGGTAAAGACTCATTCTCACCTCAATATGCATATTTAAGATGAGAAGCTAGCAGTTTGAGATCTATTGTCGGCGGAGAGACGATAGAAGGTTGGGTAATGGAATGATACTCGGACTCCTTAAGAGGTTCATAACTTGCGTAGGATATTGAATCGGAAAGCGCTACTGAATTTTGCGACGAGTCAAAGGATTCAAACTCGGGGATGTGTAGGGTTCCTAGGCACACCCATGAGGTCTCACAAGGTATCAACCATGCCAAAATCAAATTTTTCACGTGCCTACAAACCCTAATACGGATCGTTAACTAGAAATTAGGCCAAACATGCAACTAGTTAACAACTTAACCAAGTGAACGGAAATACAACCTTTGTAGATCCGGTCCTCCACCTCCATAGCTCTGCGTTGACGTCCCTCCGCTGCGATCATCGGATCTCGGACCCTAGTAATGGTTTCGTCGAAGAAATGATCGGGCTAGATCGTCGACTTCGATGCCGAAGATGATCTACGTCGAGGCGACTCTAACTCGAGCTCCAACTTCACCAAGTCATGAAACTTGTGAAGAAAACACCCTATACTACTTGGCAAGTGGTAGAGGATGAAGAAATAGGAAGCGGGTTCACTTTAGAATTGGATTTCTCACTCTTTTCATCAAGTCACCATTGAAGCTAGCAAGCTTTTTCTTCTTGAAGAAGAAGAGGAAGAAGAAAAAGAATATGATGATAATTATAAAATCACTTGATTAATTATATTAAATCAAGTGATCTTATAATATAGCAACCATGGTTAAGTGTAGAGAATAAACTAGGGTTAGGTGAATGGTTAGGTTTAGGAAAGAAACAAAATGGTCAAGCTTTCAACACTTCATGAAGTTTCAACAAAAGAACAAAATAAGCCACCATTCTATTTATCTTTCCAAAATGAATAAATAAATAAATGAATGAATAAATAAACAAAACCCTAACCATTAACATAACCATGGTTTAATCATACACACAAACTTTCATGTATCATCAAACATGATACAATCAAGTGCACAAAAGTATATCACATATACAATGTGCACATCAAGTGAGAAAATCCTTTTTAAGTGAACAAATATCAGTTAGTGTAAAGTAATATATCTAATATATAATTATACATTAAATCATTAAATCAATACTTGATTTAACGATCCGGTCATATCGCATATAACCGACTAATATCAATAGTAACAACTTATCGAATCAACACTTGATCCGATAACCCGGCTATATCGCATATAACCGATCAATGTAACAAATCGCGAGAATCGAATACAGTATCACATACTAGTATTATTCTCGGTCCCGCACATATCTCATATGCGCTCCTATTTCATTTCGCTTGAGCCAGGAAACCTCTGTGTAGGACTCTAAAGACTCGTCAATATGCCGGCAGCAGGTGATGATCATATCAAACACCCACAAGCCGCAAGCGGTCTGCTAAACGTAACAGCCACCCGGGTATTGAGCGATCAGAAGATCGACGAGCAAGCCCGCTCACACTCCTGTGAATCCAACCAGTAACACTTACCGTACAGTCCGGTCTCGTCGTCTGATATGTCGCATATCTCGCCTAGGGGTGGTAAACGTCAGACCCCAATAGCTCGATAAGTCGTGTCGATATGAGGTCTATAACAATTCGAGAAACTACTGGTAACACTTACCAGTAAATCTCAGCAACCCTGGCCAGGGATTTCCGGTTATAGCCAATCGAACACAGTGCAACATCAACTCCCTATACCGGGAGAGACGAATCCCTCCTATCGCTCATTGCCTCGATGTGATTCGGGACTGTACCCAAAAGCCACCGTTTTGCACGCCCTCTTGGACGTGGTAAGGTGGAAATCAAAGCACAGCAGGAATCACACAAGACTCTATGACGATCTCGGGTCAACAGACTACTCTGTACCAGTGTCACCAGAGAACTGCCATCTGACGTAAGGTATAATACCATCTGGGAGTTCTCGGCGAGTCCGTCCAGTGTACCAAGTCTCCACTGAGCACCCGTATATCATCTCTGATGTGAAACACCAATGGTTATGGGATCATCCATCGCCCATTTGTATGGGTCGAGAAGGTATACTCTAGTCTACACTGGTATATCGATGCCCTGTCTCGATACACCCACGACTAGGGACCTTGAAGGATGTACTTATGGACTACCATGTCCCTACTAGTATGATCCGCATCATAGTCCAGGTAGTCAAGTACACATCCTAAGGGCTTTACCAACATGTAACAGAGAGACAATCAGTATACACGTTAAGGTAAAGAGTAACCAGATAGCATACTATCATGTCGAGCAAGAAAGTCCTCCCTATATATATCCCAGCATCCACTACAATATACATCCTATGTATAGCAATGGCCTCTAGGGCATACATATAACTAACAATCTCCCACTTGCACTAGGGCCATCTGATAGCAGTGGTTGTAGTATCTCATACTCAACCATCCCATAAAAGTCTCTCTCTGGGAAAAGGCCTTTGCGAGTGGATCCGCCGTGTTGTCCTCTGAGTCTGTTCTCCTAACCTCGATCACCCTGGAGATCAACCATCTCCATGATCAGGTGATACTGCCTTAGATTATGTCTGGGTCACTGATGGGACCGGGGTTCCCGGGCCAAAGCCACACTTCCATTGTCACACAATGGTCGGAACCTAGTTCATCTCATGAACCAATATACACCCAAACAGCCTATCTGGTTGCATCTTAAGTAGCGATGTATCCTGCCTTTATCGTCTAGTATTCCATGGTATTTAGCTTGGAACTCTTCCAACATACCGTCCCTTCACTGAGGGTAAAGACAATACCTGTGACTGACATTCAGTCGTCCTTATCACCCTGGAACACTTCCAGTGATTCTCCCCAGGATCAATTGATACCATCTCACTGCAACTAGTGAGTATCCTAATATCCAATTAGATCTATCTCATAGATCAGAACCCAGGATTTAGCTGGTATCACTTTGATCCTATGTGGAGAATCATTGTGATAAGCGGAGATTGACCGAGCGTAGCATAGGAAACTCCTTTCTTATCAAGAGTATGTCATCCACGTACTCTACGAGGATCACCACCATACTCCCTACTACCTTTTTGTATATACAAGGTTCATTTACCATTTTGATGAAGTCAAACTATTTGACTACTACATCAAAACAGATGTTCCAACTCCGCAATGCCTACTTTATCCTATAAAGCATCTTGTACAAGTTTCTGCTGCTCCCACTGTCTACGAAGCCCTCTGGCTGTGTACTTACAGACGCCCTCTTCTAAAACATCATTTAGAAAAGCAGTCATGACACCCAACCACCAGATATCGTAGTCATGGTATGTAGCCGTGGCAAGTAGGATCTGGATGGACTTAAGCACAGATCCTTAGAAAAGGTTTCAACATAATCCACACCTGGTCAATGATGCAAACCTTTTAACAAGTCTAGCTTTGAAAGTCTCAACTTTTCCATCTACACCAAGCAATCTTCTCAAGATATACTTGCTCCTGATGGGGATTTAACCCTTCAGATAAAGCAACCAAAGTCCATATTTTGTTGGTGTATAAGGATTCCATCTCAGATCACTAAGCATCCAGCCATTCTTACAGAGTCTCACTTCTGATGGCCAGCTCGAAACTAGTTGGGTTATCATCTCATGATTCAATCCTCGCTCCCACTGTCATAGAGAAACCGAAGTAACTCTCAGGTGGGTGAGAAACCCTACTAGATCGGCGGAGAGGCTGAAGTTCGTCGGGTACTATTGAATCCTTTGGTTATGTCAAATTACCAGTTCTACATAACAGACTTTGCCTCGAGCTTGTCTGGATTTTGCTTTTAGACATAGGCCGGACAACCCTAAATCTTAACAAACTTAAGATATGGGCTCTTCCCTTTCCATATCACATATGATGTGGTAGGCAACTGATTTGATTTGAACCCTATTCAATAGGTATGCAGCTTCTCAAGTGCATAACCCCCAAAAGGAAACAGGTAACTCAGTAGTACTCATTATAGAGCGCACCATATCGAATAGGGTGCAATTGCTCCGCCCCGATATACCATTGTGCTATGGTGTATACGGAGGAGTAATGCTGAGAGAGAATCTTATTCTCCTTTAGAAAAGTCCAAGAATTCCGTGCTCAAGTATTCTCCTCCTTGATCACATCAAAGGACATAATACTTATACCCGTATTGGTTCTCTACTTCTAGCTTATATTCTGTGAATATCTCAAAAGGTTTGGACTTGTGTTTCAACAGGAACATATGTCTGAATCTTGAGAGATTATCAGAGAATGTAATGAAGTACAAAGAACCGGTCCTGGCATGTGTAGACAGGGGACCTTCATACATCAACATGTATCATCCCAAGAGTTCACTAACACTTTCTCTGTTTCCAGTAAACAGAGCTATGGTCATCTTATCTCTGTGACATGACTGGAAAATTTCACAAGATGTAAATTCAAACAGATTTAAATATGCATCTATATGTAACTTCAGCTAGTCGGGTCGCATTGATATGACCTAGTCTACAATACCTCAAGAAGAATTCGTTCAGTTCTGAACTCTTCCTCTTGTGTGTGTTCTGTATACTAAGAACTGTAGTTTGATTTAGAACATCAATGCTTTTAGATAACGTGCCTGAACCGATCAACTTTTGATATAGGAAATGTTCAAAACATTATCCAACAATACAAAATTTTATCATTTCTTTACTAATAAAGATACTGATATGATTTTGTATATCAGGTTCGGTATCTAACAACATTCGTTCAGAATCAATGTATTTGGAATACAGGGTGACAGTGACCAACAGACTTGGCTGCAACACTTGCACCGTTTTCTGTCTCATGAAACTTATCACCCGTTCTCAGTTCTCTACCTTTCTGTAGCCCTATGTAACAGATTACATATCTGGGATCCTGATCCGGTATTTAATACCCAGGACGTAGAGGATACAGAGAAATAGTTCTTTGTAATGAACACACCCGAAGGAGATGCATCATATGCACTTTCTTCGTTTGGGCGGCATAGGAATTCTGGTATTCCCCAATTTCCTGCTCTGTCTTATAACAATTATAAGTTGGAGCGGGACCAACGTTCTCCAGCTCAGTATAACAAGTGGGTTCGGTCAATACATCCGTATTATTATCTTGATTAAGGCGTGATATGGTCACTACCTGGAGAGAGAGAAGAAAACACTCAGCGTATGCTCTTGCAAGATCAGATTGGTTATTATTTTATCTAATCAAGATGGCTCCCACTGTTTTTATCAAATCTTCCTTCAAACCCTAAAAGGAAAGACTAGCCGGGATTAATTACACACTACAAGTTCGCCAATCTTTCAGCCAGGCCAGTGTCGGTACTTTGAGGGAGGTCCCCCGTGCTTTCGCATGAACCTAATTAATGTAAACCTCGTTTTCCCAGAGGCGTAACCTCGTTGACACCTTTCTAGACACCTACTTGATCGGCTAATTGTAATGTGTAAAACTCTCCCAGGAGTAACTCTTACTCGCAGTGGGTATTGCGATCCAACTATCTCATAGAAGGTATGCAATCTCATTGCAAATTTCAACACTTGAAATTCCCGATAATATTTTGCCCCTAGCGTTCTATGACCTTGACGAATGCCAAACAACCCATAGTCCACTAGTCAAGTTCAACCCGTACATTTCTTGATTGAATTAAACCCACCCGCACGACCCTTGACGAATTCCAAACAACGCCATACGAATACCCTAATCCAATCTGCATCATATGCATAAGCAGATAAATACTAGTTAGCTACCGCACACTACGCCTTGACGAATGCCAAACTACCGTAGCACAAATACTAACTAGTACTTATCTGAAATGATGGAGGGCTACGACAGGTTATTGTGAAAACCTATTGCGTAATGAACTTGATATCATTGTAGAATCAAATGATTTTAAAATGGAGTGTTTTTGAGGCTTTTCTAGTTTTGCTAAAGGGGTCACTCCCGGTGAAGGGATAGTCGGCCCTTTCCTCGTCGAATGAGGTGCGGGATATATCATATATATCTCTGTGCAAAGCAAAAACTATAGAAGCTATCAAAAGACAAACCGAGTGTGTAGCATCTGCCAGTTATTTCTAAAGGGGTCACTCCCGGTGAAGGGATCGTCGGCCCTTTCCTCATCGAATAAGGTGCAGGATATATCATATATACCGCTGTGCAAAGCAAGAACTGTAGCTACCTGTTTTAATTTTTTGAAATTCGATTCCACAACATCTTAGGTTTCTTTTATTTCATTAATCTCATTAATGAAGTCCCATCATTTTAGTACCTAAACATTACAGATAAATACGACGTACACTTATGCCATCCGCATTCGCCTCGATGTCCCCTTGTGCACCGTTAGGTTAGATAACTAACGGCAGAGCAGGGCAGTGCTAGCGCGGGTGTAAAACATAAGTAACGCCTATATAATATATCATATATACTATATACTGTATCTATCACAGAACATCAAATGATCACATCACAGATATCGCAGCAGAAGAATCATATGAAACATTGGATATACTAGGACGTCCGTGTTTTCAATACGAGCCAGTATAAAACACGGATTCCACGGTCGCGATGAACAGCCAAACCCACACCCCTAGACCCCTACAAGAGTGGCAAGCAACCCTACCAATTCTAGAGTTAGGAGACCCGGACTCGACTCCTCGAGTTGGTCTCCCACTGGACTCCAGAACCCGGTTACTTGTGCCCTCCTCCTTGGGTCTATCCTAGTGCGGAAAAGTAAATAATATACAAAAGGTGACAATATCCGCAACCTGGAAGTGCCCCAATAAAAGAATATTACATGAATGAAAATGAAAAACACCCATCTCACATAAAAACCCCCGGCTATTCAACCACGACGATCCAACATAACATATCCAGCAACACATAACATCACATGTCATCAACGTAAGTTAATATGCGCATCCCAATTGTCGTTGACATATAGCAACGAAACCGGCGATATCACATATTACACTTACGGTCACAGAAAAGAAAGTGTAAAACTACAACAGTTGGAATCCGCAACCTCTTTAGACAACGCATGCCTAAACAAATGAATTTCTTAGACATCGCATGCCTAACAATTATAAACCCCGCATTTTAGTCTCATTATCGAAAACTCTTTTCAATATCAAGTCGGGCAATTCAACAAGATTCCCGACATCCTGATCGAATGCTCGTCGCAAACTTTAGTAGGCGGCCGCACCCCCGATACCGTCGACGAAGTGCACCAAGGCGGAACACCGCTACCGCGAGCACCCAGACGGACTCTTTCGGCGACGGGGTTCTCCTACAGTCACTTGGTCGGGGCTATGGGGTGAGGCTGTCTATTAAGTTTACCCGGCGAGTATCCGCGTACGCTACGTGATTGCGACGGACTTTTGATCACATCAAAATTCTGTGGCAACCGATCAAGTGAGACTAAAGTGCTATGTTTATAACATTCAAATCGGTTATCTCATAACTCCTTGTGGATTCCAAATATTGTATCACATTCCAGATAAATAGAAAATGTTAAACTTTCCAATTGAACAATCGAACACCCAAGTTTTCCCGAAACAGCTCAACACATGAAATAGGTTTTAAGAACATTCACTTCATGCCACAGTACCAACGGTCCAGCCGTAGAAGGGTCAAGCCAACGCCTCACATGTGGCACGCCGTACTGCCCCAAACCCTAAGGTTCAAAGGGCAGTTCAAGACGGTCACATAATCGAGTTAAGGTTTGTTGTCTTCTAGAGGGTCCATCGCGTTACTTGCACTATTTAGAACTTCTTTAAACCATAGAAAAATCCAGCACTTGGAAATTTTCCGGCATGGGAAAAATTGGGTATTTATATCCGGTCGAATTTTTTAACATATTCAAAAATTATCCGGAAAAACACATAGACAAAATTAGACAATCCGATCGAAACACCGAGTCCCCAATACAACCTAGAAAACTCAACTCTTGAGTGCAGATTAAAACTTCCCAGAGAACATAGGAAACAGACACGGGCATTACTGTATAAAAATTAACCTCTAATTAGTACAAACGGCCGTGGAACCGCCGCTAATAGCATGGTAATGCCGCGGTTCCGCGGCGCTTTAGTGGAGTTAGAGCTTCGTTTTCTACAGTAACTCTTAGAATTTCCTGCTCTATTTTCTGAGAATTTTTAATTCACAAAAATCCACAGTTTTGAAAATTGTCCAGAGAGGTTGAAAAATTAGGGTTTCGGATTCGATCGGGTTTCTAACATCGTCTACGCATCGCCTAAGGCTCTAGCTAGGCTCTGATACCACTGTAGGGTTCCTAGGCACACCCATGAGGTCTCACAAGGTATCAACCATGCCAAAATCAAATTTTTCACGTGCCTACAAACCCTAATACGGATCGTTAACTAGAAATTAGGCCAAACATGCAACTAGTTAACAACTTAACCAAGTGAACGGAAATGCAACCTTTGTAGATCCGGTCCTCCACCTCCATAGCTCTGCGTTGACGTCCCTCCGCTGCGATCATCGGATCTCGGACCCTAGTAATGGTTTCGTCGAAGAAATGATCGGGCTAGATCGTCGACTTCGATGCCGAAGATGATCTACGTCGAGGCGACTCTAACTCGAGCTCCAACTTCACCAAGTCATGAAACTTGTGAAGAAAACACCCTATACTACTTGGCAAGTGGTAGAGGATGAAGAAATAGGAAGCGGGTTCACTTTAGAATTGGATTTCTCACTCTTTTCATCAAGTCACCATTGAAGCTAGCAAGCTTTTTCTTCTTGAAGAAGAAGAGGAAGAAGAAAAAGAATATGATGATAATTATAAAATCACTTGATTAATTATATTAAATCAAGTGATCTTATCATATAGCAACCATGGTTAAGTGTAGAGAATAAACTAGGGTTAGGTGAATGGTTAGGTTTAGGAAAGAAACAAAATGGTCAAGCTTTCAACACTTCATGAAGTTTCAACAAAAGAACAAAATAAGCCACCATTCTATTTATCTTTCCAAAATGAATAAATAAATAAATGAATGAATAAATAAACAAAACCCTAACCATTAACATAACCATGGTTTAATCATACACACAAACTTTCATGTATCATCAAACATGATACAATCAAGTGCACAAAAGTATATCACATATACAATGTGCACATCAAGTGAGAAAATCCTTTTTAAGTGAACAAATATCAGTTAGTGTAAAGTAATATATCTAATATATAATTATACATTAAATCATTAAATCAATACTTGATTTAACGATCCGGTCATATCGCATATAACCGACTAATATTAATAGTAACAACTTATCGAATCAACACTTGATCCGATAACCCGGCTATATCGCATATAACCGATCAATGTCACAAATCGCGAGAATCGAATACAGTATCACATACTGGTATCATTCTCGGTCCCGCACATATCTCATATGCGCTCCTATTTCATTTCGCTTGAGCCAGGAAACCTCTGTGTAGGACTCTAAAGACTCGTCAATACGCCGGCAGCAGGTGATGATCATATCAAACACCCACAAGCCGCAAGCGGTCTGCTAAACGTAACGGCCACCTGGGTATTGAGCGATCAGAAGATCGACGAGCAAGCCCGCTCACACTCCTGTGAATCCAACCAGTAACACTTACCGTTCAGTCCGGTCTCGGCGTCTGATATGTCGCATATCTCGCCTAGGGGTGGTAAACGTCAGACCCCAATAGCTCGATAAGTCGTGTCGATATGAGGTCTATAACAATTCGAGAAACTACTGGTAACACTTACCAGTAAATCTCAGCAACCATGGCCAGGGATTTCCAGTTATAGCCAATCGAACACAGTGCAACATCAACTCCCTATACCGGGAGAGACGAATCCCCTCCTATCGCTCATTGCCTCCATGTGATTCGGGACTGTACCCAAAAGCCACCGTTTTGCACGCCCTCTTGGACGTGGTAAGGTGGAAATCAAAGCACAGTGGGAATCACACAAGACTCTATGACGATCTCGGGTCAACAGACTACTCTGTACCAGTGTCACCAGAGAATTGCCATCTTACGTAAGGTATAATACCATCTGGGAGTTCTCGGTGAGTCCGTCCAGTGTACCAAGTCTCCACTGAGCACCTGTATATCATCTCTGATGTCAAACACCAATGGATATGGGATCATCCATCGCTCATCTGTATGGGTCGAGAAGGTATACTCTAGTCTACACTGGTATATCGATGCCCTGTCTCGATACACCCACGACTAGGGACCTTGAAGGATGTACTTATGGACTACCATGTCCCTACTAGTATGATCCGCATCATAGTCCAGGTAGTCAAGTACACATCCTAAGGGCTTTACCCACATGTAACAGAGAGACAATCAGTATACACGTTAAGGTAAAGAGTAACCGGATAGCATACTATCATGTCGAGCAAGAAAGTCCTCCCTATATATGTCCCAGCATCCACTACAATATACATCCTATGTATAGCAATGGCCTCTAGGGCATACATATAACTAACAGGATGGACTCATCGATGATATCTTCACTATAATAATTTTCCAGATCAAACAATATCGCACTAGTGTTGTCGAGATCATCATAGCAAAGTACTTCAGCTTCGCAGCTGTCGGAAGCTATCTCGTTGATGGAACAGACATCAATTAAATGAGCAGAAGGTTCAGATGGTTGACTTCCTAGCTTGTAAATATTAAGCTCAATTGTCATCTTTCCGAAGGATAAGTTCATAGAACCGTTACGACAATTAATGACAGCGCTGGAAGTTACTAGGAATGGTCGACCGAGTATCACCGAGATTTGATTACTGGGTTCGCCACAGGCTGTGTATCTAAAACAATAAAGTCTACAGGGAATATGAATTCCTCGACTTTGATTAACACATCCTCAAGCTCACCCCTAGGTTGGGCGACAGATCGGTCTGCCATCTGGAGAGTGCAGCGGGCAGGTTTCAAGTCTCCTATACCTAGCTGCTCATAGACGGAATTTGGAAGCAATTTAACACTAGCGCCGAGGTCAAGTAGAGCACGATTGATGCTTTTACCCCCAATAGTTATAAATATTGTAAGACAACCGGGGTCCTTACGTTTCTTAGGCAATTGTTGGGTAAAAACTGTGCTCGCGTTACTTGTCATGAATACCTTTTTCGGCACTTGAGTTTTTCTCTTCCTAGTGCACAAGTCCTTAAGGATTTTTGCATAAGACCGAACTTGTTGAATAACAATTAGGAGTGGAATATTTATTTTAACTTGCTTAAACATTTCCATAATTTTCTTCATTTGTGCGTTAGGTTTGTTGGCCCTCAGCCTATTTGGAAACGGAGCTTTATCAATAAGTTTTGGGTCCAACATTTGTGGAGAAGTTTGTGGGGATGGAATCGATCCCAGAATTGGAGTAGGGATCGTTTTAAGTCGACTCGAGAAAGTGGGAGAAGTGTTCGAGCCTTGGGGAAAACGGAGAATAGGCTCGGAAGAAGGTGGGAGACTAGACGAAATAGGGTAAGAAGTGGAAGCTGGGGTTTCAATTGATTCCTCATCATCAATCTGTTCTCCCATTTGATTTTTCAACACTCCTCCTGATCTCAACGTGGTAACGACACTCACATTATGACTTTGTGAGTGGCCAGGATTCGGTAAGGGTTGAGATGGAAGTTTCCCTTTTTCTCTCGCACTCATCGCGACATTTATTTGTGCAAGTTGTGCTTCTATCGATTTTATACTTTCACCGTGGGAGGTGGTGGTATGTGTTAATGATCGGATAGAAGACTTTATTTCATCCGTCGATTGCATGGAATGTTTAATAAACATATCCATGTTTCGTTCGAGTGCAGATGAGTTTTCGTTCCCGACCGTTTGGAAAGAATTGTTATAAGGTGTAGAATTGTTGGCCGGATTTTGAAAAGGTTGCGATTGAAAGGGGTGCTGACTCTGTGGGTGTGGTTGCTGCTACTGTGGAGGAGGTCTTTGATAATTTCTTTGGAACAGGTTTTGATTTTGGGTTTGGTTTTGGTTCCAAGCAAAATTAGGATGGTTCCTCCATCCCTAATTGTATGTGGAAGAATAAGGATCGTTTCTAGGTCGCTGCTGAAATATAGCATTAGTGTGTTCTTGACCTTGAAACTGTGCATTTAAAGAACATTCTTCCGTCAGATGTGATGGATCAGAACAGCAACCACATACGGTCTTGGGAAGCGTAACCTGGTTTAGGAAGATTGATGAGAATTTGTTCTCTATAGCGTCGAGTTTCTTTTGCATTGCTGCCATTTCGGATTTTACTGTGATGGAAATATCGAGCTGATGGATACCTCCCCTAGATGATGGTCCAATGCTTTCCCACTGCAAAGTGTGTTCGGTGAGATCTTCCAGAAATTTCCAAGCTTCACCATCGTCTTTGGACATGAAATTGCATTGACACATGGTTTCAAGCATCTGCTTTTTCGCTGGAGTAATGCCCTCATATATAATTAATGTAGGGTGATGTGGATGCTCGTTTTGTGATTTGTGGGGCCTAGGAAGGGTGATGAAATCCCCACCTAATCAGAATTATGTCTTTGCCCCTTAATGTCCGTATTAAAATATGCGAAAACTAATTACAAAACACGCAAAAAGATTTTTTTTTGAGCGGCGATATTTTGCAAAGAATCCTGAGAGAGAATGTATAGGGGAAGTTACCAGAGAAAAATAAAGCCCTAGATCCCCAACTCGGCCGCCGTTCCGCAGCCAAAGCGCACTTCTTGCCGCAGTTCTGCCGCGGATTTGAGAGATCACTTGAAATTTTTTTGTACTGTGGCCTCCTTTGCTCCTATTGTCCTCTTTGAAGGTCTCTGAATCTCTGTTTCCTCGTTCTATTATCTTCATATTCCCTTGCAAAAATCGCACACTAATCATTAAATACACAATTTGCTGTATTGTTTTATTTATGATATGGATCGAATAAGAATTCAACACGAATATTAAGAATAAAAAAAATTACGCATGTATCCCCGGCAACGGCGCCATTTGATTGATTATGTATTTTAAAGTGTGTGCAGTAACCGCAATCAATAACGGTGTCGCGTGTAGCTAGACGGAGATGAGTACGGGTCGCCCTCAGGGAAACGTTGAATCTTTCAATCTTACTTTAGACGTGTTGAAAAAGAGAAAGAATAGAAGAATAAAGAATAGAGGAGAATAGTTTCTAGATCTACGTTAAACACAGATGTAGAATATAGATCTAGTTTAAAGACAGATGTAGATTTTATATCAGAAGAGGGCTTGTAGGGTTCGTTATATTTTAGTAGTCATGGATGATTAATTAAAAATTACTCATTTTATCCTTTAATAGATTTAAAACTAGATCGACAGAGATGCATGCAGATTAGGGTTTTTGGAGGGAATAGAGTTCCCACTCTTAACCCTTATCTTTACATTGATCTCTGTTCATGTCTAGCCTTTACCAAAACAATTGTTATTCTAATCTCAAATCGTGGTCGTGACTATCAATGAATTGATAGCGCGCCCGATTAGGATGTTAACTATTCTTTTGATAAAGTTTATAAACTTTATAGGACGTAAAAAGAGTTAAAGGATTTTTTTCATCCATTGATCTACCCTAATCCTACGAACCCTATCAAGCAGAGAATTACTCGCGCATGATGGAGATAAAAGAACGGATAGAGATCATGATGTAATTAAAGAAAGTAAAATGCAATAAGAATAAAACAACTACCTTTATTAATCAACTTGATCAATTACACTTTGTTCCTTTAGAAAGTGATTACAAAACCCTAGTTTGCTTCTCAATCTCTTCTTAAGGAGGTAGATGAACAGCTGATGATCAACCTGGATTCTTGAGTCATCTTGGACTTCGTGATCTCATCGGTTTGATGATTTATAGGTTTAGCCCTCGGTTCTTTATATAGCCCCAAAACCAGAAACTAAAGATCCCCAAAATAAGGGTTAGTTGTAGCAAATCTAACCTGAAAATCCCAACTCCTAACTCGGTGAATCAGCCGCGGATCCGCCGCATATTTTATGGTTTGGCTGCGGATCCGCGGTTGTTTGGGGGGGGATCTTGGTTGCAAATTTCCGGGGTTTTATTCTTGTGACACATGGAGATTTAGCTGATGTCTGGAACTTGAAAATATTTCCCGAGTCTCTGCTTGTATTGGTTCTTTGATTTTATCTAACTTCATCGGCAGATTTCTGATTCTCGATATCTCAACATATCGATTTCCTGACCTGAACTAAAGCTTGCACAATATCTCAATGAATAATGTTAGTAATATTTGTTATTTTGAAATATTATCCTAACCATTTGATACGATATTATATTTTAAGAATATTGGTTAAGGATATTTGATATGATATGCATATTTAAATTATCAAAATATTATATAAATATTATATGCATATATTTTCCTTCATAATATTAATTATAATATATAAACATATGAAAATAGATATTTTGCAGTTAAACCCTCATATGTTTCATATTTATAATAAACGCCTTTAAATATCAAAGAAATGTAAGGAAAATATTATATCAAATATGCAGTATTTTCGACTGAACACTAATCTATACAAACCTAGAATCGAACTAGAGAATTAGGGTTTGTAAACATGTAAGCAAGTTTTACACGAAGTGAATAGAGAATACAACCTTTGTAAACCGGTCCTTCACTTATAAAGCTCCAAGTAGTTGTCCCTTAGCTCCAAGTAATGGTCCCTAGAACTCTTCTTAAGCTTCACTTGGTGAAAGGAACAAGCTTGCTAAGTTGTCTTCGAGACCGAAGATGATCTACCTTGAAGTTACTCTAACTCAAGCTACCTCTGTACTAATCTAAGAATTAGTAAAGCAAACAACCTACACTAATGGGCTAGATGAGAGTAGGTTGATGAAGTAGGAATTTTGCTCATTTTAGAATTCTTTTCTCCTTTTCTTTTTCTTCTCAAGAAAAATCTAGAGGAGGAAGATGATGAATTAGGGTGAAAGAAATATCTCAAAGATATTATGTAGAGAGTTAACCATAGGCTAAGGATAAATGGTTGGGTTTAAAAATATCTAGAGTAAAACAAAAATTAGTGGAATGAGTCATCACTTCTACATGCTTCTATAAGCATCTTAAGCTATGCTCATTTCCACTTAATTTTAATTTTACTTTAAAAATAAATTCCCAATATTATCCTAAGCTATAGTGTGTGTCTCATACACCCATGTCCTATGTATCATCCAGCAATAATGTTATATATATATATATATATATATATATATATATCACACACACAATTAGTGAGCTAATATTAGTTAATATATATATATATATATATATATTAATATATAAAATATATAAATATAAATAAATAAATATATATATATATATATATCAAATTATTAAATCAACACTTGATTCAATAATCCGGTTATATCATATATGACCGACTAATATCACTTATATATATATCAATTTATCGAATCAACAGTTGATTCAATAACCCGGTTATATCACATATAACCTCATCGATATCATATATTGCAAGATTAGAATACGACATCACATACACGTATTTAATCAAGCATCCAAACATATCACATATGTGCCCTACTTTGTTTCTCTTGAGCTAGGAAACCTCTGTGTGGGACTCTAAAGACTTGTCAATACGCCAGCAGTAGGTAATGATCACATCAGTTACCCACAAGCCGTCAGCGATACTAGCTGGACGTAACGGCTACCTAGGTATTGAGCGAATAGAAGATCAACAAGCAAACTTATCCAAACTCCCATAAAGCCTATAAGTAACACTTACCGTACAGTCCGGTCTCTTCGTCTGATATGTCGCATATCAAGTCTATGGATGGAATCGTCAAACCCAAGTAACTTGATAAGTCATGCCGATGTATGGCCTATAACCGTTGGAGAAACTACTGATAACTATTACCAGTAAATCTCATCAGTCCTGGCCGGGGACTTACTGTTATAGCCAATCGAGTATAGCGCAACATCAACTCCTAATACCGGCAGAGAAGAAACCCCTCCTATCAATCACTGCCTCCATGTGACTCGGGACTGTACCCAAAATCCACCTGTTTGCACAACTCCTTTGAGCCGTGGTAGGGAGGAAATCAAAGCACAGTGAAAACCATACAAGACTCTATGACGATCTTGGGTTTACAGACTAACCCGTATCAGTGTCACCAGAGAACTGCTATCTGACGATAGGTATGGTACCATCTAGGAGTTCTTAGCGAGTCCTGTTCAGTGTACCCATTCTCTAATGAGCACCTGTGTACAATCTTTGATGTAAAACACCAATGGTTGTGGGATCAACCATCGCCCCTATACAGGATCAAGAAACATCTACACTAGTGTACTCTGGACTATCGATGCCCTGTCTCGATACTCCCTCGACTAGGAACGGTTAAAGGATTTGCTTGCGACTATATAAGCCCCACTAATATGATCTGCATCATAGTCCTGGTAGTCAAGTTAACATCCTAAGGGCTTTATCAACATGTATTAGAGAGATAGAATAATATAAGTGTACATGTTAAGATAAAGAGCAACCAGATAGCATACTATCATGTCGAGCAAGAAAGTCCTCTCTATATATATGTCTAAGCATCCACTATAATATACAATAATGGGCTCTAGGGCATACATATGAGTAACAAGATGGACTCCTCTCGTATACATGAATACCTTTTGTATCAAGCTACAGACAACCACATTATAATAACTATCATTTACCGGTAATCAATCATACACAACTTATATGTTCATTTCACATTACTTATATTTTTTTCCTTCTTTTGGGACTTACCGAGCGCTAGTTCGCTGATGATATTCCTGTATATTTCTTTCTTTGGAATGTTCGTCAGGAGCACAGGACTTTCAGGAGATCGAGCTATCCAGGAGGA
This sequence comes from Agapanthus africanus, assembly GCA_030015575.1. NCBI lineage: Eukaryota > Viridiplantae > Streptophyta > Magnoliopsida > Asparagales > Amaryllidaceae > Agapanthus > Agapanthus africanus. The sequence continues at coordinate 203,018,887 of JASDDO010000026.1, forward strand.
CTTGGACCAGCTTGCGGCACAACCCGACTTCCAGTTCCTTATACTTTCATTTCCTGTATGCCATTATTTAAGCACTGCTTTATATCATTGTATCTTTTCATTTTCAAACAGTTGTATGTAAAGATGAATGTAAATAAAGTTGCTATTATTTTATATCACTTGTCATTCTTATTCATTTTATATATTGTTTAATTACGTTTAACGTATTTATTTCCTAGTAAATACGTTGCGGCCTGCCATGTCACCGTATCCGTCTACTGAAAAGTGGGACGTGACATCTCATAATTATATTACTTATTATTTAAGGAACATATGAATTCATATTTCTACACATAATCTCCATATATTTTCTCAAATTATAAATAATACAATTTATTAATTAATAAAAATATGGAAAATGATAGCAAAGATATAAAATAAACGTGACTAATCAATTCTTTATTTTTAATTAACTCAAATTAAATATCCATTTTACGTAAATAATCAATCTTTTGTATCATTTTGCAATTAAGTTCTTTATATCATAAAACACCTTCAGGATAGCATAAAATGTGTAAATAATATGATAAATGTGATATAAATATATGTAATAAATTTGTTGGATATGTATGCCCTAGAGGCCATTATTGTATATGTATACATATGGATGCTTGGACATATATATGTACAAGACAGTCTTGTTCGATATGATGGTATGCTAACTGGTTTGTCTTTATCTTAACATATGCATGTTTTACTTGCTATTACATATATTTTATACATGTTGATAAAACCCGTAGGATCATTGCTAGACTACCTGCGTTGTGATAGCGATCATACTTGTGGGAGCTGGGTAGTCGGTACGCACATCCTTAAATGGTCCCTGGTTATGGGAGTATCGAGACTGGGCATCGATATTCCGGAGTAGGCTAGTATATACGTTTCTAGACCCCGACGAGGGGCGATGGTTTGGTCCCGCAACCATTGGTCTTTAGACCTAAGATCGTATACAGGTGCTCACTGGGGGTGAGTACACCAGACGGACTCGCCGAGGACTTCCAGACGGTACTATACCTATCGTCAGATGGAAATTCTCAGGTGACATGAGTACAGGTTATTCTTTAGACCTGAGATCGTCATTTGTCTCGTATGAGTTCCCACTGTGCTTTGATCACTACCCTACCACGGCTCTACCGAGTCGTGCAAACTGGTTTTGGTTGGGTACAGTCCCGAGCCACATGGAGGCAGTGAGCGATTGTCGGGGATTCGTCTCTCCTGGTATTGGAAGTCGATATCGCATTGTGTTTGATTGGTCAGGACCATAAGACCTTGGCCAAGGAAGTTGGGATTTACTGATAGGCTGATCAGTAGTTTCCTGGATTGGTCCTGAGCCGCATTAGCATGAATTACCAGGTTATTAGGGTCTGATGTTTACCACCCCCCAGACCTGGTATGCGATACTCTCATACGAAGAGACCAGATTGTACGGAGATTGTCACTGATAGGCTCAGTAGGGATCCGGATGAGTTTGCTCGTCGACCTTCTTTTTCGACAGGTACCCGGGTAGCCGTTACGTACAGCTAGTGCCGCTGACATGCTTGTGGTTATGGATTTATCCAGTAACTTACTATCGGCGTACTGTCGAATCTTTAGAGTCCCATACAGAGGGTTTCCCTGGTTCAGGCGAAATGATGTAGTAGCCGTATTGGATACGTGCAGGGTCTTGATCGATTGATGTACTTTGTACTCGGATTTTCGATCGGACAGTTGGTAATACTAGCCGGCTCGGGTTTGAGCCGGATTATTAAATCAGGTATTGATTTAATAGTTTACATATATATATATATTTCGATATGTATATTCTAGTTGTAAGTCCACGTTGCCCACCCCGGTCCTTACGGGGAGGCGGAAACGGTAAAAAACGATTTTTATGACAAGGCAACATGGACTAGAAATGAGGATCTTTGCTAAACAAAAACCTAGCAAACTAATTAGAAGTTTAACTACTATGTTAGAGGGTTATACCTAGGTCTTGAACTCCTTCTCTTCTTGCTCCTTGGGATGGTTTGAACGGCTCCTACCTCGTAATCTCCTCTTTGTCGAAGAAGGATCCACCCGAAAGCTTCTACCTTGAGCTCCTACCTCAACCGAGAGGCAACTAAAGTGCTTGGCTTGCTACACCTAGAACTTTAGAGTGAGTAGAGAAGAATTTTAAGGGTTTTTATCTCAATAGCTCATGCTTCTCAACACATGAGACATGAGAACCTTGAGATAGAGGAAGAGGATGAGCTTTGGATGAGAGAGAATGAGCAAGTAAGAAGAGCTTGACTTTTTACAACCATACTCACAAAAGAAAGAATAATGATGATAATAATAATAATTAGGAATTGTGATGGTTAGTTTCTATGACCATTATCATTTCATGCATTTAATGCATTTTGTAAAGAACAACAAGTAAACAAAAGTCATAGAAATGAAATGATGATGGTCCACAAGTCCACAATGGTCAACCGGTCAACAAAAGTCAAATGTTCAAATCAACCATAGCACATTAATCCTTAATTAATATTATTAATCATATTTCTTATTCTCATTAGGGTTTTGAAAAAGTCAACGGTCAACAACCCCAATGAGAATCCTCTGCCTCTGCCTCTGTCAACTGTGCATACACACCCGCACCCGTGTTCCGAGGAACACGAATACAATGAGATAAAACCAATCCCAAAACATATACTAGGATCTGGCTTAAACCAAAGCCCGCTAGTAATAACTGCCCGGACACCAAACGTGCACAAGTGCGCGGATGTGAACGAACCCTGTCGCAAAACCATGCGACCTCTACTCTGTTTTGCCCAAAGGCGAATAGCTCTCTGTGTGGGACTCTAAAGACTCGACACTACGCTGGCAGTAGGTTTAACCACAGGCCGCAAGCGGTACTAGCTGTACGTAACGGTCCCCAGGTAGATGCCGATAAGAAGACTGATGAGGTGAACCCATCCGAACTCCTACTGAGCCTGAATGTGACAATCTCTGTACAGTCCGGTCTGTTCGTTTGAGAGTATCGCATGGCGGGCCTAGGGGGGCGGTAAACGTCAGTCGCCTAATAGCGGTACAAGTCGTGTCGGAGTGTAGCCCAGAACACCCTGAGATAACACTGGAAACGCTACCAGTATATCTCGCTTGCCCTGGCCAGGGACGACTATGTGTAATGGCTCTCCTAGACACAGCGCGATATCAACCCCCAATACCGGGAGAGACGAATCCTGTCTAACCGTCACTGCCTCCAAGTGCTTCGGGACTGCACCCAACTGCTACCTGTCTGCACGACTCATTTGAGCCGTGGTAGGGTAGCAATCTAAGAACAGTGGGAACACACTCAAGGCGAAGTGACAGTGTCAAGTCAGCGGACTAAGCTGTACTCATGTCACCTGTGAACTGATAACTGACGATAGGTGTAGTACCGACCACAGTTTCTGACGAGTCCTGTCCAGTGTACTCGTAATCTAACGAGCACCCGCATACTATCTCAAGTACGACGTACTGACGGCTGTAGGACAGACCATCTCCCCTGCTGGGATGAGAAGCGCATACGCTAGTCTATTCCGGAGTATCGATGCCCCGTCTCGATAATCCTACGACTAGGGACCTGTATAAGGATGTGCTTGTAGATTACCCAGCCCCCACTAGTGTGACTGCCATCACAACGCTGGTAATCAAGCAAAGATCCTAAGGGCTCCACTAATGTGTATAGGCGATATGCTAAAAGAAACACATGCACACATTAAAGCAGAAACAAACTAAGTAGCATACTACCATTTTGAGCAAGATTGTCTATACAACTGTGAATATCCCAAGCTTCCATTAAGTAATATACAAACTAGTATGATACAGTAATGGCCTCTAGGGCATATACACTAACAATCTCCCACTTGCACTAAGGCCATGTACTGGCATATCGAAGACCTATCATCTCGATCAACCGCTCGAACTGAGTCTGGGGCATGGCCTTCGTGAATGGATCTGCAGTGTTATTCTCCGAATTTACTCTCTTCACTTCGATCTCCCGGCGATCTACGATCTCCCGGCGATCTACGATCTCCCTGATCAGGTGGTACCGCCTCAAAATGTGCCTGGACTTCTGATGGGACCTGGGTTCCTTCGATAAAGCTATAGCGCCGTTGTTATCACAATACAGCGGTATTGGATCAACAATGGTAGGAACCACCTAAAGCTCCGTGAGGAACTTCTTCATCCAGACAGCTTCCTTTGTGGCATCGCAAGCAGCTATGTACTCCGCTTCCATAGTTGAGTCAGCAACGGTCTCCTGCTTGGAACTCTTCTAGCAAACCGCCCCTCCATTGAGGGTAAAGACATAACCCGACATGGACTTGGAGTCATCCTTGTCACTCTGGAAGCTGGAGTCAGCAAAGGCCTCGATCTGGAGGTCTTTTCCGCCATACACCAAGAACATCTCCTTAGTCCTTCTCAGGTACTTGAGAATGTTCTTTACTGCTATCCAGTGTTTCTCCCCTGGGTTCGACTGATACCGGCTTACAACGCTCAATGCGTATGCTATATCTGGTCTGGTACATAACATCGCATACATTATAGAGCCTACCATTGATACGTAGGGTATAGATGACATGCGAGCCCTTTCCAAATCAGTCTTGGGAGACATTTCTTTGGAGAGGGTGATTCCGTGACAAGCCAGTAGATTACCGCGCTTTGAATCTTCCATACTGAATCGTTTCAGTATGGTGTCGATGTACCTGGACTGCGAAAGTCCCAACATCCTTTTAGATCTATCACGATAGATCTGGATCCCCAGAATGTAGTTGGCATCGCCCAGGTTCTTCATGGAGAACCTCTGTGACAAGAATTCTTTGACTGACTGTAGCATAGGAACATCATTTCCTATTAGGATAATGTCATCCACGTACAAGATGAGGAATACCACAGTTCTCCCTACAATCTTACTGTAAATGCATGGTTCATCTGGGTTTTTGATAAAGTCGAATTCTTTGACAGTATCATCAAAGCAGATGTTCCAACTCCACAATGCCTGCTTCAGTCCATAGATGGACTTAAGCAACTTGCACACTTTACCGCTGCTCCCACTCTGAATGAATCCCTCCGGCCGATCCATATAGACGCACTCTTACAAACTACCATTTAGGAAAGCCGTCTTTATGTCCATCTGCCAGATCTCATAATCGTGGAAGGCAGCAATTGCAAGAAGGATCCGAATGGATTTGAGCATAGCCACTGGAGAAAAGGTCTCGTCATAGTCCAAACCAGGTCTTTGACGAAAACCCTTTGCAACAAGTCTAGCTTTATAGGTTTCAACCTGCCCATCTACACCAATCTTCTTTCTAAAGATCCATTTGCAGCCCACGGGTTTTACCCCTTCTGGAGCAAAATCCAAAGTCCAAACTTTGTTGGTGTACATGGACTCCATCTCGGTCCGCATTGCATCCAGCCATTTTACCGAGTCACTGCTCTGAATGGCTTGCTGGAAGCTAGTAGGCTCATCATTTTCAATGACGCAATCCTCTCGATCCCCATCTACGAGAAAACCGTAGTATCTCTTGGGCGGATGAGACTGCCTATTACTCCTTTGGAGTGGTGCTGGGATGTCCGGTTCTCCTGAAACTTCTGGTTCTTCCAATCTTTCAGTAATAACTTGTGGTTCTGGAATTTCTTCCAGTTCTACTGCGCTCCCATTTGTTCCTTTTTCTAAAAACTGATGTTCCAGAAAGTGGGCATGGCGAGAAACAAAAACCTTTGTTCCTCTGTGTAGTAGAAAAGATATCCCCTGGAGTTCTTTGGGTATCCCACAAACTTACACAGTACTGAGCATGCCTCGAGCTTGTCCGCATACTGCTTTTTAACAAAAGCTGGACATCCCCATATCTTCAAATATTGAAGATGGGGTTTCTTCCCACACCACATCTGATATGGTGTGGTAGGCACAGTCTTGGAGGGAACCTTGTTCAAAAGATATGCAGCTGATTCTAGTGCATAACCCCAGAAGGATCACGGTAACTCAGCCTTACTTATCATGGAACGAACCATATCCAATAGAGTTCGATTCCGCCTTTCCGATACACCGTTGTGCTGTGGTGTGTATGGAGGAGTAAGCTGAGAGAGAACCCATTCTCTTTTAAGTAGCCCAGAAACTCGGCACTCAAGTATTCACCACCTCGATCAGATCTCAGTATTTTGATACTTTTGCCTGTTTGTTTTTCAACTTCATTATTGTATTCCCGAAATTTCTTAAAGGCCTCGGATTTATGCTTCATCAGGAAGACATGTCCATACCTAGAGAAATCATCTGTGAAAATAATGAAGTATGAATAACCACTTCGCGCATTTGTAGACATTGGACCACACACGTCACTGTGTATGAGTCCCAAGAGCTCGCTCGCTCTTACTCCGTGTCCAGTGAACGGAGTCTTTGTCATCTTTCCCATGAGATAAGATTCACAAGTGGCATAAGACTGGTACTCGAACGGATTTAAGTATCCCTCTTTATGTAACTTTGTTAACCGTGTCTCATTAATGTGACCCAGTCTACAATGCCATAAGAAAGCCTGATTTAATTACGGAGACTTTCTTTTAAGTGTGTTCTGGACATTGAAAATCTGAGCTTGATTCAATACGTATATACCGTTTTCTAATGTACCTGACCCAATCAGAACTTGATTTAGATGGATGTGGACCACATCGCTTACAAAAGTAAAATCATATCCTTCCTTAGAAAGTAAGGATACAGATATGATATTACAAGTCGCACTAGGTACATATAAATAGTCACGCAGAATCAATATCTGCCCAGTTATCAGTCCAAGATGATATTCCCCTACGGATTTAGCGTCCATGCTCATTCCGTTGGCAACTCTGAGAGTCATATCACCTATCCTGATAACCCTACGGTTTCTCAGAGCCTGTAATGAATTACAGATATGAGATCCTGATCCGGTATCCAATACCCAGGAAGTAGGGTTAACTGACATACAGTTTTCTACTACAAACACACCCGAAGCCGAAGCCACAACATGCTTCGAATCTTGGCTACTGGCTTTGCTAGCCCTGCAATCCTTCTACCAATGTTCATTCCCGCAACAATAGGAACGCCCCTCCTTTACTATATCCAATCCCGAAACTTTTGCCCTTCCCTTTCCTTCTACTTCCCTGGTTTCCTTCAGGGTATAAGTAGAGGGCCGAGACTATAGAATCAAGTCAGTATTTGACCCGTTCTTCAACGTGGTCTTCAGGTCCGTGAGCTTATCAAAACAGCTGGTCTCTGTAAGGACGTTGCCTCCTACAGATGACCCGATAGCCAACCTCGCTTGAAGCAATTCGTTCGAGGTCTCATATCTTGCGATACGAGATTGCTCTCCATATAAATCTTTGTAATGGAGGAAGATGGAAACTAAGTCCATCTTCTCGTGCTGCCTTTGGTATGTACCATCAACTGAGGCCAACACGAGGCACTTGGCATTCGCACAGTCTTTTTCCGATGTCTTACGGATATCAATATCCGTAACAGGGGAAACTGGTCCTGAGACGGCATGGGTTTGATTAGTTAAGAGGTGTCCCAGCTCGTTATGGGCAATGGACATCTGGACAGACCTTTGCCAGTCATAACAGTCAGATTCAGTCATTTTATTATCTAGATGTAACCTATGTGTGGTCACTGGGTCGCTGCAATTAAGAGAGAGAGAGAAGAAAACACTCAGCATGATGCTTTTGCAAGTTTAGATTGGTTTTTAGTTTATCTAAACAGGATGACTCCCACTGTTTCTCGAATCCTTCCTCAAACCAAAAAGGGAGAATTAGTCGGGATCAATCTCACCGTACAATACTTGCTTAACCATTCAGCCAGGCCAGTGTTGGTACTTTGAGGGAGGTTTTCCAACGCTTTCGCGAAGTTCCTTATATAAATAGCCTCTTTTCCCTGTGGGCGCATGTAAGTCCATGTCACGCACCCCATGAACTTGCGGGGAGGCGGAATATATGAAAAACGATTATCAAAGCTTCGTAACACGGACTTGAGCGCATGAATCGTTATCTAAACCATTGCTAACTATCTACAAGAGGTTTAACTACTCGGATTCAAAGTTATACCTCATGTTACATGTCCTTTGTTAGTTATATGTATGCCCTAGAGGCCATTACTGTACATAGGATGTATATTGTAGTGGATGCTGGGACATATATAGGGAGGACTTTCTTGCTCGACATGATAGTATGCTATCTGGTTACCCTTTACCTTAACGTGTATGCTGATTGTCTCTCTGTTACATGTTGGTAAAGCCCTTAGGATCTGTACTTGACTACCTGGACTATGATGTGGATCATACTAGTGGGGATATGGTAGTCCATAAGTACATCCTTCAAAGTCCCTAGTCGAGGGTGTATCGAGACGGGGCATCGATATACCAGAGTAGACTAGCGTATGCCTTCTCGACCCATACAGATGGGCGATGGATGATCCCATATCCATTGGTGTTTGACATCAGAGATGATATACAGGTGCTCAGTAGAGACTGGGTACACTGGACAGACTCGCCGAGAACTCCCAGATGGTATTATACCTCACGTCAGATGGCAGTTCTCTGGTGACACTGGTACAGAGTAGTCTGTTGACCCGAGATCGTCATAGAGTCTTGTATGGTTCCCACTGTGCTTTGATTTCCATCTTACCACGTCCAAGAGGGCGTGCAAAACGGTGGTTTTTGGGTACAGTCCCGAGTCACATGAAGGCAATGAGCGATAGGAGGGGATTCGTCTCTCCCGGTATAGGGGGTTGATGTTGCGCTGTGTTCGATTGGCTATAACAGGAAATCCCTGGCCAGGGTTGCTGAGATTTACTGGTAAGTGTTACCAGTAGTTTCTCGAACAGTTATAGACCTCATATCGACACGACTTATTGAGCTATTGGGGTCTGACGTTTACCACCCCTAGGCGAGATATGCGACATATCAGACGATCAGACCGGACTGTACGGTAGTGTTACTGGTCGGATTCACTGGAGTGTGAGCGGGCTTGCTCGTCGATCTTCAGATCGCTCAATACCCGGGTGGCCGTTACGTTTAGCAGACCGCTTGCGGCTTGTGGGTGTTTGATATGATCATCATCTGCTGCCGGCGTATTGACGAGTCTTTAGAGTCCTACACAGAGGTTTCCTGGCTCAAGCGAAACGAAATAGGAGCGCATATGAGATATGTGCGGGACCGAGAATAATATCAGTATGTGATACTGTATTCCATTCTCGCGATGAATGTATCGGAAAGGTTGTATGCGATATAACCTAGTTATCGATTCAAGCGTTGATTCGATAAGCCGATACATTAGATACCAGTCGGTTATGTGCGCATGACCGGATCATTGAATCAAGTGTTGATTTAATGATTTAATGTATAATTATATATTTGATATATTACTTTGCATTAACTAGTATCGGTTCACTTTAGACGGATTTTCTCACTTGGTTTGTGCGCATTACATATGCGATATGATTTTGTGCACTTGCTTGTATCATGTTTGATGATGCATGCTTTTTGGTTAAGTGTAAAGTATTAAATCTTGGTTAATGAAATGGTTAGGGTTTATAATTTAGTTATTCATTTATCTTATTTAGTTATCCATTTAATTTTGATAAATGAATAAAAGAAAGAGAAAAGGATGGTGGCTTCTTTTGTTGTTTTGTTAAAACTTCATGAAGCTTTGACTTAGTCCACTATTCTTATCTCATCCTTAACCCTAACCATACCACTCAACCATGATTAATTCTCTACACTAAACCATGGTTCTAAGATGATAAGAATGTATTATTCTTTTCATTTTAGAATTATCTTATCATAAGCTTCTTCTTCTTCTTCCTTGACTTCAAGAAGAAAAGCTTCACCTCCATCAATGGTGAATTGAGCAAACAAGTGAGAAATCCAATTCTAAAGTTAACCCACTTCCTATTTCTTCATCCTCTACTTCTTGCCAAGTAGTAGAGTGTGTTTACTTCACAAGTTTCTTGACTTGGTGAAGTCGGAGCTTGATTTAGCGATGCCTCGACATAGATCATCTTCGGCATGGACATCGACGACCTAGCTTGCCCATTCTCCGACGAAGCCGATCCTAGAGCCCGGATTTGACTTGGACAGCGGAGAGGACTTCGTTGCGGAGCTATGGAGGTGGAGCACCGGATCTACAAAGGTTGTATTTCCGTTTTCTCATTAGTTAAGTGTTAACTAGTTCAATGTTCGCCTAGATATCTAGTTATCGATCCGTAGTTTAGGGTTTGTAGGCACCATATTTTTTGAAATTGCCATGGTTGATAGCTTGGGAGACCTCACTAGAGTGCCTAGGAACCGTACAGTGGTATCAGAGACTAGCTAGAGCCTTAGGCGAAGTCCAAACGGAATTCGAAGTCCGAACGAACCCGAAATCCCAAACCAATCTTGCTCTCTGTACATTTTTGAAAACTGTGAGTTTTTCCAAATTAAAAATATGCAGAGAACTCAGCAGGGAATTATAAGAATTACGGCTAAAATTTTTTTTGATGAACAGTTAAAACCGCGGCGGAAGGGCGGCATAAGACAGGTTTATGCGGCGGTTCCGCCGCACATTGATGACGTCAGCCCTAAATTTTTTCACTGTAATTCTTTGTTTCTGGTTCTGAGTTCTCTGGATATTTTGATATTTTATTCCAGAGTTGAAATTTCTGCAGTTGTTTTGGGGATTCGGTGTTTCGATCGGGGTATCAAATTTTGTCTGTGTGGCTTTCCGGATAAATTTTAGAATATGTTAAAAAGTTCGACCGGATATAAATACCCAATTTTTCCCCTGTCGGGAAATTTCCAAGTGTTGGATTTTCCATAGTTTAACGACGTTCTAAGTAGTGTAAGTAACGCGATGGTCCCTCTAGAAGACACAAACCTTAACTCGATTATGTGACCGTCTTGAACTGCCCTTTGAACCTTCGGGTTTGGGGCAGTACGGCGTGCCACATGTGAGGCGTTGGCTTGACCCTTCTACGGCTGGACCGTTGGTACTGAGGTACGAACTGAATGTTGTTAGACTAGTTTCATGTGTTGATCTGTATCGGGAAAACTTGGGTGTTAGAATGTTCGATCGGAAAGTTTAACATTTTCTATTTATCTGGAATGGGATACAATAATTGGAATTCACAAATAGTTATGTGATAACTAAATGAATATTATAAACGTAGCAGTTTAGTCTCACTTGATCGGTTGCCACGGAATTTTGATGTGATCAAAAGTCCGTCGCAATCACGTAGCGTACGCGGATACTCACCGGGTAAACTTAATAGACAGCTTCACGCCATTGCCCCGACCAAGTGACTGTAGGAGAACCCCGTCGCTGAAAGCATCCGTCCGGGTGCTCGCGGTGACAGTGTTCCGCCTTGGTGCACTTCGTCGACGGTATCGGGGGTGCGGCCGTCTACTGAAGTTTGCGACGAGCATTCGATCAGAATGTCAGGAATCTTGTTGAATTGCCCGACTTAATATTGAAAAGAGTTTTCGATTTTGAGACTAAAATGCGGGGTTTATAATTGTTAGGCATGTGATGTCTAAGGTATTCATTTGATTAGGCATGCGATGTCTATGCAGATTGCGGATTCCAACTGTTGTAGTTTTACACTTTCTTTTCTGTGACCGTAAGTGTAATATGTGATATCGCCGGTTTCGTTGCTATACGTCAACGACAATTGGGATGCGCATATTTACTTACGTTGATGACATGTGATGTTATGTGTTGCTGGATATGTTATATTGGATCGTCGTGATTGAATAGCCGGGGTTTTTTATGTGAGATGAGTGTTTTTCATTTTCATTCATGTAAAAACTTGTATGTAATATTCTTTTATTGGGGCGCTTCCAGGTTGCGGAAGTTGTCACCGTTTGTATATTATTTACTTTTCTGCACTAGGATAGACCCAAGGAGGAGGGCACAAGTAACCGGGTTCTGGAGTCCAGTGGGAGACCAACTCGAGGAGTCGAGTCCGGGTCTCCTAACTCTAGAATTGGTAGGGTTGCTTGCCGCTCTCGTAGGGGTCTAGGGGTGTGGGTTTGGCTATTCATCACGACCGTGGAATCCGTGTTTTATACTGGCTCGTATTGAAAACACGGACGTCCTAGTATATCCAATATTTCATATATTTCTTCTGCTGCGATATCTGTGATGAGATCATGTGATGTTTCTGTGATGGATATAGTATATAGTATATATGATATATTATATAGACGTTACTTATGTTTTACACCCGCGCTAGCCCTGCCCTGCTCTGTCGTTAGTTACCTAACCTAACGGTGCACGAGGGGACATCGAGGCGAATGCGGATGGCATAAGTGTACGTCATATCTATCTGTGATGTTTAGGTACTTAAATGATGGGACTTCATTAATGTGATTAATGAAATAAAAGAAACCTAAGATGTTGTAGAATCGAATTTCAAAATAAAACAGGTAGCTACAGTTCTTGCTTTGCACAGCGGTATATACGATATATCCTGCACCTTATTCGATGAGGAAAGGACCGAGATCCCTTCACCGGGAGTGACTCCTTTAGCAATAACTGGCAGATGCTACACACTCGGTTTGTCTTTTGATTGCTTTTAAGTGTTTTTGCTTTGCACAGTGATATATATGATATATCCCGCACCTCATTCGACGAGGAAAGGACCGACGATCCCTTCACCGGGAGTGACTCCTTTAGCAAAACTAGAAAAGCCTAAAAAACACTCCATTTCAAAATTCATTCGATCCTACAACGATATCAAGTTCATTACGCAATAGATTTTCAGAAAAACCTGTCGTAGCCCTCCGTCATTTCAGATAAATCCTGTTTAGTATTCGTGCTGCGTTTGTTGACCTTGTCAAGGCGCAGTGTGCGGTAGCTAACCAGTATTTATCTGCTTATGCATATGATGCAGATTGGGTTAGGGTAGTCGTGCGGCCTTGTTGACCTTGTCAAGGGTCGTGCGGGTGGGTTTGATTCAATCAAGAAATGACGAGTTGAACTTGACTTGCGGTCTATGGTTTGTTGACCTTGTCAAGGTCATAGATCGTTCGGGGCAAAATATTATCGGGAATTTCAAGTGTTGAAATTTGCAATGAGATTGCATACCTTCTATGAGATAGTTGGATCCCGATACCCGCTGCGAGTAAGAGTTACTCCTGGGAGAGTTTTATACATTATAATTAGCCGATCAAGTAGGTGTCTAGAAAGGTGTTAACGAGGTTACGCCTCTGGGAAAACGAGGTTTACATTAATTAGGTTCGTGCGAAAGCACGGGGGACCTCCCTCAAAGTACCGACACTAGCCTGGCTGAAAGATTGGCGAACTTGTAGTGTGTAATTAATCCCGGCTAGTCTTTCCTTTTAGGGTTTGAAGGAAGATTTGATAAAAAGAAGTGGGAGCCATCCTGATTAGATAAAATAATAACCAATCTATTCTTGACAGAGCGCACGCTGAGTGTTTTCTTCTCTCTCTCCAGGTAGCGACCATATCACGCCTTAATCAAGATAATAATACGGATTATTGACCGAACCCGCTTGTTATACTGAATTGGGGAACGTTGGTCCCGCTCCAACTTATAATAGTTATAAGACAGAGCAGGAAATTGGGGAATACCAGATTTCCCGTGCCACCCAAACGAAGAGAGTGCATGCTGATGCATCATCTTCGGGTGTGTTCATTATATAGAACTGTTTCTCAGTATCCTCTACGTCCTGGGTATGTGATACCAGATCAGGATCCCAGATATGTAATATGTTACATAGGGCTACAGAAAGGTAGAAGAACTGAGAACGGGTGATAAGTTTCATGAGGCAGAAAACGGGGCAAGTGTTGCAGCCAAGTCTGTTGGTCACTGTCACCCTGTATTACAATACATTGATTCTGAACGAATGTTATTAGATACCGAACCTGATATACAAAATCATATCAGTCTCTTTATTAGTAAAGAAATGATATAATTTTGTATTGTTGGATAATGTTTTGAACATTTCCTATATCAAAAGTTGATCGGTTCAGGCACGTTATCTAAAAGCATTAATGTTCTAAATCAAACTACAGTTCTTAGTATACAGAACACACACAAGAGGAAGAGATCAGAGATGAACGGATCCTTCTTGAGGCATTGTAGACTAAGTCAGATCAATGTGACCCGACTAGCTAGAGTTACATATAGATGCATGTTTAAATCAGTTTGAATTTACATCTTGTGAAACTCGCCAGTCATGTCACAAAGATAAGATGACCATAGCTCCGTTTACTGGAAACAGAGAAAGAGTTAGTAAACTCTTGGGATGATACATGTTGATGTATGTAGGTCCCCTGTCTACACATGCCAAGACCGGTTCTTTGTACTTCATTACATTCTCTGATAATCTCTCAAGATTCAGACATATGTTCCTGTTGAAACACAAGTCCGAACCTTTTGAGATATTCACAGAATATGATTTAGAAGTAGAGAACCAAAACGGGTATAAGTATTATGTCCTTTGATGAGATCAAGGAGGAGAATACTTGAGCACGGAAATCCTGGAATATTCTAAAGGAGAATGAGATTCTCTCTCAGCATTACTCCTCTGAATACACCATAGCACGATGGTATATCGGGGCGGAGCAATCTCACCCTATATGATAAGGTGTGCTCTATGATGAGTACTACTGAGTTTCCTATTTCCTTTTTTTGGGAGTTATGCACTTGAGAAACTGCATACCTATTGAATAGGGTTCGAATCAAATCAGTTGCCTACCACTTCATATATGATATGGTATGGGAAAAGCCCATGTCTTAAGTCAGTTAAGATTTGGGGTTGTCCGGCCTATGTCTAAAAGCAAAATCCGGACAAGCTCAATGCAAGGTCTGTAATGTAGAACTGGAAAGGTTCCAGCTATACAAACTACAGCTGATGATTTGATAGAACCAAAGTATTCGGTAGATACCAACGAACCTCAGCCTCTCCGCCGATCTAGTAGGGTTCCTCACCCACCTGAGAGATACTTCAGTTTCTCTATGACAATGGGAGCGAGGATTGCATCATGAGATGATGACCCAACTAGTTTCGAGCTGGCCATCAGGAGTGGGACTCTGTAAGAATGGCTGGATGCTTAGCGATCTGAGATGGAATCCTTATACGCCAACAAAGTATGGACTTTGGTTGCTATATCTGAAGGGTTAAATCCCCATCAGGAGCAAGTATATCTTGAGAAGATTACTTGGTGTACATGGAAAAGTTGAGACTTTCAAAGCTAGACTTGTTAAAGCTTTTCGTCATCGACCAGGCGTGGCTCATGATGAAACCTTTTCAAGTGACTATGCTTAAGTCCATCCAGATCCTACTTGCCACGGCTACATACCATGACTGCGATATCTGGTGGTTGGGTGTCTTGACTGCTTTTCTAAATAATGATTTAGAAGAGAGCGTCTATAAGTACACAGCCAGAGGGCTTCGTAGACAGTGGGAGCAGCGGAAACGTGTGCAAGATGCTTTATAGGATAAAGCAGGCATCACGGAGTTGGAACATCTGTTTTGATGGATTAGTCAAAGAAGTTGACATCATCAAAATGGTAGATGAACCTTGTATAAACAAAAAGGTAGTAGGGAGTATGGTAACGATCCTCGTAGAGTACGTGGATGATATACTCTTGATAGGGAAAGAGTTTCCTATGCTACGCTCGATCAATCTCCGCTTATCACTAGAATTCTCCATATAGGATCAAAGTGATACCTACTAAATCCTGGATTTTGGATCTATGAGATAGATTTAAATGGATGTTAGGATTCTCACTAGTTGTAGTGAGATGGTATCAATCGATCTTGGGGAGAATCACTGGAAGGGTTCCAGGGTGATAAAGACGACTGAATGTCAGTCACAGGCATTGTCTTTACCCTCAGTACATGGACGGTATATTGGAAGAGTTCCAAGCTTGATACCGTGACATACTAGACGATAAAGGCAGGATACATCGCTACTTAAGATGCTACCAAAGAGGATGTTTGGGTGTATATTAGTTCATGAGATGAACTACGTTCCTACCATTGTGTGACAATGGAGTTATGGCTTATGCCAAGGAATGCCCGTCCCATCAGTGATCCAAACATATTCTAAGGCAGCATCGCCTGATCATGGAGATGGTTGATCTCCAGGGTGATCGAGGTTAGGAGAGTAGACTCAGAGGACAACACAGCGGATCCACTCACAAAGGCCTGTTCCCAGAGAGAGACTTTTATGGGATGGTTGAGTATGAGATACTGCAACCACTGCTACAGATGGCCCTAGTGCAAGTGGGAGATTGTTAGTTATATGTATGCCCTAGAGGCCATTACTGTACATAGGATGTATATTGTAGTGGATGCTGGGACATATATAGGGAGGACTTTCTTGCTCGACATGATAGTATGCTATCTGGTTACCCTTTACCTTAACGTGTATGCTGATTGTCTCTCTGTTACATGTTGGTAAAGCCCTTAGGATCTGTACTTGACTACCTGGACTATGATGCGGATCATACTAGTGGGGATATGGTAGTCCATAAGTACATCCTTCAAAGTCCCTAGTCGAGGGTGTATCGAGACGGGGCATCGATATACCAGAGTAGACTAGCGTATACCTTCTCGACCCATACAGATGGGCGATGGATGATCCCATATCCATTGGTGTTTGACATCAGAGATGATATACGGGTGCTCAGTAGAGACTGGGTACACTGGACGGACTCGCCGAGAACTCCCAGATGGTATTATACCTCACGTCAGATGGCAGTTCTCTGGTGACACTGGTACAGAGTAGTCTGTTGACCCGAGATCGTCATAGAGTCTTGTGTGGTTCCCACTGTGCTTTGATTTCCATCTTACCACGTCCAAGAGGGCGTGCAAAACGGTGGTTTTTGGGTACAGTCCCGAGTCACATGAAGGCAATGAGCGATAGGAGGGGATTCGTCTCTCCCGGTATAGGGGGTTGATGTTGCGCTGTGTTCGATTGGCTATAACAGGAAATCTCTGGCCAGGGTTGCTGAGATTTACTGGTAAGTGTTACCAGTAGTTTCTCGAACAGTTATAGACCTCATATCGACACGACTTATTGAGCTATTGGGGTCTGACGTTTACCACCCCTAGACGAGATATGCGACATATCAGACGATCAGACCGGACTGTACGGTAGTGTTACTGGTCGGATTCACTGGAGTGTGAGCGGGCTTGCTCGTCGATCTTCAGATCGCTCAATACCCGGGTGGCCGTTACGTTTAGCAGACCGCTTGCGGCTTGTGGGTGTTTGATATGATCATCATCTACTGCCGGCGTATTGACGAGTCTTTAGAGTCCTACACAGAGGTTTCCTGGCTCAAGCGAAACGAAATAGGAGCGCATATGAGATATGTGCGGGACCGAGAATAATATCAGTATGTGATACTGTATTCCATTCTCGCGATGAATGTATCGGAAAGGTTGTATGCGATATAACCTAGTTATCGATTCAAGCGTTGATTCGATAAGCCGATACATTAGATACCAGTCGGTTATGTGCGCATGACCGGATCATTGAATCAAGTGTTGATTTAATGATTTAATGTATAATTATATATTTGATATATTACTTTGCATTAACTAGTATCGGTTCACTTTAGACGGATTTTCTCACTTGGTTTGTGCGCATTACATATGCGATATGATTTTGTGCACTTGCTTGTATCATGTTTGATGATGCATGCTTTTTGGTTAAGTGTAAAGTATTAAATCTTGGTTAATGAAATGGTTAGGGTTTATAATTTAGTTATTCATTTATCCTATTTAGTTATCCATTTATTTTTGATAAATGAATAAAAGAAAGAGAAAAGGATGGTGGCTTCTTTTGTTGTTTTGTTAAAGCTTCATGAAGCTTTGACTTAGTCCACTATTCTTATCTCATCCTTAACCCTAACCATACCACTCAACCATGATTAATTCTCTACACTAAACCATGGTTCTAAGATGATAAGAATGTATTATTCTTTTCATTTTAGAATTATCTTATCATAAGCTTCTTCTTCTTCTTCCTTGACTTCAAGAAGAAAAGCTTCACCTCCATCAATGGTGAATTGAGCAAACAAGTGAGAAATCCAATTCTAAAGTTAACCCACTTCCTATTTCTTCATCCTCTACCTCTTGCCAAGTAGTAGAGTGTGTTTACTTCACAAGTTTCTTGACTTGGTGAAGTCGGAGCTTGATTTAGCGATGCCTCGACGTAGATCATCTTCGGCATGGACATCGACGACCTAGCTTGCCCATTCTCCGACGAAGCCGATCCTAGAGCCCGGATTTGACTTGGACAGCGGAGAGGACTTCGTTGCGGAGCTATGGAGGTGGAGCACCGGATCTACAAAGGTTGTATTTCCGTTTTCTCATTAGTTAAGTGTTAACTAGTTCAATGTTCGCCTAGATATCTAGTTATCGATCCGTAGTTTAGGGTTTGTAGGCACCATATTTTTTGAAATTGTCATGGTTGATGGCTTGGGAGACCTCACTAGAGTGCCTAGGAACCCTACATCCTTCGGGTCTTCATCGCTGTCCTCCACTCCTCGTAGGCTCCTTGGAATATCGGCACCTCAACGGCCTCCTCGAATCAAAGACGATCCACCCGAAAGCTCCTACGCCAAGCTTAATCTCAAACTTGAGATAACTAGGTTGCTTAAAGTGCTAATCTAAGCTACCTAGGGGATATAGAGTGAGGTTATGGATGTATTAGTCTAGCTAACCCTTGATCTCAACACATGGGAGGCTAGGGTTAGGGTTTGAAGAGAGAGTGAGCTTGAGGAGAGAGAAGGTGAAGATAAGAATGAAATGAGATAATGATGTATCATATTATTTATGAAGCATTATTTATTTATCAAATAAACATATAAATGATTAATCAACCATGCTTCATAAATGCATTTGAGTGATCCATCTCCATGAGTCATTAAGTATTTATGATGCATTAATGACATGGATGAATCATACAAATGAGTCACTAATCTCATTTAATGCAATGCCACCTTAACCCCTTAGTCACCACTCTTCTAGAAGGTTCCCGACAAATTACGAGAACGCCCCTACAATCCGTGAAAACACGGAAAAACTTTAGACTGTATAAATCCCATAACCCGATACTAGAATCTGGCTTAAACCAAAGCCGGCTAGTAAAAACTGTCCGAAAAGTCATACGTGCGTAAACACACGTACGCGTCCGAACCCTTGTCGTAAAACCATACGACCTCTATATCGTTTCGCCTGGAGTAGGGAAGCTCTCTGTGTGGGACTCTAAAGACTCAACACTACGCTGGCAGTGGGTTTAACCACAGACTGCAAGCGGCACTAGCTGTACGTAACAGTCCCCGGGTAGATGTCGATAAGAAGGCCGATGAGGAAACTTATCCGAACTCCCACTGAGCCTGATGTGACAATCTCCATACAGTCCGGTCTATTCGTCTAAGACTATCGCATATCAAGCCTAGGGGGCGGCAAGCGTCAGTCCCCTAATAGCTGTATAAGTCGTGTCGGAGCGAAGCCCATTACACCCTGAGAAGCTACTGGAACCTACCAGTATATCTCGCTTGCCCTGGCCAGGGACTTTGCGTAATGGCTCTCTGACACAGCGCGATATCATCTCCCAATACCGGGAGAGACGAATCCTATCTAACCATTACTGCCTCCAAGTGCTCGGGACTGCACCCAACTACTACCTGTTTGCATGACTCCTTTGAGCCGTGGTAGAGTAGCAATCTAAGAATAGTGGGACACACTCTAGGCGAAGTAGCAGTGTCAAGTCTGCGGACTATGCTGTACTCATGTCATCTGGGAACTGTTAACTGACGACGGGTATAATACCAACCAATCAGTTCCCCTGCGAGTCCTGTCCGGTGTACCCGTAACCTAACGAGCACCTGTATACTATCTCCAGTATGACGTACTGATGGCTGTGGGACAGACCATCTCCCCAACTGGGATGAGAAGCGTACACACTTAGTCTACTCCGGAATATCGATGCCCTATCTCGATAATCCAATGACCAGGGACCAGTATAGGATGTTGCTTACAGACTACCCAGCCCCCACTAGTGTGACTGCCATCACAACGCTGGTAATCAAGCAAAGATCCTGTGGGCTCTACTAATATATATAAGTGATACGTTATAAGAAACATATGCACATATTAAAGTAGACACAAACCAAGTAGCATACTACCATTTTTAGCAAGACTGTATATACAACTGTGAATATCCCAAGCTTCCATTAAGTAATATACAATCTAGTATGATACAATAATGGCCCCTAGGGCATATACACTAACAGCGCAGCCCCGCTAACACCTTTCTAGACACCTACTTGGTTTATAGCATTGATCGTTAAGTGAGAAAGTTCCCGAGGAGTAGCATATACTCACAGTAGGATCGGGATCCAAATATCATCGTGTGATAAAACTGAAGGAATCCTACCAGAATCATCACACTCCAAATGGTATGCAACGCTAGCAAGTTTCAGTTTCTTTAGAAACTCCCGATGTGGATTTTTGCCCATGCTCTTATGACTTTGACGAAGGCCAACATATCATGCTCTTATGACTTGTACGGCTGTCTCAAACCAACGCATCTATTTATGCTACAGATAAATATTCAGCAGCTACCAATCACTATGCCTTGGCGAAGGTCAAAATACATAGTTTGAATACTACTGAATATTTAACTGAAATGACGAAGGGCTACCAATGGTTTTGGTGAAACCGTGAACGTAGTGAACTTGATATAATCGAAGGAACCTGATAGCTTTTAAAAGGAGTGGTTTAAGCTCCGCGTTTAAAAGTTGTTTTCTGCTTTGAAAAGAAACCGAGTGGTTTAGAAATTGTTCCAACGACTTTAACTTTGGTTTATTTTCTTGCATTAATTTAATGCGTCCCATCAATTAATCCTACCATTGCAAAAAACAACGAAAATATGACGTACGCTTATGCCATCCGCATTCACCACGGGGCCCCGTCATTACCCGTTAGGTTACTTAACTAACGACAGAGCGGGGGCTGGACTAGCGCGGATGCAAAACATAAGCAACGCCTACTAGATATCATATATAGATATATACATTCTTCAGATGCAATGATAGCCATTCCAGATCACAGATGAACACATTGGATATACTAGAAATCCGCGTTTCGTTCGAGCGTGCAACGAAAGACGGATTACACGGTCGCGATGAATAGCCAAAACCCCACCCTAGACCCCTACGGGTGCGGCAAACTACCCGCCAAGTACCCGAAGTGAAGCAACCTCCCTCAACAACGTGAGTAGGCCACTTGGCACTTCGAGGTACCTGGTAGCTTGTGCACCCCACCTTGGTTCTATCCTAGGAGCAAAAACAGTAAAAGAAATAATATACAATGGCGGCTACAACCTCATCCCGGATGTGTGGCCATAAAATAATATTACATCAATTTACATATTACATCAAATGAAAGATAAAGAAAACTCTCATCTCACAACCCCTGGCTATTCATCCGCGACAATCCAACGAGTTCATATACACAATCCAACAACATTACAGATCACAGATATGCACAACCCCTACTAATTGACGTATAGCGATTAGTTGACATTCAGTGCATATATCACATCACAGATATAACCCATTAGCTAAAGTCTACAGAACTTCGATCAAAAATACGGATTTGTAACTACCCCAAACACAACTTTGTTCTCTAGAAAATCTGGGCAGAAACAAAATATTCTAAAAATCCCAAAACAGAACACTGAGCAAACTGCAGCAAAGACGAGTCGCGGCCGAGTCAACTCGGTCGCGGATCCGCGGCAAGAAGCATGTTCTCGCCGCAGTTCCACGGCGCGTTGACCGAGTCAGTGGCTCGTTTTTACTGACTGTTCTTAGAAAACCCGGGGCCGGTTTTTAGGATGTGTGGAATTATTTTTGGAGCAGTTTAAAAATCGGCAGAAAGTTCAATTCTCGGACGTGTTTTGTGATTTTTTCTCGGATCGAAATTCTAAATACTTTGCTAACATGCTAGTTGTTGTTTAGCCTGGCTCTCATACCACTGTAAGTACACGTTGCCCACCCCGGTCCTTACGGGGAGGCGGAAACGGCAAAAAACGATTTTTATGACAAGGCAACATGGACTAGAAATGAGGATCTTTGCTAAACAAAAACTTAGCAAACTAACTAGAAGTTTAACTACTATGTTAGAGGGTTATACCTAGGTCTTGAACTCCTTCTCTTCTTGCTCTTTGGGATGGTTTGAACGGCTCCTATCTCGTAGTCTCCTCTTTGTCGAAGAAGGATCCACCCGAAAGCTTCTACCTTGAGCTCCTACCTCAACCGAGAGGCAACTAAAGTGCTTGGCTTGCTACACCTAGAACTCTAGAGTGAGTAGAGAAGAGTTTTGAGGGTTTTATCTCAATAGCTCATGCTTCTCAACACATGAGACATGAGAGCCTTGAGAGAGAGGATGAGGATGAGCTTTGGATGAGAGAGAATGAGCAAGTGAGAATGAGCTTGACTTTTTACAACTATGCTCACAAAAGAAAGAATAATGATGATAATAATAATAATTAAGAATTGTGATGGTTAATTTCTATGACCATTATCATTTCATGCATTTAATGCATTTTGTAAAGAACAAGTAAACAAAAGTCATAGAAATGAAATGATGATGGTCAACAAGTCCACAATGGTCAACCGGTCAACAAAGTCAACATGTCAACAAAAGTCAAATGTTCAACTCAACCATGGCACATTAATCCTTAATTAATATTATTAATCATATTTTTTATTCTCATTAGGGTTTTGAAAAAGTCAACGGTCAACAACCCCAATGAGAATCCTCTTCCTCTGCCTCTGTCAACTGTGCATACACACCCGCACCTGTGTTCCGAGGAACACGAATACAATGAGATAAAACCAATCCCAAAACATATACTAGGATCTGGCTTAAACCAAAGCCCGCTAGTAGTAACTTCCCGGACACCAAACGTGCATAAGTGCGCGGATGTGAACGAACCCTGTCGCAAAACCATGCGACCTCTACTCTGTTTTGCCTAAAAGCGAATAGCTCTCTGTGTGGGACTCTAAAGACTCAACACTACGCTGGCAGTGGGTTTAACCACAGGACGCTAGCGGTACTAGCTGTACGTAACGGTCCCTAGGTAGATGCCGATAAGAAGACTGATGAGGTGAACCCATCCGAACTCCTACTGAGCATGAATGTGACAATCTCTGTACAGTCCGGTCTGTTCGTCTGAGAGTATCGCATGGCGGGCCTAGGGGGCGGTAAACGCCAGTCCCCTAATAGCGGTACAAGTCGTGTCGGAGTGTAGCCCAGAACACCCTGAGATAATACTGGAAACGCTACCAGTATATCTCCCTTGCCCTGGCCAGGGACGACTATGTGTAATGGCTCTCCTAGACACAGCGCGATATCAACCCCCAATACCGGGAGAGACGAATCCTGTCTAACCGTCACTGCCTCCAAGTGCTTCGGGACTGCACCCAACTGCTACCTGTTTGCACGACTCATTTGAGCCGTGGTAGGGTAGCAATCTAAGAACAGTGGGAACACACTTGAGGCGAAGTGACAGTGTCAAGTCAGCGGACTAAGCTGTACTCATGTCACCTGGGAACTGATAACTGACGATAGGTATAGTACCAACCAACAGTTCCCGACGAGTCCTGTCCAGTGTACTCGTAACCTAACGAGCACCCGCATACTATCTCAAGTACGGCGTACTGATGGCTGTGGGACAGACCATCTCCCCTGCTGGGATGAGAAGCGCATACGCTAGTCTACTCCGGAGTATCGATACCCCGTCTCGATAATCCTACGACTAGGGACCTGTATAAGGATGTGCTTGTAGATTACCCAGCCCCCACTAGTGTGATTGCCATCACAACGCTGGTAATCAAGCAAAGATCCTAAGGGCTCCACTGATGTGTATAGGCGATATGCTAAAAGAAACACATGCACACATTAAAGTAGAAACAAACCAAGTAGTATACTACCATTTTGAGCAAGATTGTCTATACAACTGTGAATATCCCAAGCTTCCATTAAGTAATATACAAACTAGTATGATACAGTAATGGCCTCTAGGGCATATACACTAACACTAGTATTTCGTTCTTCATGTTATTCTATCTCTTTGGGCATTCGTGTTTTTATCCGAATGCAGGTATGTATATACAACAGACTGTAATCTGTATTTTATTATAGATTATCTTCTAGAAGGTGGACACCTCATCATGGACTTTTCCATTTATTGATAAATGGAATTGAGGTGGAAATTAAGGAGAGGGAGGCATGGTGAGTGGCATGGCTTCAATATTTCACAAATGAATTCTTTATTTATTTGTGGTTACTATTGAAGCATGGCTACACTTGTTTATTGAATAAAATTGATACATAAAACGTTGTTGTTGATTTGCTCTCACATGCATGCTTCATTATTTTTGAGCTCCCATTTTGCTCCTCCCTCCTCCCTCCTCTTGAGTTTCCTCCACCTTCATCATCTTCCTATTTACTACCCTTCTCATGAGTTGAGAAATAAGTGAAAATGCAAGAAAGAGATAGTAAACACTTAGATCTTCACACTACATCCTAGACTACTTGGTTTAGCAACCCAAGTTCTCTAGTTGCTCCACTTGACATATTGTGTGGAATTAAAGCCATGGATCATATCCCTCGTGTGGATCATCTACGAAAAAGGAGGACCGGAGAGCAAGATCGATCGTGGAGAACCAAAGGAGCCAACAAAGAAGATCAAGTATGTTCAAGGTGGCCACTTGGAGCTAACGAAGAGGAAAGAAGACTGAAGGACTTGGATCGTTTGGTGAGACTTCTTTCATAGTAGTTAGTTCATCTCTTTTAGTTTTGCTAGATAGGTTTATGGAAAGATCCAGGTTTTCATTGGGTTAACTTAGCGTCGTTTTTAAACTAGTAAGAAAATTTTTGTTCCGCAAACCGCCACGTTCGATGGCTCTGGCGTTGAGGTAACCCAACATGGTATCAGAGCCACCCCATAAAACCTATACTAGCAGTTTAAAAATTGTTTAAAATAACAAAACCGAAATAACTCCGTAACATTGAAACCAAACTTCATGTTTCTGTCGATTTTTCAGAGGATTCAAAATTTTTTTTAAAGCAAGTGCAGAGTTATCCCTTGACTGTGAGATGAACCCTGAACAAAAACGAATCAGTTCTACCAAGTTTTGTCCAGCCAAACCTTTAAAAAATCCAGCCTCACCGGTTTTCTTGTGGTGGATTGCCTTATGTTTTTGTCTGTGTTCTTATTTCGTGGAGTTTGGGTTTCAGGTGTTGTTTGTTTTTGCCCAAGTTTGATGTTCTGTTGTTTTTCAGTTTAGGGCAATTTGGAGTGTTTCGAAGTCGTTATATTTGACACTGTTTAATTGTTACAGTACATTCACTTCTATCTGCGACCGTGAATGTCATTCGATTGGTATAACTCGTCTAATTGCTATATGTTCTTTTAGACGGGTTTGCGAACATGATATTCGCGTTGATGTTCTGTGTTTGTGCTGTGATTGTGGTTGGATAGTCGTGGTAGATAGCATGTGGTGCAATGTTAGTGGTACAGTTAAAGATTCATTTGTATATTCATATTGCGGGGCGAGCGTCCGACATATAGACTGCTGTCTTTGCCGGGTTGTATATTATTGGTTTGGGGCACGACCGGGTTGAGGTCGATATCACCATTTGTACATATTATTTTCATTTTCTGTACTAGGATTACCCTACGGTGGAGTGCATGAATAGCCGGGTTCTAAAAGGCAACAAACCCGCATCTCATGGCATTGAGACGGAGGGGGCTTCATTCTAGAATTGACGGGCTATTCGCCGCACTCGTAGGGGGTATAGGATGACCCACGGAGGGGCGCCCAAGTTACCAGATTCCGTGAAGTGCTGGGTGACCCATTCACTTTGTTGAAGGGGTTTGCCTCACTTCTGGGATTAGCGGGTAACTTGCTGCGCTCGTAGGGGTCCAGGTTTTCATTGCATAGGCTATCCACATGACCGGGAACGTCTAGTTTTATTTGCGGCTCAAATGAAACCCGGGGCTCCAAGATTATCCACCTTTATGTATTGTTGGCTGAGATTCTGTGATGTTGCTTATTATCATGCCTGGGACGAATGTTATATATACTTATATATATACTAGTAGATGTTGTATATGTTTTGTACCTGTGCTAGTCTAGCCCCCGCTTTGTCGTTAGTTAAGTAACCTAAAGGGTGATGACGGGCCCCGTGGAGAATGCGGATGGCATATACGTACATCATATTTTCGTTCTTTTCTGGTGTGATAGGTTAAATGATGGGACCACATTAATTTTGATTAATCCAAGAAAAGAAACCTAAAAGATGTTGTTGGAACAAATTTCGAAAAAGTATAGTTATATTCTTTCGCTTTACATAGTGGTCTTCGGTTGTGAATATCCATCACCTCATTACAGGAGGCAAGAGCCGAAATCTCTTCACGGGGAGTGACCTCTTGAGCAAAAGTCTATACTATAGATTACTCGGTTTTTTCAAAAACCATAAGTTTTTAAAAGCGGAGCTTAAACCACTCATTTTAAAAACTGCTCAGGTTCCTTCAACGATATCAAGTTCATTATGTTAACAGGTTTTTTCGCTAAAAACCCAGCCGTAGCCCTCCATCATTTCTTACAAATATCACATACTATTCATGCTATGTATGTTGGCCTACGTCAAGGCGTAGTGAATGGTAGTTAGGTAATACTTGTTTGTTGCATGCATATGCGATTATTTAGGACAGTTGTACAGTTATTTTGGCTGACGCCAAGGACTTGTACGGGTGGGTCTAAGTTAATCCAGGATAATGACGGGTTGAACTTGACTGATGACTTATGATATGTTGGCGTACGTCAAGGTCATAAGTGTTAGGGGCAAAAACCACATCGGGAGTTTCAAACATATAGGAAACTTGCAGATTTAGCATACCTTCTGAAGTATGGTGACTAGAGTGGATTCCATCTAGTACATCACACAATGATAGTTAGATCCCCATCCCACTGATGAGTATGATTACACTCGGGAGATTATTTCACTTAACAATCATTGCTATAAACCAAGTAGGTGTCTAGAACGGTGTTAGCGGGGCTACGCCTCCAGGGAAAAGAGGTTATGTAATTAAGGAACTTCGCGAAAGCGTTGGAAAACCTCTCTCGAAGTACCGACACTAGCCTGGCTGAAAAGTTAAGCAAGTATTGTGACGTGCGATTAATCCTGACTAGTTCTTCTTTTAAGGTTTGAAGAAGAATTTGAGGAAACAGTGGGGGCCATCCTGGTTAGATAAATCAATAAACCAATCTATTCTTTCAAGAGCGCACATTGAGAGTTTCTTTTCCTCTCCAGGTAGCAACCATTTTACGCCCTAATCAAGATATTAAAATGTATTGCTTGACCGATTCGAATTCTTATTCGGGGCCGGGGAATGTCAGTTCGGCTCTAAACTACGACAACCGTCATGAGTATGAGCTTGGGAGAGAGGATTGCAAGGATTCCTTGATGACCCCAACGAAGAAGAAGCACACTATTGCGTCTTCTTCAGGTGCTTTTGTTATTGAGAACTGTTTTTCGGTCAGTCCTACCTCCTGGGTACTAGATACCAAATCAGGATCCCATATCTGTAATTTATTGCAGGGACTGAGAAAAAATAGGATAGTTGGACCATGTGATATGTCCCTCAGAGTAGGGAACGGAGCACAAGTTGATGCTCCTGCCGTCGGTGAATATCACCTAGTGTTGCCAAATGGAAATACTATAATTTTGAACAATTGTTACTATGTGCCTTCCATGGTTTGCAACATCATATCAGTATCTTTACTTAATAAAGATGAATATAACTTTGTTCTTGATAGAAATATCATGAACATTTACCTTGATAAGGTATTGGTTGCAGAAAGTACACTGTTTAATGGTATCTATGTTCTAAATCAAAATACAGTTTTCAATATACAAAGCACACGTAAGAGGAAGAGTTCAGAGCAGAACGAATCCTACTTATGGCATTGTAGCCTTGGTCATATCAGAGAGAAAAAACTAAGCAAGTTGCATAAAGATGGACTTTTGGATACATTCGAATTTTAATCTTATGAAACCCGTCAGTCTTGTCTTAAAAGAAATATGACCAAATATCCATTCATCGGACACGTAAAAAGAGCAGGAGAGCTCTTGGGACTCATACACAGTCATGTATGTGGTCCAATGTCTACACATGCACGGGGTGGGTTCTCGTACTTCATCACATTCACTGACGATCTCTCTTGGTTCAGATATGTGTATCTGATGAAACACAAATCTGAAGCTTTTAAGAAATTCAAAGAATTCAGAAATGAAGTAGAGAACCAGACTGGCAAAAGTATCAAGATCCTCCGATCTGATAGAGGAGGGGAGTATTTGAGCACTGAATTCAGGGACTTGCTAAAAGAGAATGGTATTCTTTCTCAGCTCACTCCTCCGTATACACCACAGTACAACGACGTATCGGAGCAGAGGAACTGTACCCTATTGGACATGGTTCGCTCTATGATGAGTAATGCCGAGTTGCCTCTTTCTTTCTGGGGGTTTGCTCTTGAATCAGCTGCATTCATATTGAATAGAGCACCATCCAAATCAGTGCCTACCACCCTATATGAAATATGGAGTGGGAAGAGATCATGTCTTAATTACATTAAGATATGGGGGTGTCCTGCTTTTGTTAAAAAGCAGAACCCAGATAAACTCGAGGCAAGATCTGTATTGTATAAGTTTGTGGGACACCCTAAGCATTCACGGGGGTATCTGTTCTACCACACCGAGGAACAGAAGGTGTTTTTTGCTTGTCACGCCACCTTTTTAGAGTGGCAATTTCTTGCAAAAGAAATTTGTGGGAGTACGGTAGAACTGGAAGAAGTTCAGGAACCACAAACTGTAACAGAGGATTTGATAGAACCCCTAGATGTTAAAATACCCGACGAACCTCAGCCATTCCGCAGATCTAGTAGGATTTCACATCCGCCCGAGAGATACTACGGTTTTCTCATAGACGGGGATCGTGAGGATTGCACCTTGAAAGAAGATGATCCTACCAGTTTCAGGCAGGCCATTATCAGTAGGGACTCTGATAAGTGGATGGATGCTATGCGATCCAAAATGGAGTCCATATACACCAATAAAGTGTGGACTTTGGATATTGATCCACCTGCTGGATCTATAAAAGGAAATTTGGTGTAGATGGGCAGGTGGAAACCTATAAGGCTAGACTTGTTACAAAAGGTTTTCGTCAAAGACCAGTTGTGGACTTTAACGAAACCTTTTCTCCAGTGGCTATGTTCAAATCCATTCGGATCCTACTTGCCATTGCTGCCTTCCATGACTATGAGATCTGGTAGATGGACGTAAAAATGGCTTTTCTGAACGGATGTTTAGAAGAGTGAGTTTATATCGATCAGCCGGAAGGTTTCATAGACAGTGGGAGCAGCGGGAAAGTTTGCAAGTTGCTTAAATCCATTTATGGATTAAAGCAGGCATCGCAGATCTGGAACATCTGTTTTGATAAAACAGTCAAGGGATTTGATTTCATCAAGAACGAGGATGGCCTTTTATATATAAGAAGATTGTAAGCCAAACTGTCGTGTTCCTAGTCTTGTACGTGGACGGCATTCTTTTGATAGGAAATGACATTCCTATTCTACAATCGGCCAAGCTGTTCTTGTCACAAAATTTCTCCATGAAAGACTTGGGTGATGCCTCGTACATTCTGGGGATCAGGATCTACAGAGATAGATCTAAGAGATTACTCGGACTCTCGCAGTCCAGGTACATAGAGACCATACTAAAGATATTTAGTATGTAAAATTCCAAGCGCGGTAACATACCCGCTACTAGGTTCCATAGCTGTAACACCTTAGAATGCGGTTAGTGTTAATTAAGCGATGATGCGGGTTTTCAATAAAAAGTTTACCAAAATAGTTTTCAAATATTTTACAAAGATTAATCAATATTTTATTATTATTTTTTTTGTCTTGCACACACTTGTGCATGTTAACATGGGGGCTGTTTAGTGTTAACCTTGTTTAGTGGCCATGACACCTTAAACTAATCCATGCCATGATTAACCTTGCACTTAGATTTTTGTTGTGAGAGTTATCCACTTGTTTTGGAATGAGGGAAGCTGGCAAGATGACTCATGGAGGAGGCATGCTTGCATTAATGAAGTGAGGGAGAGAGTATATGTAAGGATACACTCACCCTACACTCACCCTCTCATCCTTATCTCACCTCACTCTCCCATTCTTATCTCATTCTCAATTATTCCTCTTCTTCTCTTCCCTCAACTGAAACCTTCACCTTTTCTTCACAAATCCAAGAAAACCTTCATTAAACACCACTAAAACACTTTTCAAGTCATGTTTTAGCCACTAGGATCACTTGGAGCATGGAAAGCTAGGATTTTTTGAGCAAGTGTGGAGAAGTATAACCTCTAAACTGTTAAATTGGTGTTTTTATTGTTGTGCTGCCTTGTTGTTGTTGTTTAGAACACTAAAGATATAGTTTTGTGCACATATCGTATTTTTAGTGTCTTTATGGAGTCTCTGTGTCACGTCCCGCTTCCCAGTAGATGGAAACGGTGACGTGGCAGGCCCGCGGCGTATTTATTCCGAGAAGGTCATTTCTCGAAATAAATATTCTAAGCGTAATGTAAGCAGTATAACAATGACAAGAATAGACAAGTGGAAATAAAATCCAACCATTTTATATATTTACATTCTCAACTTTACAGAATTTAACTGATATAAGAAGTCTGAACATAAAAAAATGTTTAAACATGTAACTTACTAAAAAGAAAAGCTGGAAAGAAAACTGATAATCTGCTTCAGGTGCGAACTGGTTATAAGTCTCTGCAATCGCTTCCACCTCCTCTAATCCTAAGTCACCTGACGAACATTCCAAGAAACAAAAGAAATGGGTGGAATGCCCGTCAACGAACTTGCGCTCGGTAAGTCCCAATAGAGATGAGTAATATATAGATTGAGTGCAAGATGACACATAATGTAGTATAAATAGAAATTGTAATATGTGAACAAGTATGGTAATGTATATGGCAACTATATCAGTATGGAAATGTAACATGAGCATAGCATGGGTATAGTGAATATGAAGTGAATGTAAGTGTTCTAAAATGTCTCAAAAAGGGTAAAATTAGCTAACGTGAGTTCAAGTGTGAATGTCAACCAATCTCAAGAGTATTCTCGAACCTAAGACTATCGTCCAGGGGTAAGGAATCACGGGCCTAAAATAGCAGGACTTAAATTGTTATTGAAGTATTCTAAACCCAACAGGCTGTCATCCAGGGGCTTGGAAACATGGGCCCCCATTCATGAATTTGTGACGTACCGTTTCAGCCCGGTACCATAGCAACGTTATTTATACCGTTTCAGCTCGGAAACACAGAAACGTTATTTGTTATAATGGGACTCATGAGATTCCGTTGGATTCATACCCAAACTACCCCAACACCCCGGGTATATAAGTCAATGATTAATAATAAGGATCTTGATCAAATTCATGAATACAAAAGGTAATTTATAATATCAAGTTTCAATATTGAGTTCATGCAGTCATATAAATTGCAGGGATTCATGTTTATTGTATTCATGTTTCGAGTCAAGTTAGATCAAGCATGATAGTTTAGTACAAGTAATATTAAGTGGTCATGCAAAATATCAAGTATTCATGTAATCATTTCAAATGTTCAAGAATTATGTTAAGTCATGTAGGATATCATGTATAGAGTATATATGTGTAAATAGGTCATTTAGAAAATTCATGGTATTTATGTAAAATACTATATTTTAATATCTCTAGATTATTTTTGATAAAAGAAATTATTATTTAAAAAAATCAAGGATGTTCTGATAAAATATTCTTGTAACGTTTTAGAAATCGCTTTGCAAATATTCCATTTTTAGGGTAAAATAGTCGGTGTTTTCCATTTTAACCCGATTGTGATCAAATTTCTATATAGACTTGTCGGCACCTAGTTTAGCTAGAATAAAGCTAGTGCACGGATTTTGGGGGTCAATTGGAAGTTTTGGTTCACATAGAATTTTTCACTAATTAAAATATTATTTTAATACTTTATTTGTGCACTTTATTAGTGGTAATTACTTTTTGGTTTGGGTTAATTACTACTAATGTGGTTTTATGCTAAGTTAATCACTAGATTATGTTTTTATCCTTCTCATCAAAAATATCTAGATATTTGTGGTTTTTTTTGAATTTTAAAGAAAAGGAAATGGTGACAAAATGCTATTTTATTTTATATTGCAATTATTGTAATTATCTTCTAGAATTTTCCACACTTAACCACAAAACCCTAGCTCCTCCACAAATGGCCGGCCACTTCCTATGCTTGCTGCCCCATCTCCTTCTTCATCTCATTTCTTCATTTTAAAGCTTGAAAAATTCATGAAAAATCCAAATTTATTCATCTAAACTCAAATATAATTAAAATCCATCATTCTTCTTCTTCAAACTAGCTTGGATCTTCATTATAGTGAGGATTTTTGGAAGCTAATCTTTGGATTTTCTAGTTTTAAGTTGTGTTTCTTTGAAGGTATAAATCCAAACCCTAATCTCTTTATGTGGTGTTAATACTTTAATTAGCTTTATTAGATATTTAATTTAATCTTTTAAATTCATATTTAGAAATTCTAGTAAGGGTTTTGTTAAACAAATTAGGGTTTTGATTAGTGGAATGGTTAGTTGATAATTTTAGACAAATGAAAACTAAACCAAGTTGCTAAATTGTTACATGATATTTTCCTAATTGGTTAATTAAACTAATTAACAAACTAAACTTTTGCTAATCCTAATTAGGTGAGAAGAAAATTTTAGTAAAGGTTTAAATGGTTTAACCTTACTATTTACTGATATTTGTAAATGCTAGTTTGGTACAAAGTTGTAGTTTTGTGATAAAATGATATATATTGCTTACTAGGTTTTTCTAAAACATAATTGGGCGAGTTTAAAATTATGGATGTGGTTTGGATAACTTAG
Organism: Agapanthus africanus; assembly: GCA_030015575.1. Lineage (NCBI taxonomy): Eukaryota > Viridiplantae > Streptophyta > Magnoliopsida > Asparagales > Amaryllidaceae > Agapanthus > Agapanthus africanus. The sequence continues at coordinate 203,051,988 of JASDDO010000026.1, forward strand.
TTAAGCTGTTTTAAGATGTTTGATATCTCTCGAATTGTGTTAGCTTTAGACTTGTGTTGTGAATGCGCTATCGGTACAATCAGGGTCAAGGCTTGGTAGTTGTGTCGCTTTGCGTTCCTAGCTAGCGTCGTGCCGATGTCGTTCGTGATTTTGTGTAGCTTTTGCTCTTGAGTTGGTTTCGTAGTGTTGCTACGCGCATTAGCCACTTGACGAACACTTGAGAGTATGTTTGGAGTTGGTGCGTCGGTCAAACGTAGTTGGTACGTATTATTGATCGATTGCTAATATACACTTGTTATATTGTTATATGCTTTCAGGATCCCAGGCGGGGACTTCAGGCGCTGCGAACAGGGGAAAGCGAGTAGTTGGGTTTACTTAGTTAGGAGGTTGGTGAGTAGATTTAACATCTATAAGGGGATCGCCCGCATGGCATTATGCGTCTGGGCTAGCTCAAATGACATGACTATTAGTTAGCAGTATACTGATATTGATTGTGCATGTATACCTTTGTTGCTTATCTCATTTCCTTGTGTATGGACTTAGTATTAATGAGACATAACACCATTATTGACGGTTTATGTTTCACGAGCACTAATTGTATGCTACACACACACCGTCAATAATTGCCAAGACACGCACAACACCTATACATATGTGATACTGTATTGTTTAGGGATATTGAGACATGATCCTCATTTTCATTATGCATATGACATATAGCATACCTGTATTCCTACATGCTTACACATATACCTTGACATGCTTACATACTAGTTACCCATATACCTATAGGGTATTGTACCATTAGTGATAGGTATATACACATATGAGGCATCGCTACATGTACATCTTGTTTACATACTTATGCATATCCCTGGGGGGTATTACATCATTATTGATAGGTAGATACATATATCTTGCTATGCCAACATTATTACGCATACGTGGCTATAGCTACATGTTCATCTTTATTTGATATTGTATGGACTTGGAGAAATTAGGAATCGCATAATATATATTAACTTGTTGCAGTTAAATAGCGGTTTTTCCTTTATATGCTCATATTACTATTTCATGTTGCATATATTACATTCATGAATTTCATATGATATTCTCTGATATTTTTACTCCTAAGTATATATAATAGTGGAATGGGACGCTGTTATATATGCCTATATATATATATATATATATATATATTAGTGGAATGTGACGCTAATATATATGTATTGATTCATGCAGTTATACTTATTCATTACTTGTTGTTTTCTGGATTTGAGCACCGTGGTTGTTTCATGAAATTATGCATTATTTGAAAAACCCGGTTTCTCTTGATATGATATTTCAGCTTCCACCATGAGATTTTTCGGTTCTGAGCTTATATATTACCCTATGCGAGGAGGCGTCGTGGGCCGTGTGCGGGTATTTGGTGGAACCCGGTTGGTTCTCCGGGCCAAGAAAGGTATTTCGACGGGACATGCTGATGAGCCTGGCTGGGGGCGTTTGCCAAACGGAGATAGTATTTGGACTCGACGTATATCTTGGGGATATCGATCGAGGTTATGTACGCACATCCCTTGCAGATTTCGGGTGGTGCTTACACAGGTTCATAGGATGTACGTACATGACACAGGAGGGCCAGTCCCAGGTGACGGCCCCTCAGATTTGAGTATTTTGTGTCGATGCTAGACACTTGTTTTCATGATATTTTTTTTGGGTGTAGATGTAGGACACTCAGGTTTCATGAGACATACTCGATATTGGATACTAGTTATATGAGATTTATTTGATATTGGACACTCACGTTTCATGAGACATACTCGATATTGGATACTAGTTATATGAGATTTATTTGATATTGGACACTCAGGTTTCATGAGACATACTCGATATTGGATACTGGTTATATGAGATTTATTTGATATTGGACACTCAAGATATATGATACTTATAGGATATGATGGCCAAATTTGGGGGCTGATTTGTGGAAATTTAGGACTTATGATTGTCTTGTTGGAATTTGGTCCTGCCATGAGGTTAGGATTCCGTAAAGATGACATGTTTTATCCCATACTCCGCATTTATTTTATATGCATTGCTTCATATATTAGTAGTACCTGATAGAGTACCTTTCGTGACTGTTGCATATACATACTGCTATTTATTGCTTCATGTATTAGTTGTACCTGATAGAGTACCTTTCATGACTGTGCATACATATGGCCATTTATTGCTATCAGCTTGCATGCATTAGATTCGCGCTGTACGTGCATACTTGCGATTACCTGCATATGTTATTTACTATTCACGAGTTGGCAACTCACCCCCGTTGTGCCACAGTGTTTTGCAGGTTGTTCCCCAGAGTAGTCGAGGCAGGCTATTCATCTATCTTATCATCTTTTGCTGCGGATACCGCTTCGGCTCACAGTGTGCAGTTTTTCTTTTGGTTGGTTTTGTGGTTATCCATTTATGTTCATTGTATATTTGTTTTATCCTGTACTCTCCATCTACCACTTTCATGTGTATAACTTAGTGACTTGATGTGAGAACGATATTGTATATTTTGGTGACTTGGATGTCTTTTATGCAGTTTTACTTATATCGTCTTTTATTTCTTCGCTACGGCGTCGTATATATGTTGTGGTGGTTGTTTTCTGCCTTTGGGCGTGGATTTGCTCCCGTTGGGGATGCTTTACTTATATTTATGTTGTACCCATTTTTGGGGTTAGTTTTTACAAAGGAGGTGTTGCCAAAATTTTTAAGAAAGTAAAGTTGGACTTTAAAGAATTTGTACATGAGATTTTCAAAAGTTTTAACAATGTTCTTATCACTTACTACTTTTGATAGTTTAGATTGTTGGGTTTTCGGCTTACTTAAATTGCGTTACGTAGTTTATCAGAGCTCTAGGTTTTACCTTTCGGAGTGTAGGATGACCTTGGTATGATGGAGTAGGTATCTTAAGCAGGGTAATGTAGTGTGTGTATGTCCACGGCATACTCACGATCACGGTACTCCACCTAAAGTGACCTAAGTACTAATTGCTTGAAATTCTTTCCTTGATGATACATATCCTTGTGATTCGATTTCCGTGTTCATATCGAATGCTATTTCCCTTTATAGCTTTTGCCGCCGATGACCATGAGGACTTAGAGTGATGCAGCGAGAGCCGAGGTCAGAGTTGACTCGTGTGGGATGAGGACTGACCAGGATGGCACGCTCGTTGCACAGGAGCAGATGGATCCGCCTTCGATAGATCGTATCGATAGGCTTGAGGCAGAGATGCAGGGTTTGCGCCAGACAATGAGGTCTTTGGTTCAGCCCAGTAGAGCGCGGCGACAGGAGGTTGCCACGCCTGTTACCCAGTTGTTCCTTGCGATCGGCACTCAGCATCGTGTTACTCACATAGCGCAAGTGGACGCAGCCCGTTTTGACGAGGAGCGTCTTTCCGAGACTTTGGGAGTTCGAGGACAGAAGAGGGCTCATGCAGGTGTACCAGCCCAGAGACAGAGGTTCAGTCGCCGTGACAGGTTTCGTGCACGTCGTGGGAGTAGTAGAGGCTTGGGATGAGGAGAGTCGGTTAGCTAGATCAGCCGTTTGTTGTGTTAATTCTGTCAGCGATTCTTTTGTTGCGCGACACGTATATCGGTCGTGTGCCAATCGGATAGGAGATAGAGATTCGTCCGTCGTTTTGATCCTTCTTGAGATGATGGATTTGACGTTCTCCTAGACACAGATTGGTTAGCTACGTGCTAGGTGTCTGTGGACTGCCGTGAGGAAACAGTCAGGATTTGTTTCCCGGCAAGTCAGTTCTTGTTGTGCAGGAGGACAATGGTGCCGCCCATCACAGCTTGAATTCAGCCTTTTTCACTAGTCGACTTTTGAGAAGAGGATGTCGAGGATTCTTGGCTTCTATTCGTGATACCAGAGCCACATTGGGTTGTTGGACCGGGTTCCTATCGTGCGGGAGTTTCCGACTTTGTTCCAGATAAGCCGGTGGAGCTTTGGGAGCTTAAGGATCAGCTGCTGAGTTGCTAGATACGGGGACTTGTACATCCAAGTGTTTCACTTTGGGGATATCCTATTCTGTTCGTCAAGAGATGGACGGCAGTTTGAAGTTCTGTATTGAGTGATCGTCAATTGAACCGAGTTACGGTGCGGATATGTATCCTTTATCTCGCATTGATGATTTGTTCGATCAGCTCCAGGGTGCGAGACATTTTTCTATGTTTTCTTTGAGATCGAGTCATCATTTGTTGTGGGTTCGGAGTGATGACGTTCCGAAGACTGTTTTTGTGCGCGCTACGGTCAGTATGTGTTTTGGTGGTGTCGCTGGACTCACCAATGCTCTAGCAGCATTCAAGGATGTGATGAACCAGATTTCTTCAGGCCGTTTCTCGACCAGTTTATTGTTGTGTTATTGATGACATTCTGGTCTTTTCCAAGGGTCGTGAGGAACATGTGCAACACTTGAGGATTTGCTTTGCAGACATTGGGAGAGCCCTAGCGGTTTGCTAAATTCTCGGAGTGTTCCTTCAGGCTTGATTGTGTTGGCTTCCTAAGGTCTTGTGGTTACGGGCGACTTTGTTTTTACTGTAATGTTTCGCGAGTAGGGCTCAATTTTGTACTGATGTGGTACTATTGAGTTATCGCTCATGCTTCCCGACAGTTGGAGGAAGTACGAGCAGGATATCCCACTCATGATCTGGAGATGACCACGGTGGTTTTGCGTTGAAGATTTGGGGACACTACTTGTACGGAGAATCGTGTCAGATTTTCACGAACCACCAGAGCTTAGTGTACATCTTCCTACAGTGGGTTTTGATCGTTGAGACAGTCTTCTGCAGATTTACAGTTCTTGTGCGATCGTGGAGTACAACTAGGTTTGCCTCCGCTAAGGGGGGATAGCTTGCTCATGTCCGCGCCCGTCCACTTTTACTTAATCGTTTCATGAGGCACAGCCCGCCGATGCTCGTTTGTCTGAGATTCTGAGCATGTTCGGCTGGTAAAGATTCGGATTTCTTGATTTATGACCAGGGTGTGCTACGTTCCGGACTCGTTGGTGTGTACCTGATACTGATAGGTAGAGACACGAGGTCCCAAGGCAGGCACATCAGTCAGCTTTCTGTGTTCACCCCAAGTGCCACCAAGATGTAACGTGACTTGAGAGTTAGTTACAGGTGGGCAGGGATGAAGAGTGAAGTTTCGGATTTCGTTTCGAGGTGTCTAACTTGTTGCGAGCTAAGATTGAGCATCTGAGACAGGCTGGAGAGTTGCAATCTTTAACCGTTCCGGAGTAGGAATGGGGGCAGATCTCCATGAATTTTGTTGTGGTGTCTATCCAGGTTTAGTCAGAGTGTGACTCCATTTGGGTGTTTGTTGTCCGGTTTTGCTCAGTTTGATCAGTTGTTCTTCGTTAAGTTGTGCGTTTGCATGGAGTTCCTTCATGCGTTGTATCTAATAGAGGCACCCTTTTCGCTTGCCGTCTTGGGCAGAAGTTTCAGGAAGCCTTGGGTACTGGTTGAGCTTTAGCTCCATTTTTTTTCCATCCGCTGGATGATGGTTTTGTGAGAGCGAGCTATACAGACTCTGGAGGATATGCTTATGCGTACGTACTAATTGTGTCGGCAGTTGGGATCGTCACTTGCCATTGTTAGGGTTCTTTTTCAATAACTGTTATCAGGAGACACTCCAATTGGCAACCTTTAGGTTTTGTTTGGTAGGTCGTGTCGATCGCCATTCTGTTTTTCTGACTCTGCGAGAGTATGATTTTTGGACCCCAGCTAGTCTAGAGACTTCGGAGATGATCCAGTTGGTTCAGGTCAGGATGAGAACAGTCCAGTGCAGACAAAGGTCTTATGCCGACCGTAGATATCGCAGACTTGAGTTCGTAGTGGGAGATCATGTATTCCTACGGATTTTTCCGATGAAATGGCGTGTTGAGTTTTAGGAAGCTTGGTCCCAGATTGTTGGTCCTTTGAGATCCTTGAGCGAGTTAGTTCCATTGCCTATAATATGGCACTTCCGCCCAGATTATTGAGTATTCACCCGTTTTCCTTATGTCGATACTTCGCAAATACCTTCATGACCTTCTCACATGATTCAGCACCAGACCATTCTTTTGGATGCGATCTTTCGTTCACCAGCAGCCAATAGTTTTAGTGGATCGGCAGGTGGAGAGATTTCGGTCAAGGGTCTTTCTATATGTGAAGGTTCTTTGGCGTAGCCGTATAGTGAGGCGATCACTTAGGAGGCTGCGTTCGAGATTTGGGTGTTTTTGTACTCATCTCTTTGAAGGTACGCTTAGTGAGAATTTTAAATTCGGGGACCGAATTTCTTTAAGGGGGGAGATTGTAACGTTTTAGAAATCGTTTTGCAAATGTTCCGTTTTTAGGGTAAAATAGTCGGTATTTTCCGTTTTAACCCGATTGTGATCAAACTTCTGTATAGACTTGTCGGCATCTAGTTTAGCTAGAATAAAGTTAGTGCGCGGACTTTGGGGGTCAATTGGAAGTTTTGGTTCACATAGAATTTTACCCTAATTAAAATATTATTTTAATACTTTATTTAAGCACTTTATTAGTGGTAATTACTTTTTGGTTTGGGTTAATTACTACTAATGTGATTTTATGCTAAGTTAATTACTAGATTATGTTTTTAACCTTCTCACCAAAAATATCTGGATATTTGTGGGGTTTTTTTGAATTTTAAAGAAAAGGAAATGGTGATAAAATGCTATTTTGTTTTATATTGCAATTATTGTAATTATCTTCTAGAATTTTCCACACTTAACCACAAAACCCTAGCTCCTTCACAAATGGCCGGCCACTACCCATGCTTGCTGCCCCATCTCCTTCTTCATCTCATTTCTTCATTTTAAAGCTTGAAAAATTCATGAAAAATCCAAATTTATTCATCCAAACTCAAATATAATCAAAACCCATCATTCTTCTTCTTCAAACTAGCTTGGATCTTCATTCTAGTGAGCATTTTTGGAGGCTAATCTTTGGATTTTCTAGTTTCAAGTTGTGTTTCTTTTAAGGTATAAATCCAAACCCTAATCTCTTTATGTGGTGTTAATACTTTAATTATCTTTATTAGATGTTTAATTTAAGCTTTTAAATTCATATTTAGAAATTCTAGTAAGGGTTTTATTAAACAAATTAGGGTTTTGATTAGTGGAATGGTTAGTTGATAATTTTAGACAAATGAAAACTAAACCAAGTTGCTAAATTGTTACATGATATTTTCCTAATTGGTTAATTAAGCTAATTAACAAACTAAACTTTTGCTAATCCTAATTAGGTGAGATGAAAATTTTAGTAAAGGTTTAAATGGTTTAACCTTACTATTTAGTGATGCTTGTAAATGCTATTTTGGTAAAAAGTTATAGTTTTGTGATAAAATGATATATATTGCTTACTAGGTTTTTCTAAAACATAATTGGGCGGGTTTAAAATTATGGATGCGGTTTGGATAACTTAGTTAACCTGTTTTAAGATATTTGATATCGCTAGAATTGTGTTAGCTTTAGACTTGTGTTGTGAATACGCTATCGGTACGATCAGGGTCTAGACTTGGTAGTTATGTCGCTTTGCGTTCCTAACTAGGGTCGTGCCGATGTCGTTCGTGTCTTTGTGTAGCTTTTGCTCTTGAGTTGGTTTAGTAGTGTCGCTACGCTCGTTAGCCACTTGACGAACACTTGAGAGTATGTTTGGAGTTGGTGCGTCGGTCAAACGTAGTTGGTACGTGTTATTGATCGATTGCTGACATACACTTGTTATATTGTTATATGCTTTCAGGATCGCAGGCGGGGACTTCGGGCGCTGTGAACAGGGGAAAGCGAGTAGTTAGCTTTACTTAGCCAGGAAGTTGGTGAGTAGATTTAATATCTACAGGGGGATCGCCCGCATGACGTTATGCGTCTGGGCTAGATCAAATGACATGACTATTTGTTAGCAGTATACTGATATTGATTGTGCATGTATACCTTTGTTGCTTATCTCATTTCCTTGTGTATGGACTTAGTATTAATGAGACATAACACCATTATTGACGGTTCATGTTTCACGAGCACTAATTGTATGCTACACACACACCGTCAATAATTGCCATGACACGCACAACACCTATATATATGTAATACTGTATTGTTTAGGGACATTGAGACATGATCCTCATTTTCATTGTGCATATGACATATAGCATACCTGTATTCCTACATGCTTACACATATACCTTGACATGCTTACATGCTAGTTACCCATATACCTATAGGGTATTGTACCATTAGTGATAGGTATATACACATATGAGGCATCGCAACATGTACATCTTGTTTACATACTTATACATATACCTGGGGGGTATTAAATCATTATTGATAGGTAGATACATATATCTTGCTATGCCAACGTTATTACGCATACCTGGCTATAGCTACACGTTCATCTTTATTTGATGTTGTATGGACTTGGAGAAATTAGGAACCGCATGATATATATATTAACATGTTGCAGTTAAATAGCGGTTTTTCCTTTATATGCTCATATTACTGTTTCATATTGCATATATTACATTCATGGATTTCATATGATGTTCTCTGATATTTTTACTACTAAGTATATATAATAGTGTAATGGGACGCTGTTATATATGCCTATATATATATATATATATATGTATGTATATGTACACACACACACTAGTGGAATGGGACGCTAATATATATGTATTGAATCATGAAGTTATACTTATTCATTACTTGATGTTTTCTGGAATTGAGGACTGTGGTTATTTCATGAAATTATGCATTATTTGAAAAACCCGGTTTCTCTTGATATGATATTTCAGCTTCCACCATGAGATTTCTCGGTTCTGAGCTTATATATTACCCCATGCGAGGAGGCGTCATGGGTCATGTGCGGGTATATGGTGGAACCCGGTTGGTTCTCCGGGGCAAGAAAGGTATTTCGACGGGGCATGCCGATGAGCCTGGCTGGGGGCGTTTGCCAACTGATGATAGTATTTGGACTCGACGTATATCTGGGGGATATCGATCGAGGTTATGTACGCACATGCCTTGCAGATTTCGGGTGGTGCTTACCCAGGTTCATAGGATGTACGTACATGACACAGGAGGGCCAGTCCAAGGTGACGGCGCCTCAGATTTGAGTATTTTGTGTCGATGCTAGACACTTGTTTTCATGATGTTTTTTTTGGGTGTAGATGTAGGACACTCAGATTTCATGAGACATACTCGATATTGGATACTGGTTATATGTGATTTATTTGATATTGGACACTCAGGTTTCATGAGACATACTCGATATTGGATACTGGTTATATGAGATTTATTTGATATTGGACACTCAGGATATATGATAATTACAGGATATGAGGGCCAAATTTGGGGGCTGATTTGTGGAAATTTGGGACTTATGATTGTCTTGTTGGACTTTGGTCCTACCACGAGATTAGGATTCCGTGAGGATGACATGTTTTATCCCATACTCCGCATTTATTTTATATGCATTGCTTCATGTATTAGTAGTACCTGATAGAGTACCTTTCATGACTGTTGCATATACATACTGCCATTTATTGCTTCATGTATTAGTTGTACCTGATAGAGTACGTTTCATGACTGTGCATACATATGGCCATTTATTGCTACCAGCTTGCATGCATTAGATTCGCGCTGTATGTGCATACTTGCGATTACCTGCATATGTTATTTACTATTCATGAGTTGGCAACTCACCCCCGTTGTGCCACAGTGTTTTGCAGGTTGTTCCCCAGAGTAGTCGAGACAGGCTATTCATCTATCTTATCATCTTTTGCTGCGGATACCGCTTCGGCTCACAGTGTACAGTTTTGCTTTAGGTGGGTTTTGTGGTTATCCCTTCATGTTCATTGTATATTTTTTGTATCCTGTACTCTTTATCTACCACTTTCATGTGTATGACTTAGATACTTGATGTGAGGACGATATTGTATATTTTGGTGACTTGGATGTCTTTTATGCAGTTTTACTTATATCGTCTTTTATTTCTTCGCTACGGCGTTATATATTTGTTGTGGTGGTTGTTTTCCGCCTTTGGGCGTGGATTTGCTCCCGTTGGGGATGCTTTACTTATATTTATGTTGCACCCATTTTTGGGGTTAGTTTTTACAAAGGAGGTGCTGCCAAAATTTTTAAGAATGTAAAGTTGGACTTCAGATAATTTGTACTTGAGATTTTCAAAAGTTTTAATAATGTTCTTATCAGTTACTACTTTTGATGGTTTAGATTGCTGGGTTTTCGGCTTACTTAAATTGCGTTACGCCTATAGACGTTGCGTAGTTTAAGGGCCGTCACATGCCAATTTCGGGTCGTGACAATTCTTTAGGTAATTTAGGATATTTTAGTAAGTACTAATATTTCTAGAATTAAGGTATCTTCATAAAAATCTAATTTGCAATCTTGTTTTCTTTTAAACTAATTACAAATTATTATAATAGGTATTAACCGATTTAATTTAATTTATTATCATGTTCTCTTTTATTTTGTTTTATGTTGTTTTATTTTCTAAACCACTTTTCCTTGCGAGACCGTTTCCCATGAAGTGCTCCGCGTCTCACTCTACTAGACCCAAAACGTGATTTAACCCGCACCATCCGTAATAAGGTTCCCTTTACGAGGATTGTGAGGGCGTAATTGCCAAGAAAAAGGATTTAGGTTTAATTTGATAACTTGAGGGTATTATAATAAAAATCCTAGCTTTTGGAAAATTATTGGCAGCATATGAAAAAAATACTTTTTGAAACATCTTGATATATGTACCTAACTTTAGGATTTACGAACTAATTTCAGTAGTTTTAGAATTCGTACGTGTGTGTGGGGTAGATCGTTACCTCGTGCACGAGAGAGTCACCGAATATCTGAATGCTGGTTTTCAGCTAGTTCTATATAGTCCAAAGTCAATCTGTTTAATTTATACGAATGTCCCCCATCTGTTATGCATTCCAAGAATTGATTGGGAACATGTCACTTTCCAAATGTATGCATAAAATACAATAGCACAGTGAAAATGTAGTATTTTTGCATGCCTTTCCTTGCAAATTGAAACATTAAAAGCACAGCAAGTTTTTTTTTTGTGGAACTTCATCAAACTGCTAAACAATTTTAGGATTGCAATTCCTGTTTTCTAAATTATCTGTCACTCTTCTGTTTTATGCATTTATTTGCCAGCATTCTTTAGCATAAATCAATGTTTGCATACAATAATGAGGTAGCTAGATCCCTTCTAAAATTTGATAACATGTTCAATAAATTTCATTGCACAATTGTGGTAAAATTGACTGTAAAAATATTTGAGCCCAAAATTGAAAATTCTAAACAAATCATATTTAGAAAATAATTAGACCTCAGATGAAATTAGAGAAAGATGTTGGAGAGAGGATTTGAACCTAAGCCAACTTGATTCTTGCACATCCAAACGTTTCTTAACTAAGCTAACTTCAACTGTCATTTTGAGGTAATCACTTTTGACCTTTTAAAGTTCTTTATTTATTATTTTTTTCCAGACCTTTACATGTATATGAAGATTCTCAACAAGGGATGAAGCAAGAAAATAACAAAAAATATAACATATGGTAAGTAACAAGATCCATGGAGGGAGAGAGATGGAGGGAAGAAAGGACTTACACGCGAAGAGAATGGGTGAAAACGAGAGAAATCTTTTTCGGGCATTTCATTGAACACCTTCGAGCTCAAATTAAAACGTCGATGGATGAGGGTCTGCAGGCGTTGACGGTGGCCTTAGCGGCTGTGGGCGACGGCTAGGATCTCCGACAGTAGCTCAAAGGCGGCACGACGACGATGGAGCACAGGCTTGGATGGCTCGAGCTCGGTCGCTCGATCTTCAGAGGGGGTGGCGTGAGGTTCGGGGATGGAGGCCAGTGAGGGGAGGATAGAGAGGAGGTTAGAAGAGATGGGGTGACGAGGTGGTGAGGGGGTCGGCCGACGAAGTGGGTGGCCGGCGAAGTGCTCGGGGAAGGTAATGGATAAGGGAGAAAAAGAGATTTTTGAGATAGGAAAGAGAATTAATTGGATTGATGGGTAATAAAAACTTGGTTTTTATGAGTGAGATTTTAGTTTTGATTGAGGGAATTCAAAAAAAAATTGAAGAAGAAGCAATTGTTGTTGGAGATGAGAAGAAAGGGTTTGGTTTCGAAATAGTTAAGAAAGCATCCCAATTAATTATCATTAACAACAATTAATAATAATTAACATTAGATTAATACCCATTACTCCAAATCAATAACCTGAAGGAAAGGAAAAGATGAGGGTCTTGGGCCTATGAATGTTTAGGCTTTGAAAAATTAAAATAGAAATGGATTTAAATAAAAGAGGGTTGGGTTTAGAAAAAATAAATGGAAATAAAATGAGGGAAAAATGAATAGGATTTGGGGTGAAAAGAAAAGAAATAATTATAAGGAAAAATAAATCTCGAAGTAAAAGACGGTTTCCGAATATTCGACAAGTACCCGTATTTCAGAAGAATACGGTATTTAAATATATACAAAGGTATAGGAATATGAGGGTCGTTACACTCTGTGATCTGCTGTGACCCCGAGTGTATACTGAAAAATCTAGCAATGTAGTAGTGATGTACTAGTGACCCTGAGTGTACACCTGAAGCACGAACCCCACCTAATCAGTTTTGTCCGGCGAGAACATGAGGAAATCTGGCGACCTCGGTTTTGTTGGGGAGTTGGGGTTTGTGGTTTGTAGGGTAGCTGTCTGCAGTTATTTTAGAGTGTTTGGTACCGCTTGATTTTTATATTTTGAAAGTATACAGAATCTGGGATCACATTGCTTGTTTATAGTGTTTTGACTACGCGCGTTACGTTATCTGACACGGTTCGTGTACTTTGTGTAGCTACTGCACTTGGGTTGGTTTTGAGGTGTCGCTACGCACGTTAGCCACTAGACGAATACTTGAGAGTTTGATTGGAGTTGGTGAGTTGGTCAAATGTAGTTTGTACGTGTTATTGGTCGATTTCTGATGTGCACTTGTTATGTTGTTGTATGATTTTAGGATCGCAGGCGGGGACTTCGGACGCCGCGAAGAAGGGAAAGCAAGTGGTTGGCTTTACTTAGCTCAAGATCATCGGTGAGTAGATTTAACATCTACGGGTGAATCGCCCGTATGGAGTTATGCGTCTGGGTTAGATTCAATGATATGACTATTAGTTATAAGTATATGTACATTAATTGTGCATGTGTACCATTGTTGCATACCTCATTCTCCTGTTGCATACGGACATAGTATTAATAAGACATAACACTGTTCCTGACGGTTCATGTTGCACGAGCACTAATTGTATGCTACACACACACCGTCGGTAATTGCCATGACACGCACAACATATATACATGTGATATTGTATCGATTATTGATATTGAGACATAGATTCTTATTCCATTGTGCATATGAAATATAACATACATGCATAACTACATGCTTACGCATTTACCTTGCTATATCTACATGCTTACACATATACCTTGCTATAGCTACATGTTCACCTTTGTATGATGTTGCGTTGGATTTTGGAGAAATAGGGAACCACATGATATATTTAATAACTTGATGTATTAGAATAGCAGTTTTTCCTTAATATGCTCATATTACTGTTTTATGTTGCATACATCAGATTTCATGGTTTTACGCATTGAGATATGGATTTCATGTGATTTATGGATTTGAGAACCATGGGGATATTTCAAGAAATTATGTATTGTTTTGAAAATCCGGTTTCTCTTGATATGATATTTCGATGCGTCCACCATGAGTTTTCTTAGTTCTGAGACTTGTGTTAGAAACACGATACGAGGAGTGGACGAGGCCGTTTGCGGGTTCATGGTGGGCCCGGTATGGTATCCCGGGGCAAGAAAGGTATGTCGATGGATTAGCCGATGAGCCTAGCAGAAGGACTACTACCTACTGGTGATATATTTGGACTCGGTGGTTATCCAGAGGATATCGACCGGAGTTATGAGATGGATATGGGCCGACCCATTCTGCCGGAGCCCGCAGATGGAGTCGAGATATGAGGATTTACGTGTCGATGTTGGACACGAGTTTTCATGATGTTTTCGAGTGCCGATGTTGGGCACTCAGGTTCCATGAGACTTACAGGATATGAGGGCCGATCAGAGTGACGCCGCTTGAGGTATTGGGATTTGGAGTGTCGTTGATGGATACTGGTTTTTCCACGATGATGATTCATTGATGATGATATGTTTTTATCCTATACTCAGCATTCTTTGATATGCATAGCTTCATGTATTGGTAGTACCTGATAGAGTACCTTTCATGATTGATGCATTTACATATTGCCATATTATACTATCAGTTTTCATGTGATAGATTATCTCAGTACATGCATACATGTGATTACCTGCATGATGTTATTTACTATTCACGAGTTGGCAACTCACTCCCGTTGTGCCACGGTGTTTTGCAGGTTTCCCCTCAGCGTAGTCACGGCAGGGCTTCTTCTTATTGTATCTTTTTGCAGCGGATACCGCTACGGCTGGCTGTGAGCCATTTTGCTATAGGTGGGTTTTTCGGTTATCCGATGATGTTCATTGCATATCTTATTGTATCCAGTACTCTCCGTATACCACTTCATGTATTGACTTAGAGACGAGATGTGGGGACGATATTGCATTTTATTTTGTAACTCTGGGTGTCGTACTCGGGTGAGCCGGCTTTTATTATGCAGTTTTATCTTTTATGATGTTTTCACTCTATAGTGTCTATTTCTTCTTTACGACGCCGTATATCTGCTTGTAGTGGTTGTTTCCGCCTTTGGGCGTGGTTTGCTCCCGTTTGGGGATGCTTTATTTATATCACATGTTGCTTTACTTATATCTTATGTTTGTACCCGTTTCGGGGCTAGTTTTTACAAAGGAGTTACTGCCAAAATTTTTTAGAAAATAAACCTAAGCTTTAAGGATTTTTACTTGAGATTCCCAAAAGATTTTTACAATATTCTTATCACTTACTACTTTTGATGGTTTAAATTTCTTGGTTTTCGGCTTACTTAAATTGCGTTACGCCTGTAGACGTTACGTGGTTTAAGTGCTGTCACGTGCCAAATTTCAGATCGTGACAAAGTTGGTATCAAAGCGCCAGGTTTTACCTTTCGGAGTGTAGGATGACCTTGGTATGATGGAGTAGGTAGCTTAAGCAGAGTGACGTTGCGTGCGTATGTTCCGCGACATACTTACGACACGATACTCCGCCTAAGTGACCTTAGAACATATTGCTTGAAATTCCTTCCATGATTATATACATCCTTGTGATTCGATTTCTATGTCCTTATCGAATCTTGTTTCCATTTCCAGCCATTATGCCGCCGAAGACTACGAGGGCTCAAAGGGCAGTCGCGAGAGTCAAGGTCAGAGTTGGCTCGTCTGAGACGAGGACTGACCAGGATGGTACGCTCACTGTGCAGGAGCAGATTGATCCACCTTCGATAGATCGCACCGCTAGGCTAGAGACAGATATGCAGGATTTGCGCCAGATGATGGGATCCTTGGTTGAGACCAGTCGAGCGCAGCGACAGGAGGTTGTTCCCCCTGTTAACCAGTTATTCCTCACTATCAGCACACAGTATTGTGTCACGTATACAGCAGCAGTGGACACAACTCTCCTAGATGAGGAGCATCTTCTCGAGACGTCGGTCATTCCAGGACCAAGGAGGGCTCATAATGGTGTATCATTCCAGAGGCAGATGTTTGGACGCCGCGACAGATTTTGTTCAGGTCGCGGGAGTAGCAGAGGCTTGGGACAAGCTTAGTTGTTTAGCCCTTATTCCCAGGAGGGTCAGCAGTCATCGTCTGGATATTTCCGGTGCGGGAGTTTCCATCACCTCATTAGGAATTGTACCGTGGTACGCCATAGAAAGGTAGCCGTACCATATGTTACCTTACCACATTCACCTCAGGGAGTGTTTCCTCTTGCGCCTGTTGTTGCTCCGCATCAGACTTATGTTCAGAGAGGTCGTGGTCGTGGAGGGTTTGTTCAAAGAGGACAGGGTGGCAGAGGAGGAGGACGGTCAGTTGCAGGTAGAGGGCAGGCATGAGCATTTGCTTCGACTCATCAGGACATGCATGCGTCCCATGCAGTGGTTTCAGATACTTTTTTCGTATGTTCTTTTGATGCACATATTTTGTTTAATCCGGGATCTATGCATACGTATGTTTCTACACACTTCGTGCCGAGGTTGGGTCGAGAGTCATGTATGCTAGATCAGCCGCTTCTCGTGATTACTCATGTTGGTGATTCTTTTGTTGCGCGACACGTGTTTTGGTCATGTGCCAATCAGATAGGAAATAGAGATTCGTCCGTCGATTTAATCCTTCTAGATATGTTGGACTTTGACGTTCTCCTGGGCACGGACTGGTTAGCTACGTGCTATGCGTCTGTTGACTGCCGTGAGAAGACAGTCAGGTTTTGCTTTCCCGGCGAGTCAGTTCTTGTTGTGCAGAGGGACCGTGGTGCCTCCCCTCACAGTTTGATTTCAGCTTTTTTCGCTAGTCGGCTTTTGAGGAGAAGATGTCGGGGATTCTTGGCTTCCATTCGTGATACTGGAGCGACATTAGATTTGTTAGACCGAGTTCCTATCATGCAAGAGTTTCCCGACGTTGTTCCCGATGAGCAGGCGGAGCTTAAGGAGCTTAAGGATCAGCTGTAAGAGTTGCTTGATAGGGGACTTGTATGTCCAAGTGTTTCGCCTTGGGGAGCTCCTGTTCTGTTTGTCAAGAAGAAGGACGGAAGTTTGAGGTTATGTATTGATTTTCGTCAATTGAACCGAGTTACAGTGCGGAATAGGTATCCTTTACCTCGCATTGACAATTTGTATGATCAGCTCCAGGGTGTGGGACATTTTTTTTCCAAGTTTTATTTGAGATCAGGACCAGGGAAGCTGAAGCGGAAATGAAATTATAGGGTGAGGGAAGCTCAATGATGGCTTCGCTCGCTTAATTCATCATCAGTTGCGGGTTCGGAATGACGACGTTCTAAAGACCGCTTTTCGTACGCGTTATGGGCATTATGAATTTTTGGTGGTGTCGTTTGGACTCACCAATGCCCCAGCAACGTTCATGGATGTGATGAACAAGATTTTTCAGGCCGTTCCTTGACCAGTTTATTATTATGTTATTGATGACATAATGGTTTATTCTAAGAGTCGAGAGGAACATGAGCAACACTTGAGGATTGCTTTGCAGACATTAAGAAAGCACCAGCTGTTTGCTAAATTCTCGAAGTGTTCTTTCTGGCTTGATAGTGTTGACTTCCTAGGTCATGTGTTTATGGGAGACGGTATTCGTATGGACCCGAGGAAGATCGAGACCGTACAACTTTGGCCCAGACTTGTATCAGTGACAGAGGTCCGCAGCTTTTTGGGCTTAGCCGGTTATTACCGCCGTTTCATACAGGACTTCTCTAGTATCGCTGCACCGCTGACCGGACTGACCAGGAAGGGGGTTCCTTTTCTTTAGACTGAGGCATGCGAGCTAAGTTTTCAACAGTTGAAGACTCGGTTGACGACTACACCAGTTCTATCTTTGCCTTCTGGATCGGGCGGCTTTGTCGTTTACTGTGATGTTTCGCGAGTGGGGCTCGGTTGTGTATTGATGCAGTATGATAGAGTTATCGCTTATGCTTCCCGACAGTTGAAGGAGAACGAGCAAAATTTTCCCACTCATGATCTTGAGATGGCCGTGGTGGTCTTGCGCTTAAGATTTAGAGACACTGCTTGTACAGGAAGCCGTGTCAGATTTTCACAGACCACCAGAGCTTAAAGTACATCTTCCTGCAGCGGGATCTATTTTTTTGAGACAGCGTCGTTGGATGGAGCTTGTGAAGGATTATGATTGTGAGATCCTTTATCACCCGGGCAAGGCGAATGTGGTAGCTGATGCTTTGAGTCGTAGGCCCGGGGGTAGCTTGTTCCAGTTAAGCTCAGTTCAGAGACAGTCTTCTGCAGATTGGCAGTTCTTGTGTGGCAGCAGAGTACAGTTTAAGTTCACCTCCACTGGGGGACAGCTTGCTCATGTCCGCGCCTGTCCACTTCTATATAATCGTATTCGTAAAGCACAGCCCACCGATGCCCGTTTGTCTGAGATTCTTGAGCATGTTCGGCAGGGTAGAGATTCGGAGTTCTTGATTGATGACCAGGGTATGCTATGTTTCGGGACTCGTTTGTGTGTACCTGATACCGATGGGTAAAGACGTGAGATCCTAGAGCAGGCACATCAGTCAGCTTTCAATGTTCATCCAAGTCCCACCAAGATGTAACGTGACTTGAGAGATAGTTACGGGTGGGCAGGGATGAAAAGTGATATTTCGGATTTCGTTTCGAGGTACCTAACTTGTCAGCGAGCTTAGGCTGAGCATTTGAGACCAGGAGGGGATTTGCAACCTTTAATCGTTCCGGAGGGGGAATGGGAGCAGATCTCCATGGACTTCGTTGTGGGTCTACCCAGGTATAGTCAAGGGTATGACTCCATTTAGGTGATTGTTGGCCGGTAACGAAAGCGGCTCACTTCCTTCCAGTGAAGACCACATTCGATTATGCTCAATATGCTCATTTGTACATTGAAGAGTTTATGCGTTTGCACGGAGTTCCTTCATGCATTGTATCCGACAGAGGCACCCAGTTTACTAGACATCTTTGGTAGAGGCTTCAGGAAGCCTAGGGTACCTGTTTAAGCTTTAGCACTGCTATCCATCCGTAGACCGATGGTCAGTCAGAGCGGACTATACAGACTTTGGAGGATATGCTTCGTGCGTGCGTGCTTAATTTTATTGGCAGTTGGGATCGTCACTTGCCATTGATGGAGTTCTCCTACAATAACAATTATCAGGAGATGATTCAGATGGCACATTTTTAGGCTTTGTATGGTAGATAGTGTCGATCGCCAGTCTGTTAGACCGAACTCAGCGAGAACAGGATTTTTGGACCCCAGCTAGTTCAAGAGACTACGGAGAAGATCCAGTTGATTCAGGACAGGATGAGAGTAGCCCAGTGCAGACAGAAGTCTTATGCCGACCGTCGTCGTCGCAGGCTTAAGTTCGCAGTAGGGGATCATATATTCCTACGGATTTCTCCGATGAAGGGCGTGATAAGTTTTGGGAAGAAGGGAAACTTAGTCCCAGAATTGTAGATCCTTTTGAGATCCTTGAGCGAGTCGATATCGTTGCCTATCATTTGGCACTTCCACCCAGATTTCCGGATGTTCACCCCGTATTCTATGTGTCGATACTTCGTAAATACCTTCATTACCCTTCTCACATGATTCAGCACCAGACCATTCAACTAGAATGCGATCTTTCGTTCACTAAGCAGCCGATAGTTATATTGGATCGGCAGGTGGAGAAACTTCGGTCAAAGGTCTTGCCATCTGTGAAGGCTTTTTGTCGTAGCCCGTCTAGTGAGGAGATCACTTGGGAGGCTGGGAGCGATATGCGGAAGAAATTCCCTCATCTCTTTGAAGGTAGCATAGTAAGAATTTTAAATTCGGGGACGCATTTCTTTAAGGGGGGATTGTAACACCTTAGAATGCGGTTAGTATTAATTAAGCGATGATGCGGGTTTTCAATAAAAAGTTTACCAAAATAGTTTTCAAATATTTTACAAAGATTAATCAATATTTTATTATTATTTGTTTTGGCTTGCACACACTTGTGCATGTTAACATGGGGGTTGTTTAGTGTTAACCTTGTTTAGTGGCCATGACACTTTAAACTAATCCATGCTATGATTAACCTTGCACTTAGATTTTTGTTGTAAGAGTTATCCACTTGTTTTGGAATGGGGGGAGGTGGCAAGAAGACTCATGGAGGAGGCATGCTTGCATTAATGAAGTGAAGGAGAGAGTGGGTGAAAGGATATACTCACCCTACACTCACCCTCTCATCCTTATCTCACCCCACACTCTAATTCTTATCTCATTCTAAATTATTCCTCTTCTTCTCTTCCCTCAACTGAAACCTTCACCTTTTCTTCACAAAACCAAGCAAACCTTCATCAAACACCACTAAAACACTTCTCAAGTCATGTTTTAGCCTCTAGGATCACTTGGAGCATGGAAAGCTTGGATCTTTTGAGCAAGTGTGGATATGTATAACCTCTAAACTGTTAAATAGATGTTTTTATTATTGTGTTGCCTTGTAGTTATTGTTTAGAATACTAAAGGTATGCTTTTGTGTACATATCGTATTTTTAGTGTCTTTATGGAGTCTCTGTGATCTGCTGTGACCCCGAGTGTATACTGGAAAATCTAGCAATGTAGTAGTGATGTACTAGTGACCCTGAGTGTACACCTGAAGCGCGAACCCCACCTGATCGCTTTTGGCCGGCGAGAACATGAGGAAATCCGGAGACCTCAGTTTTGTTGGGGAGTTGGGGTTTGTGGTTTGTAGGGTAGATGTCTTCAGTTGTTTTAAAGTGTTTGGTACTGCTTGATTTTTATGTTTTGACAATATACAGAATTTGGGATCACTTTGCTTGTTTCTAGTGTTTCGACTACGCGCGTTACGTTATCCGACACGATTCATGTACTTTATGTAGCCACTGCACTTGGGTTGGTTTTATGGTGTCGCCACGCACGTTAGCCACTAGAAGGACACTTGAGAGTTTGATTGGAGTTAGTGCGTCGGTCAAACGTAGTTTGTATGTGTTATTGGTCGATTTCTGATGTGCACTTGTTATGTTATTGTGTGATTTTAGGATCGCAGGCGAGGACTTCGGATGCCGCGAAGAAGGGAAAGCAAGTGGTTAGCTTTACTTAGCTCAAGATTATCAGTGAGTAGATTTAACATCTACGGGGGAATCGCTCGTATGGTGTTATGCGTCTAGGCTAGATTCAATGATATGACTATTAGTTATAAGTATATGTATATTGATTGTGCATGTGTACCATTGTTGCATACCTCATTCTCGTGTTGCATAGGGACATAGTATTAATGAGACACAACTCTGTTACTGACGTTTCATATTGCACGAGCACTAATTGTATGCTACACACACACCGTCGGTAATTGCCATGACACGCAAAACACATATACATATGTGATATTGTATCGGTTATTGACATCGAGACATTGATTCTTATTCCATTGTGCATATGAAATATAGCATACATGCATACCTACATGCTTACACATATACCTTGCTATATCTACATGCTTACACATATACCTTGCTATAGCTACATGTTCACTTTTGTATGATGTTGCATTGGGTTTTGGAGAAATTGGGAACCGCATGATATATTTAATAACTTGATGCATTTGAATAGCGGTTTTTCCTTAATATGCTCATATTACTGTTTTATGTTGCATACATCAGATTTCATGGTTTTACGCACTGAGATTTGGATTTCATGTGATTTATGGATTTGAGAACCATGGGGATATTTCAAGAAATTATGTATTGTTTTGAAAACCCGGTTTCTATTGATATGATATTTCGATGTGTCCACCATGAGTTTTCTCGGTTCTGAGACTTGTGTTAGAAACCCGATACGAGAAGTGGACGAGGCCGTTTGCGGGTTCATGGTGGGCCCGTTATGGTACCCCGGGGCAAGAAAGGTATGTCGATGGATTAGCCGATGAGCCTGGAAGAGGGACTACTATCTACCGGTGATAGTATTTGGACTCGGCGGTTATCCGGAGGATACCGACCGGAGTTATGAGATGGATATGGGCCGACCCATTCTGCCGGAGCCCGTGGGCCGATCCCATAGATGGAGTCGAGGTATGAGGATTTACGTGTCGATGTTGGACAAGAGTTTTCGTGATGTTTTCGTGTGATGTTGGGCACTCAGGTTCCATAAGACTTATAGGATATGATGGCCGATCAGAGTGACGGCGCTTGAGGTATTGGGATTTGGAGTGTCGTTGATGGACACCGGTTTTTCCACGATGATGATTCATTGATGATGATATGTTTTTATCCCATACTCAGCATTCTTTGATATGCATAGCTTCATGTATTGGTAGTATCTGATAGAGTACCTTTCATGATTGTTGCATATACATATTGCAATATTATACTATCAGTTTGCATGTGATAGATTATCGCAGTACGTGCATACCTGCGATTACCTGCATGATGTTATTTACTATTCACGAGTTGGAAACTCACCCTCGTTGTGCCACAGTGTTTTGCAGGTTGCCCTTCAGAGTAGTCGCGGCAGGGCTTCTTCATATTGTATCTTTTTGCAGCGGATACCTCAACGGCTGGCTGTGAGCTATTTTGCTATAGGTGGGTTTTGCAGTTATCCGATGATGTTCATTGTATATCTTATTATATCTAGTACTCTCCGTATACCACTTCATGTATTGACTTAGAGACGAGATGTGATGATGATATTGTATTTTATTTTGTAACTCTGGGTGTCGTGCTCGGGTGAGCCGTCTTTTATTATGCAGTTTTATCTTTTATGCCGTTTTCACTCTATAGTGTTTATTTTTTCGCTACGGCGTCGTATATTTGATTGTGGTGGTTTTTTCCGCCTTTGGGCGTGGTTTGCTCCCGTTTGGAGATGCTTTATTTATATCACATGTTGCTTTACTTATATCTTATATTTGTACCTGTTTCGGGGGTAGTTTTTACAAAGGTGCTGCCAAATTTTTTAAGAAAATAAACCTAAGCTTTAAGGATTTTTAATTGATATTCCTAAAAATTTTTAGCAATGTTCTTATCACTTACTACTTTTGATGGTTTAGATTTCTGGGTTTTCGGCTTACTTAAATTGTGTTACGCCTGTAGACATTATGTGGTTTAAGTGCCGTCATGTGCCAAATTTTGGGTCCTGACAATAGCACACTAACTAGGATTTTTGGGGCATCAAGTAAACAATTTTAAAAAACCTAGAGAGCTATGCAACCCATGGCAAGGATCTAACTAGAAAATTAGGAGCTATGCTAGCATGTAATCAAATATTACACTAAGTGAACAAGGAATACAACCTTTGCAGACCTGTCCTTCACTTCTAAAGCTCCGTGTAGTAGTCCCTTTGCTCCAAGTAGTGAACACCCAAACTCTAGTAAGGGTTCACATGAAGAAATGAACAAACTTGCTCGAAATTTTCGAGGCCGAAGATGATCTACGTCGAGGAGACTCAAGCTCATGCTACCTCTTCACTAATGGTAGATTAGTGAAGCTAACACCCTAAACTAAATGGCTAATATAGTAGAGGATGATGAAGTAGAAATTGGGCTCTCTTTAGATTAATTTTTCTCACAATATTTCATCACCATTTGAAAAGCTAGAAAGGTTTTCCATGAGGAAGAAGAAGATGAAGTGGAAATGAGAATGAGACTCATGAGGTGAGAATAGCAACCATGGGTGAGTTAGTGTCATACACTAACTCATATAGAGAATACACCATGGCTAACAATAATGGTTAGGTTAATAAATATCTACAAGTAAAACAAAACTAGTGGACTAAGTCAAAGATGCTTCAAGCTTCTCCAAGCTTCCAAGCATGACAATTTCCAACCAATATTGAATTATTTTAAATAAATAAAACCTCACATCATTATTATAAGCATGGCGTGAGTCTCATACACCCATGTAGCAAGTTGCATCTAGCATGACACAAAAGATGTACATTAATATATATCACATATATACTAAGTGTACACTAGTGAGAAAAAGAAAACTTAAGTGAGCTAATCTTAGTTAATGTAAATTAATATATCATATATATAGTTATGCATTAAATTATTAAATCAATACTTGATTTAATAATCCGGCTATATCACATACAACCGACTAATATCAAATGTAACAACTTATCGAATCAACACTTGATCCGATAACCCGGCTATATCGCATATAACCGGCCGATATCACATATCGCGAGAATAGAATGCGGTATCACATACGCGCATTAATCTCGGTCCTGCACATACCACATATGTTCTCCTACTTCATTTCGCATGAACCAGGAAACCTCTGTGTAGGACTCTAAAGACTTGTCAATACGCCGGCAGTAGGTGGTGATCATATCAGTCACCTACAAGCCTCAAGCGGTCAGCTAAACGTAATGGCCACCCGGGTATTGAGCGATCAAAGGATCAACAAGCAAGCCTGCTCATACTCCTGCGAATCCAATAAAGTAACACTACCGTACAGTCCGGTCTCTTTGTCAGATATGTCGCATATCGCAGCCTAGGGTGGTATAACGTCAGACCCTAATAGACTGATAAGTCATGCCGATACAAGGTCCATAACTGTTCAAGAAACTACTGATAACACTTACCAGTAAATCTCAGCAACCCAGGCCAGGGATTTCCTGTTATGGCCAATCGAGCATAGCGCAACATCAACCCCCAATACCGGGAGAGACGAATCTCCTCCTATTGCTCATTGCCTCCATGTGACTCTGGACTGTGCCCAAAAACCACCGGTTTGCACGACTCAGTAGAGCCATGGTAGAGTTGAAATCAAAGCACAGTGGGAGACACACAAGACTCTATGATGATCTCGGGTCGACAGACTAACCTGTACCATTGTCACAAGAGAACTGCTATCTGACGATAGGTATAATACCATATAGGAGTTCTCGGCGAGTCCGTTCAGTGTACCTAGTCTCCACTAAGCACCCGTATACCATCTCTGATATCAAACACCAATGGATGTGGGATCATCCATCGCCGATCATATGGGTCAAGAAGCGTATACGCCAGTCTACTCTGGAATATCGATGCCCCGTCTCGATACTCCCACGATTAGGAACTATTGAAGGATGTACTTACAGACTACCTTGTCCCCACAAGTAGGATCTGTATCATAATCCTGGTAGTTAAGTACTCATCCTAAGGGCTTTATCAACATATAATAGAGAGACAATAAGTGTACATGTTAAGATAAAGTGCAACCAGATATCATACTATCATGTCGAGTAAGAAAGTTCTCCCTATGTCCAAGCATCCACTATAATATACATCGCATGTACAATAATGGCCTCTAGGGCATACATATAACTAACAATCTCCTACTTGCACTAGGGCCAGTTGTTGTAGTATCTCATAGTTAACGTCCTATAGATGTCTCTCTTGGGAAAGGCCTTTGTGAGTGGATCCACCGTGTTATCCTACGCGTCAACTCTCATAACCTCGATCCCTTGGAGATCAACCATCTCCCTGATCAGGTGATACTGTCCTCAGAACATGTCTGGATCGTTGATAGTGCCGGTGTTCCTAGGCTAAAGCCACAACTCCTTTGTAGTCATAATAATAGTTATTTAACGCTCAATGGTAGGAACCGTGTTCATCTCATGAACAAGAAATGCCCAGACAGCCACTTTGGCAGCATCGTTGGTAACGATGTATTCAACCTTTATCATCTAGTATGCCACGGTATCTAGCTTGGAACTCTTCCAACATACCGTCCCTCCACTGAGGGTAAAGACAATGCCTGTGACCGACTTTCAGTCGAACTTATCACTTTGGAAGCTCGAATTGGTAAGGACTCCTATTGGAGTTCACCGTTACCAAAACCCCAAGAACATCTCTTTAGTGCTTCTCAAGTACTTAAGAATGTCCTTCATAGCTGTCTAGTGATTCTCCCAAGATCCGATTGATTCTTTATCACTACATCTAGTGAGTTTGCTATATCTGGTGTGGTACATAACATCGTATACATGATAGAGCCTACTGCCGAATCATTGGGTATCCTTGCACGCGAGCTCTCTCCAAATCAGTTTTGAGAGACATCTTTTTAGAGAGAGTGATTCATGAGTAAGTGGATGAACTACCACGCTTAGAATCTTCCATACTAAACCCCTTTAGTATGGTGTTAATGTACCTGGATTTAGGACACACTCCCAACATCCACTTAGATCTATTACCATAGATCATAGTCCACAAGATATAGTAGGTATCATCCAGATCTTCTTTGGAGAATCACTGTGATAAGAGGAGCTTGACCGAATGTAGCATAGGAAATCATTTCCTATCAAGAGTATATCATCTACGTATAATACGTATAACATAACCTTACTCTCTATAACCTTCTTGTATATACAAGGTTCATCTACCTTTTTGATGAAGTCAAACACTTTGACTGCCACATCAAAACAGATGTTCCAACTCCGCGATGCCTGCTTTAATCCTGATGGACTTAAGAATAACTTTGAAAGTCTCAACTTTTCCATTTAAACCAAGAATCTTCTCAAGATCTAATTGCTCCCGATGGGTTTTACCCCTTTAGGTGCAGCATTCAAAGTCATACTTTGTTGGTGTATATGGATTCCATCTTTGATCGCATAGCATCCAGCCTTTACACAGAGTCCCCATTCATGATGGCCTGCTTGAACCTAGTTGGGCCATTATCTACTATGATGCGATCCTCGCTCCCACTGTCACCGAGAAGACCGTAGTATCTCTCAAGTAGATGAGGAACCCTACCAGATTCGTGGAGAGGCCAAGGTTTGTTGGAGACTATTGAATCCTTTGGTTTCACCAAATCATCAGCTGTTAGTTTGTCTAGCTGGAACTCCTTCCAGTTCTACCTCACGACCACAAATTTCATCACAAGAAATTCCTTTTTCTAAAAAAGTGGCATGCTAAGAAACAAAACACCTTTTCCTCCTCAGTTAGGTAGAAGATATACCCTAGCAAATGTTCGGGATATCCAACAAACTTATATAGAACTGATCTTGCCTCGAGCTTGTCCGGATTTTGTTTTTCAACATAGGCCGGACAACTCCATATCTTAACTCGTTTAAGATATGGTCTCTTCCCATTCCATATCTCATATGGAGTGGTAGGCAATGATTTGGATGGAACCCCATTCAATAGGCATGCAACTTCTCAAGTGCATAACTCCAAAAGAAAATAGGTAACTCAACAGTACTCATCATAGAGCGCATCATATCTTATAGGGTGCGATACCTTCGCCCTGATACATCGTTGTG
Source organism: Agapanthus africanus (assembly GCA_030015575.1). NCBI lineage: Eukaryota > Viridiplantae > Streptophyta > Magnoliopsida > Asparagales > Amaryllidaceae > Agapanthus > Agapanthus africanus. Next base: position 203,078,983 of record JASDDO010000026.1, read on the forward strand.
CTGTGGTGTATACGAAGGAATAAGCCGAGAGAGAATCACATTCCCCTTTTAAAAACTCCAAGAACTCTATGCGAAAGTATTCTCCTCCTCGATCACATCGAAAGACTTAATACTTCTACCCTTCTGGTTCTTAACTTCAAGCTTATATTCCTTGAATTTCTCAAAAGTTTCAGACTTGTGTTTCAACAGGAACATATGTCCGAATCCTGAGAGATGATCAATGAATATAATGAAGTACAAAGAACCAACCCTGACATTTGTAGACATAGGACCGTATAAATCATCATGTATCTGTTACAAGAGTTCACTAACTCTTTCTCTGTTTTTAGTAAACAGAGTATTGGTCATTTTACCTTTGAGACAAGACTGGCAAGTATCATAAGATGAAAAATTCGAACAGATTCAAATATTCATCCTTATGTAACTTAGCTAGTCGTGTCGAATTAATATGACCTAGTCTACAATGCCACAAAAAGAATTCATTCATTTCTGAACTACTCCTCTTGTGTGTGTTCTACATACTTTGAACTGTGGTTTGATTTAGAACGTATATGCCATTACATAATGTGCCTGATCCAATCAACTCTTGATTAAGGAAAATGTTCACAACATTATCCATCAATACAAAATTATATCCTTCTTTAACTTATTAAAGAAACCCATGTAATGTTGTATATCAAGTTCGGTATGTAATAACATTCGTTCAGAATCAATGTATTTAATACAAGGTGATATCTGCCAACTGATTTTGCTGCAACAATTGCACCACTCTCTACACTTAGAGACATATCACCCAATCCCAGTTCTCTACCTTTCTGTAGCCCATGTAACATATTACATATGCGGGATCCTGATTCGGTATCACATACCCAGGACATAGAGGATACTGAGAAACAGTTCTCGGTAATGAACACACCCGAAGAAGATGCATCAACATGCACTTTCTTCGTATTGGGTGGCATGAGAATCCGGATATTCCCCTATTTCCTGTTCAGACTTATAACAATTATAAGAAAGAACGGAACCAACGTTCCCCAGCACAGTATAACAACCATGTTCGGTCAATACATCCATATTATTATCTTGATTAAGGCATGATATGGTCGCTACCAGGAAAGAGAGAGAAGAAAACACTCTGCGTGCGCTCTTGCAAGATTAGATTAGTTATTATTTTATCTAATCAGGATGGTTCCAACTTTTTTTTATCAAATCTTCCTTCAAACCCTAAAAGGTAAGACCAGCCGAGATTAATTACACCCTACAAATTCACCAATCTTTCGGTCAGGCTAATGTCGGTACTTTGAGGGAGGTTCCCCATGCTTTCGCATGGACCTAATTAAAATAAACCTCGTTTTCCCAGGGGCGTAACCCCGTTAACACCTTTCTAGACACCTACTTGATCGGCTAATTGTAATGTGTAAAACTCTCTCAGGAGTAACTCTTACTCGCAGCGGGTATCGAGATCCAACTATCTCATAGAAGGTATGCAATTTCATTGCAAATTTCAACTCTTGAAACTCTCGATAATGGTTTTTACCCCTAGTACTTATGACCTTGGCTATGGTCAACATATCATAAGTGCTAGTCAAGTTCTACCCATCATTTCATGATTAATTAGACCCACCCACATGACCCTTGGCTTTGGTCAACATAACCATGTGATTGTCCTAATTAATCGCATCATATACTGTGTAGGAAGACATCACTTAGCTACCGTACACTACGCCTTGGCTATAGTCAACATACGCAGCACGAATACTAAGTACTCTACTTTCTAAAATGACGAAGGGTCTGCGGATGGTTTTTATGAAAACCTTTAACGCTTTGAACTTGATATCGTTATAGAATTGAGTGATTTTGAAAATGAGTGTTTTTGAGGCTTTTACTAGTTTTGCTAAAGAGGTCACTCCCGGTGAAGGGATCTCGGCTCTTTCCTCATCGAATGAGGTGTTGGATATTCTACAAGGAATACCACTATGCAAATCATGAACTAAAAAAGCAATCAAAAGACAACACTGAGTGAATTGTAGCATCTGCCAGTTTCGCTAAAGAGCTCACTCCCGGTGAAAGGATCTCGGCTCTTTCCTTATCGAAGTGCTGGATATTCTACAAGGAATACCACTATGCAAAGCATGAACTAAAAATGCAATTAAAAGACAACACTGAGTGGGTTGTAGCATCTGTCAGTTTCGCTAAAGAGGTCACTCCCGGTGAAGGGATCTCGGCTTTTTCCTTATCGAATAAGGTGTTGGATATTCTATATGGAATACCTCTATGCAAAGCAAGAACTAGAGCTACCAGTTTTTAAAACAAGTTTCTACAGCATCTTTAGGTTTCTTTTATTTCATTAATCTCATTAATGAAGTCCTATCAAATTTGCTTCCCAAGTATCACAGAAGAAACGAAAAAGAGTAATATTTATTATATATCATATATATAATATAAGCATTCGTCTCAAAATAACAAGTGATCACATCACAGAATATCAGCAGCAGAAGAACACATATGAAATATTGGATATACTAGGAATTCCGTGTTTTAATTAAGCCAATAAAAAACGCGGATTCCATGGTCGCAATGAATAGACAAACCCATATCCTTAGACCCCTACAAGCGCGGCAAGCAACCCTACCAATTCTAGAGTTAGGAGAGCCGGTCTCGACTCCTCGAGATGGTCTCCAACTGGACCCTAGAACCCGGTTACTTGTGCTCCCCGCCTTGGGTCTATCCTAATACGGAAAAGTAAATAATATATATCAATAGTGACATCATCCTCAACCCGGAAGTGCCCCAATAAAAGAATATTATATACAAGCTTTTACATGAATGAAAATGAAAAACTCTCATCTCACATAAAACCCCCGGCTATTCAAGATACGACGATCCAATATAACATATCACAGCAACACATAACATCACATGTCATCAACGTAAGTAAATATGCGTATCCTAAATGTCGTTGACATATAGCAACAAAACCGGCGATACACCACATATTACACTTACGGTCCCAGAAAAGAAAGTGAAAAACTACAACAATTGGAATCCGCAACCACCTTAGACATCATAAACCCAATGTATCAAATACTTTGGATTTCATGCCTAACCAAATGAATTTCTTAGACATCACATGCCTAACAATTATAAACCCTGCATTTTAGTCTCGATATTGAAACCGCTTTCCAATAACCAGCCGGGTAGTTCAACAAAATTCCCGACAATCTGATCGAATGCTTGTCGGAAACTTTAGTAGACGGCCGTACCCCCGATGCCGTCGACGAAGTCCACTCAGGCGGAAAACCGCGGCCGCGAGCACCCGAACGGATGCTTTTGGCGACGGGGTTCTCCTACAGTCATTTGGTTGGGGTTATGGGGCATGGCTATCTAGTAAGGTTACCCGGTGAGTATCCGCGTACGCTACGTAATTGCGACGGACTTTTGATCCTCATCAAAATTGCGACAGACTTTTGATCCTCATCAAAATTCCGTGGCAACCGATCAAATGAGACTAACTTTCTAGATTTATAAAATTCTAATTAGTTTTCACAAAACAAAATTTTTTAGATTCCAAATATTGTATCACAATCACAGATAGCTAGACGATATTAAACTTTTTGATCGAATAAAAAAACACCCAAAATTTCCCAAAGAGCTCAACACTTGAGCGGAGTTTAAAAAATACCCAGAACCATAACACAGTACCCATAGACCAGCAGCTAAAGGCCCGTCCCAAGCCTCTCAAGTGGCGCTGCGGAACCGCCGCCAAAACCATGTTTTGGCCGCGGTTCCGCGGTCACTTAGACGAGTTAGGGACTCGTTCTTCAGGTGGGTCCATGTAATTACTTGCATGATTTTTAGATTATTTTTAACATGGAAAATTCTAACTTTTGGAGAAATTTCCAGAGAAGGGTAAATTTCGGGTATTCGGAGTTCGTTCGAACTTCTAACTTCATCTAGACAATGCCAAATGCTCTAACTTGGCTCTGATACCCCTGATAGGTTCCATAACACCCTAACTAGGATTTTTGGGGCATCAAGTAAACAATTTTAAAAATCCTAGAGAGCTATGCAACCCATGGCAATGATCTAACTAGAAAATTAGGAGTTAAGCTAGCATGTAATCAAACATTACACTAAGTGAACAAGTAATACAACCTTTGTAGACCGGTCCTTCACTTCTAAAGCTCCGTGTAGTAGTCCCTTCGCTCCAAGTAGCGAACACCCGAACTCTAGTAAGGGTTCACATGAAGAAATGAACAACCTTGCTCGAAGTCTTTGAAGCCGAAAATGATCTACGTCGAGGAGACTCAAGCTCATGCTACCTCTTCACTAATGATAGATTAGTGAAGCAAACACCCTAAACTAAATGGCTAATATAGTAGAGCACGATGAAGTAGGAATTGGGCTCTCTTTAGATTAATTTTTCTCACAATATTTCATCACCATTTGAAAAGCTAGAAAGGTTTTTCCATGAGGAAGAAGAAGATGAAGTGGAGATGAGAATGAAACTCATGAGGTGAGAATAGAAACCATGGGTGAGTTAGTGTCATACACTAACTCATATGGAGAATAAACCATGGCTATCAATAATGGTTAGGTTAATAAATATCTACAAGTAAAACAAAACTAGTGGACTAAGTCAAAGATGCTTCAAGCTTCCAAGCATGACAATTTCCAACCAATATTGAATTAATTTAAATAAATAAAACCTCACATTATTATAAGCATGGTGTGAGTCTCATACACCCATGTAGCATGTGGCATCTAGCATGACACAAAAGAAGTACATTAATATATATCACACATATATCAAGTGTACACTAGTGAGAAAAAGAAAACTTAAGTGAGCTAATATTAGTTAATGTAAATTAATATACCACATATATAGTTATACATTAAATTATTAAATCAATTGATTTAATAATCCGGCTATATCACATACAACCGACTAATATCAAATGTAACAACTTATCGAATGGACACTTGATCCGATAACCCAGCTATATCACATATAACCGGCCGATATCACATACCGTGAGAATAGAATGCGGTATCATATACACGCATTAATCTCGGTCCCGCACATATCACATATGTGCTCCTACTTCGTTTCGCTTGAACCAGGAAACCTCTGTGTAGGACTTTAAAGACTCGTCAATACGCCGGCAGTAGGCGGTGATCATATCAGTCACCCACAAGCCGCAAGCGGTCAGCTAAACGTAACGGTCACCTGGGTATTGAGTGATCAGAAGATCAACAAGTAAGCCTGCTCATACTTCTGTGAATCCAATCAAGTAACACTACCGTACAGTCTGGTCTCTTCATCAAATATGTCGTATATCGCAGCCTAGGGGTGGTATAACGTCAGACCCCAATAGCCTGATAAGTCATGCCGATACAAGGTCCATAACGGTTCGAGAAACTACTGATAACACTTACCAGTAAATCTCAGCAACCCTGACCAGGGATTTCCTGTTATGGCCAATCGAGCATAGCACAATATCAACCCCCAATACCGGGAGAGACGAATCCCCTCCTATCGCTCATTGCCTCCATGTAACTCGGGACTGTGCCCAAAAACCACCGGTTTGCACGACTCAGTAGAGCCATGGTAGGGTGGAAATCAAAGTACAGTAGAATACATACAAGACACTATGACGATCTCGGGTCGACAGACCAACCTGTACCATTGTCACCAGAGAACTGCTATCTGACGATAAGTATAATACCATCTAGGAGTTTTCTACGAGTCCGTTCAGTGTACCCAGTCTCCACCGAGTACCCATATACCATCTCTGATATCAAACACCAATGGATGTGGGATCATCCATCGCCCATCATATGGGTCAAGAAGCGTATACGCCAGTCTACTCTGGAATATCGATGCCCCATCTCGATACTCCCACAACTAGGAACTATTAAAGGATGTACTTACCGACTACCCTGTCCCTACTAGTATGATCTGTATCATAATCTTGGTAGTCAAGTACTCATCCTAAGGGCTTTATTAACATGTAATAGAGAGACAATAAGTGTACATGTTAAGATAAAGTGCAACCAGATAGCATACTATCCTGTCGAGTAAGAAAGTCATCCCTATATATGTCCAAGCATCCACTATAATATACATCGCATGTACAATAATGACCTCTAAGTCATACATATAACTAACACCCGCATTGCACGGAATCACCTTCTCTATGGAGATGTCTCCCAAGTCTGACGAGGAAAGGGTTCGCATGAGCATATACCCTATGCTTCGGCGGTAAGATCTATAATGTTTGTGATGCTATGTACAGGGACAGATGTAGCTTATGCGCTAAGCATGATGAGCCGGTATCAGTCGAATCCATGCGAGGACCACTGGACAGCAGTAAAGAATATTCTCAAATACCCGAGAAGGACTAAGGAGATGTTCTTGGTTTACAGTAATGGAGACCTAAAGGTCGAGTCCTTTACCGATTCAAGCTTCCAGAGTGACAAGGATGATAGAAAGTCTGTCTGGGGTTTTGTGTTTACCCTCAATGGAGGGGCGGTGTGTTGGAAGAGCTTCAAACAGGATACCATCGCAGACTCGACGATGGAGGCTGAATACATTGCTGCAAGCGATGCCACAAAATAGGCTGTCTGGATGAAGAAGTTCATTAGTGAACTTCAGGTAGTTCTGTCTATTGTTGACCCAATACCTTTGTAGTGCAATAATAATAGGGCTATAGCTTTAGCGAAGGAACCACGATCCCATCAGAAATCCAGGCACATCTTAAGGCGGTATCACCTAATCAGGGAGATCGAAGATCGCTAGGAGATCGAGATCCGGAGAGTGGATACAAAAGAAAACACTGCAGATCCATTCACCAATGCCCTTCCTCAAGCACAGTTCGAGAGACTTTTTTAGATATTGGGTATGCGGTACGCCAACAGCTGGCCCTACAGCAGACGTTGGATACTCGGTACGCCAATATATGGCCTTAGTGCAAGTGGGAGATTGTTGGATATGTATGCCCTAGAGGCCATTATTGTATATGTATACATATGGATGCTTGGACATATATATGTACAAGACAGTCTTGTTCGATATGATAGTATGCTATCTGGTTTGTCTTTATCTTAACAAATGCATGTTTTACTTGCTATTACATATCTTTTATACATGTTGATAATGTAGGGTTACTAGGCACTATCACAAGGGTCTATAAGGCATCAACCATGCCCGATTTAAAATTTAGACGTGCCGAACAAGCTAAAGCGATGATCTTTGCTAGATAATTAGGGTTAAACATGGCAAGTAAATAACTTTACTTCTAAGAGTTAGGGATTACAACCTTTGTAGTCCGTTCCTTCACTTCTAAAGCTCCGTGTTGAGGTCCCTTTGCTGCGATCATCATGTACCCGGACTTTAGAGAGGCTCAATGAAGAGAAAGATGCAAGCTTGCTTCCGATCTTCAAAAACAAAGATGATCTACCTTGAATAAACTCAAACCTAAGCTCTTGCTTTGCTAATCAAGTATTAGCAAAGCAAACACCCTAATCTAAGTGGAAAGAATAGATGAGGATGATGAAGTAGGAATTTAGCTATCATTTGTTTTCTTTATCTCACTCAAAATCATCACATATGAAAAAGCTAGTGAAGCTTTTCATCAAGCAAGAAAGAAGAAGAAGATGATCTAATCATTTTGTGATGAATAATGAATTGTTGTGTGTGGTTAGAAATGCAACCATGGGTTAAGTATGAAGATTTAACCCATGTAGAGAATCAACTATGGTTAAATGGTTGGGTTGGGTTAAAGAAATATCTATGCAAAATATCAAGGTCAAAGTCAAAACTTCAAGAAGCTTCTTGAAAGCTTCATGAAAGCTTAACCCTAATCCAAACCCTAACCATATTTAAACTCCACAAATCATGTTGCATTTATAACCATAATATGTTACAATATTATATATCACATATACAATATTTATTGCAACAAAATAAAATAATACAATTATCATATATCACATATATATCAATGTATTATTCGAGTGAGAAAAAGAATCTTTAAGTGAGATAATATTAGTTAATGTAATATAATATATAAAATATATAATTAAACATTAAATTATCGAATCAACACTTGATCCGATAATCCGGCTATTTCGCAAATAACCGACTAATATAATCTGTATCAGTTCATCGAATCAACACTTGATCCGATGACCCGGCTATATCACATATACCCGGCCGATAACTCATATCGCGAGAATCCAACACGGTATCCCATACACGTATTATTCCCGGTCCCGCACATATCACATATACGCTCCTACTCCGTTTTGCCTGAGCCAGGAAACCTCTGTCCAGGACTGTAAAGAATCGTCAATACGCCGGCAGTAGGTGATGATCATATCAAACACCCACAAGCTGCAAGCGGTCAGCTAAACGTAACAGCCACTCAGGTATTGAGCAATCAGATGATCAACAAGAAAGCCAGTACATTCTCCCGTGAATCCAACCAGTAACACTCCCGTACAGTCCGGTCTCTTCGTCTGATATGTCGCATATCTCGCATAGGGGTGGTAAACGTCAGACCCCGATAGCTTGATAAGTCGTGTCGATATGAGGTCTATAACAGTTTGAGAAACTACGGATGACACTTACTAGTAAATCTCAGCAACCTTGGCCAGGGATTTCCAGTTATAGCCAATCGAACACAGTGCAACATCAACTCCCTATACCCGGAGAGACGAAACCCCTCCTATTGCTCATTGCCTCCATGTGATTCGGGACTGTACCCAAAAGCCACCGTTTTGCATGCCCTCTTGGACGTGGTATGATGGAAATTAAAGCACAATGGGAATCACACAAGACTCTATGAAGATCTCGGGTCTACAGACTAAGCTGTACCAGTGTCACCAGTGAATTGCCATCTGACGTGAGGTATAATACCATCTGGGAGTTCTCGGCGAGTCCGTCCAGTGTACCCAGTCTCTACTGAGCACCCGTATACCTTCTCTGATGTCAAACACCAATGGATATGGGATCATCCATCGCCCTTCATATGGGTCAAGAAGCACATACGCTAGTCTACTCTGGAGTATCGATGCCCTGTCTCGGCACACCCACGACTAGGAACATTTGAAGGATGTACTTGGCGACTACACTGTCCCCACTAGTATGATCTGCATCATAGTCCTGGTAGTCAAGTACTCATCCTAAGGGCTTTATCCACATGTGACATAGAGACAATCAGAGTACATGTTAAGATAAAGAGTAACCAGATAGCATACTATCATGTCGAGCAAGAAAGTCCTCCCTATATATGTCCAAGCATCCACTACAATATACAACGTATGTACAGTAATGGCATCTAGGGCATACATATAACTAACAATCTCCCACTTGCACTAGGGCCATCTGTTGTAGTATCGCATACCCAACAATCAGCCGTGATTGAAGTATCTCATACTCAACCATCCCATAAAAGTCTCTACTGGGAATTAGGCCTTTGTGAGTGGATCCGCGCTGTTGTCCTCTGTGTCTTCTCTCCTTAACCTCGATCTCCCTGGAGATCACCCATCTCCATGATCAGGCGATACTGCCTAAGAATATGTCTGGATCTTTGATGGGACGGGGGTTCCTTGGCAAAAGACAAAACTCCATTGTCACACAATGGTAGGAACGAAGTTCATCTCATGAACTTAAATATATCCAGACTGTCTCTTTGGTAGCATCTTTGGTAACGATGTATCTTGCCTTTAATCGTTTAGTAAGTCACGGTATCTAGCTTGGAACTCTTTCAATATACCGTCCCTCTACTGAGGGTAAAGACAATGCCTGCGACTGACATTCAGTCGTCCATATCACTCTGGAACCTTTCCAGTGATTCTCCTCAGGATCGATTGATACCATCTCACTATAACTAGTGAGAATCCTAACATCCAATTAGATCTATCCCATAGATCCATAACCCAGGATTTAGGAGGTATCACCTTGATCCTATATAGAGAATCTTTGTGATAAGAGGAGATTGACCGAGCGTAGCATAGGAAACTCCTTCCCTATCAAGAGTATGTCATCCACGTACTATACGAGGATCACCACCATACTCCCTACTACCTTTTTGTATATACAAGGTTCATCTACCATTTTGATGAAGTAAAACTCTTTGACTACTACATCAAAGCAGACGTTCCAACTCCGCGATGCCTGATTTATCCCATAAAACATCTTGCACACGTTTCTGCTGCTCCCACTGTCTACGAAGCCCTCTGGCTGTGTACTTATAGATGCTCTCTTCCAAATCATCATTTAGAAAAGAAGTCATGACACCCAACCGCCAGAAATCGTAGTCATGGTATGTAGCCGTGGCAAGTAGGATCTGGATGGACTTAACCAAAGCTTTGAAAGTCTCAACTTTTCCATGTACACCAAGTAATCTTGTCAAGATATACTTGCTCCTGATGGGGATTTAACCCTTCAGATAAAGCAACCAAAGTCCATACTTTGTTGGTGTATAAGGATTCCATCTCAGATCGCTAAGCATCCAACCATTCTCACAGAGTCCTCACTCCTGATGGCCTGCTCGAAACTAGTTGGGTCATCATCTCATGATGAATTCTTGCTCCCACTGTCATAGAGAAACCGAAGTATCTCTCAGGTGGATGAGGAACCCTACTAGATCGGCGGAGAGGCTAAGGATCGTTGGGATCTATTGAATCCTCCGGTTCTACCAAATCATCAGCTGTAGTTTGTATAGCTGGAACTACTTCCAGTTCTACCTTATGACCACTAATTTCTTCATAAGAAATTCCCTTTTTCTCAAAAAGTGGTATTCCGAGAAATAAAACATCTTTTGTTCCTTGGTGTGGTAGAAGATATTACTATGCGAATGCTTGGGATATCCAACAAACTTCCACAGAACTGACCTTGCCTCGAGCTTGTCCGGATTTTGCTTTTGACATAGGCCGGACAACCCTAAATCTTAACATCTTTAAGAGATGGGCTCTTCCTATACCATATCACAGTGGTAGACATCTGATTTGGTTAGAACCCTATTTAATAGATATGCAACTTCTCAAGTGCATAACCCTAAAAGAAAATAGGCTACTCAATAGTACTAATCATAGAGCACACCATATCACATAGGGTGTAATTGCTCCGCCCCGATACACCGACGTGCTGTGGTGTATTCGGAGGAGTAATGCTGAGAGAATCTCATTCTCCTTTAGAATAGTCCAGGAATTCCGTGCTCAAGTATTCTCCTCCTTTATCTCATCAAAGGACATAATACTTATACCTGTTTTTGGTTCTCTACTTCTAACTTATATTCTGTGATTATCTCAAAAATTTCGGACTTGTGTTTCTACAGGAACATATGTCTGAATCTTGAGAGATCATTAGTGAATGTAATGAAGTACAAAGAACCGGTCCTGACATATATAGACATGGGACTATCATACATCAGCATGTATCAATCCCAAGAGTTCACTAACTTTTTCTCTGTTTCCAATAAACGGAGCAGTGGTCATCTTATCTTTGTGACATGACTGGCAAGTTTTACAAGATGTAAATCCAAACTAATTTAAATATGCATCTTTATGTAACTTCAGCTAGTCGGGTCGCATTGATATGACCTAGTCTACAATGCCTCAAGAAGGATTCATTCATTTCTGAACTCTTCCTCTTGTGTGTGTTCTGTACGTTAAGAACTGTGGTTTGATTTAGAACGTCTATGCTTTTAGATAACGTGTCTGAACCGATCAACACTTGATATGGGAAATGTTCAAAACATTATCCAACAATACAAAATTATATCCTTCTTTACTAATAAAGAGACTGATATGATGTTGTATATCAGGTTCGGTATCTAATAACATTCGTTCAGAATCAAAGTATTCTGGTAATACAGGGTGATAACTGCCAACAGTCTTGGCTGCAACACTCGCATCATTTCCAACTCTTGAAACTTATCACCCGTTCTCAGTTCTCTACCTATCTGTAGCCCATATAACAAATTACATTTGCGGTATCCTGATCCGGTATCTCATATCCAGGACGTAAAGGATACTAAGAAACAGTTCTGAACACACCCGAAGAAGATGCATCAGCAAGCATTTTCTTCATTTGGGCGGCACGGGAATTCTGGTAATCCCCTATTTCCTGCTCTGTCTTATAACAATTATAAGTTGGAGCGGGACCAATGTTCCCAAGCGCAGTATAACAAGCGGGTTCGGTCAATACATCCGTATTATTATCTTGATTAAGGCGTGACATGGTCGCTACCTGGAGAGAGATAGAAGAAAACACTCAGCGTATGCTCTTGCAAGATTAGATTGGTTATTAATATATCTAATCAGGATGTCTCCCACTGTTTTAATCAAATCTTCCTTCAAACCCTAAAAGGAAAGACTAGCCGGGATTAATTACACCCTACAAGTTCGCCAATCTTTCAGCCAGGCCAGTGCCGGTACTTTTGGGGAGGTTCCCCATGCTTTCGCACGGACCTAATTAAAGTAAACGTCGTTTTCCCCAGGGGCGTAACACCGTTGACACCTTTTTAGACACCTACTTGATTGGCTAATTGTAATGTGTAAAACTCTCCCAAGAGTAACTCTTACTCCTAATGGGTATCGGGATCCAACTATCTCATAGAAGGTATGCAATCTCATTGCAAATTTCAACACTTGAAATTCCTGATAATATTTTGCCACTAGTGTCCTATGACCTTGACGCAGGCCAACAAACCATAGTCCGCTAGTCAAGTTCAACCCGTACATTTCCTGATTGAATTAAACCCACCCGCACGACCCTTGACGCAAGCCAACAAAGTCGCATGACTACCCTAATCCAATCGCATCGTATGCTGTAGATAAGCACTAGTTAGCTACTGCACACTACGCCTTGACGCAGGCCAATAAACGTAGCACGAATACTAAGTAATACTTATCTGAAATGACGGAGGGCTATGACAGGTTTTTAAGAAAACCCTTTGCGCAATGAACTTGATATCGTTGTAGAATCGAGTGATTTTTAATGGAATGTTTTTGAGGCCTTTTCTAGTTTTGCTAAAGAGGCCACTCTCGGTGAAGGGATCTCGGCTCTTTCCTCATCGAATAAGGTGCTGGATATTTCACAAATATCACTATGCAAAGCAAAAACTATAAAAACAATCAAAAGACAAACCGAGTTTGTAGCATCTGCTAGTTTCGCTAAAGAGGTCACTCCCGGTGAAGGGATCTCGGCTCTTTCCTTATCGAATAAGGTGCTGGATGTTCTACAAGGAACACCGCTATGCAAAGCAAGAACTAGAGCTACCTGTTTTTAAGACAAGTTTCTACAATATCTTTAGGTTTCTTTTAGTTTTATTAATCTCATTAATGAAGTCCCATTTTATTATGCTTCACAAGCATCACATTTGAAACGAAATCAGCAATATAACATATATCTTATATATATAATATAAACATTCGTCTCAGGCAGTAATATGATCTCATCACAGAACATTGCAGCAGAAGAACATATATGAAATATTGGATATACTAAGAGGTCTGTATTCTAATACGAGCCTGTATAAAACACGGATTCCATGGTCGCGATGAATAGACAAACCCACATCCCTAGACCCCTACGAGAGCGGAAAGCAACACTGCCGATTCTAGGGTTAGGAGACCCGGTCTCGACTCCTCGAGATGGTCTCCCACTGGACCCTAGAACCCGGTTACTTGTGCTCCCCGCCTTAGGTCTACTTAATGCGAAAAAGTAAATAATATACAATTGTGACATCATTCTCAGCCCGGAAGTGCCCCAATAAAAGAATATTACATACAATGAATTTTACCTGAATGAAAATAAAAACCCTCATCCCACATAAAACCCCTGGCTATACAAAACGCGACGATCCAATACAACATATCACAGCAACACATAATATCTCATATCATCAAAGTAAGCAAGTATGCGTATCCCGATTATCGTTGATGTATAGCAACGAAGCCGGCGATACACCACATACTACGCTTACGGTCATAGAAAAGAAAGTGTAAAACTACAACAGTTGGAATCCGCAACCTCCTTAGACATCTCATGCCTAACCAAATGAATTCCTTAGACATCGCATGCCTAACAATTATAAACCCCGCATTTTAGTCTCGATCTCGAAAACACTTTTCAATATCTAGTCAGGCAATTCAACAAGATTCCCGGCATCCTGATCGAATACTCGTCGCAAACTTTAGTAGACGGCCGCACCCCCGGATGCCGTCGACGGAGTGCACTAAGGAGGAACACCGCTGTCGCGAGCACCCGAACGGATGCTTTTGGCGACGGGGTTCTCCTACAGTCACTTAGTCGGAGCGTGGCTATCTATTAAGTTTACCCGGCGAGTATCCACATACGCTACGTGATTGCGACGGACTTTTGATCACATCAAAATCCCGTGGCAACCGATCAAATGAGACTAAACTGCTAGATTTATAACATTCAAATTAGTTATCTCATAACTACTTGTGGATTCCAAATATTGTATCACATTCCAGATAAATAGACGATGTTAAACTTTCTGATCGAATAAACAAACACCCAAGATTTCCCAAATAGCTCAACACTTGAGCGGAGTTCAAAAAGTATCCATCACATGCCACAGTACCAATGGTCCTGCCGTAGAAGGGTCAAACCAACGCCTCACATGTGGCAACGCCGTACTGCCCCAAACCCTAAGGTTTAGAGGCGGTTCAGACGGTCACATAATCAAGTTAAGGTGTGTGTTCTTCTAGAGGGTCCACCGCGTTACTTGCACGATTTTCCGAAAGTTTCAAACTCGTGGAAAAATCCAACACTTGGAAATTTTCCGGCAGGGGAAAAAGTGAGTTATTGATATCCGTTCGAACTTTTTAACACGTTCTAAATTGCCCGGAAAAAGTTAAACGAAGTTAAAATTTCCGATCGAATCAACGAATACAAAAGATCTCCAGAAAACTCAACACTTGAGTAAAATAAAAAATTCCCAGAAACATGCAAAAGTACCTACGGATCAACTGTTCAAAAACTATCCCTCAATCCTCAAGACTTGCCGCGGAACCGCCGCCAATACCCTGGTTTGGTTGCGGTTCCGCGGCGCTTTGATGGATTCAGGGGGTCGTTTTTCACACATATCCATAAAATCACCTGCTTAATTTTCTGAGTATTTTTAATACAGAAAAAATCAACATTTAAAAAAATTTCCAGAGAAGGGGTTTATATCGACGTTTCGGGGTTCGATCGGACTTTAAACTTCGTCTAGACTTCGCCTAAAGCTCTAGCTTAGCTCTGATACCACTGTAGGGTTACTAGGCACCGTCACAAGGGTCTATAAGGCATCAACCATGCCCGATTTAAAATTTAGACGTGCCGAACAACCTAAAGCGAGGATCTTTGCTAGATAATTAGGGTTAAACATGGCAAGTAAACAACTTTACTTCGAAGAGTTAGGGATTACAACTTTTGTAGTCCGTTCCTTCACTTCTAAAGCTCTGTGTTGAGGTCCCTTCGCTGCGATCATCATGTACCCGGACTTTAGAGAGGCTCCATGAAGAGAAAGATGCAAGCTTGCTTCCGATCTTCAATAACAAAGATGATCTACCTTGAAGAAACTCAAACCCAAGCTCTTACTTTGCTAATCAAGTATTAGCAAAGCAAACACCCTAATCTAAGTGGCAAGAATAGTTGGGGATGATGAAGTAGGAATTTAGCTCTCATTTGTTTCCTTTATCTCACTCAAAATCATCACATATGAAAAAGCTAGTGAAGCTTTTCATCAAGCAAGAAAGAAGAAGAAGATGATCTAATCATTTTGTGATGAATAATGAATTGTTGTGTGTGGTTAGAAATGCAACCATGGGTTAAGTATGAAGACTTAACCCATGTAGAGAATCAACTATGGTTAAAGGGTTGGGTTGGGTTAAAGAAATATCTATGCAAAATATCAAGGTCAAAGTCAAAGCTTCAAGAAACTTCTTGAAAGCTTCATGAAAGCTTAACCCTAATCCAAACCCTAACCATATTTAAACTCCACATATCATGTTGCATTTAAAACCATAACATGTTACAATATTATATATCACATATACAATATTTATTGCAACAAAATAAAATAATACAATTAATATATATCACATATATATCAATGTATTATCCGAGTGAGAAAAAGAATCATTAAGTGAGCTAATATTAGTTAATGTAATATAATATATCAAATATATAATTATACATTAAATTATCGAATCAACACTTGATCCGATAATCCGGCTATTTCGCAAATAACCGACTAATATAATCTGTATCAGTTCATCGAATCAACACTTGATCCGATGACCCGGCTATATCACATATACCCGGCCGATAACTCATATCGCGAGAATCCAATACGGTATCGCATACACGTACTATTCCCGGTCCCGCACATATCACATATGTGCTCCTACTCCGTTTTGCCTAAACCAGGAAACCTCTGTGTAGGACTCTAAATTATCGTCAATACGCCGGCAGTAGGTGATGATCATATCAAACACCCATAAGCTGCAAGCGGTCAGCTAAACATAACATCCACCCAGGTATTGAGCAATCAGAAGATCAACAAGCAAGCCTGTACATTCTCCCGTGAATCCAACCAATAACACTCCCGTACAGTCCGGTCTCTTCGTCTTATATATCGCATATCTCGCCTAGGGGTGGTAAACGTCAGACCCCAGTAGCTTGATAAGTCATGTCGATATGAGGTCTATAACAGTTTGAGAAACTACTGATAACACTTACCAGTAAATCTCAGCAACCCTGGCCAGGGATTTCCAGTTATTGCCAATCGAATACAGCGCAACATCAACTCCCTATACCGGGAGAGACGAAACCCCTCCTATCGCTCATTGCCTCCATGTGATTCGGGACTGTACCCAAAAGCCACCATTTTGCACGCCCTCTTGGATGTGGTATGATGGAAATCAAAGCACAGTGGGAATCACACAAGACTCTATGACGATCTTGGGTCTACAGACTAAGCTGTACTACTGTCACCATAGAACTGCCATCTGACGTGGGGTATAATACCATCTGGGAGTTCTCGGCGAGTCCGTCCAGTGTACCCAGTCTCCACTGAGCACCCGTATACCTTCTCTGATGTCAAACACCAATGGCTATGGGATCATCCATCGCCTGTCATATGGGTCAAGAAGCGCATACGCTAGTCTACTCTGGAGTATCGATGCCCTGTCTCGGCACTCCCATGACTAGGAACATTTGAAGGATGTACTTGGCGACTACACTGTCCCCACTAGTATGATCTGCATCATAGTCCTGGTAGTCAAGTACTCATCCTAAGGGCTTTATCAACATGTGACATAGAGACAATCAGAGTACATGTTAAGATAAAGAGTAACCAGATAGCATACTATCATGTCGAGCAAGAAAGTCCTCCCTATATATGTCCAAGCATCCACTACAATAAACAACGTATGTACAGTAATGGCCTCTAGGGCATACATATAACTAACAGATAAAGCTCGTAGGATCATTGCTTGATAACCTGCGTTGTGAGGGCGATCATACTTATGGGAGCTGGGTAGTCGGTACGTACATCCTGAAATGGTCCCTAGTCGTGAGTGTATCGAGGTTGGGCATCGATATTCTGGAGTAGACTAGTGTATACGTTTTTAGACCCCGACGAGGTTTTGGTTGGGTATATTCCCGAGCTATATGGAGGCAGTGAGCGATTGTCGGGGATTCGTCTCTCCCGATATTGGTAGTCGATATCACACTGTGTTTCATTGGTCAGGATCATAAGGCCTTGGCCAAGGCAGTTGAGATTTACTGATAGGGTAATCAGTAGTTTCCCGGATTGGTCCTAAGCCGCATCAGCATGAATTACCAGGTTATTAGGATTTAACGTTTACCACCCCCCAGACCCGGTATGCGATACTCTCAGACGAAGAGTCCGGACTGTATGGAGATTGTCACAGATAGACTCTGTAGGGATCCAGATGAGTTTGCTCATCGGCCTTCCTTTTCGACAGGTACCCGGGTAGCCGTTACGTACAGCTAATGCCGCTGGCATGCTTTTGGTTATGGATTTATCCAGTAACTCACTGCTGGCGTACTGTCGAGTCTTTAGAGTCCCACACAGAGGGTTTCTCTGGTTCAGGCGAAATGATGTAGTAGCCGTATTGGATACGTGCAGGGCCTTGATCGAATTATGTACTTTGTACTCGGATTTTCGATCGGACAGTTAGTAATTCTAGCCGGCTTGGGTTAGCCGGATTATCAAATCAGGTATTGATTTAATAGTTTACATATATGTATTTTGATATGTATATTCTAGTATTACTTCTTCGTGTTATTCTATCTCTTTGGGCATTCGTGTTTTTATCCGAATGCAGGTATGTATACACAGCAGACTGTAATCCGTATTTTATTACAAATTACCTTCTAGAAGGTGGACACCTCATCATGGACTTTTTCATTTATTGATAAATGGAAATGGGGTGGAAATTAAGGAGAGGGAGGCATGGTGAGTGGCATGGCTTCAATAGTTCACAAATGAATTCTTTATTCATTTGTGGTTACTATTGAAGTATGGCTACACTTGTTTATTGAAAGAAATTGATACACAAAACCTTGGTGTTGATTTTCTCTCACATGCATGCTTCATTATTTTTGAGCTCCCATTTTTGATTCACCCTCCTCCTTCTGTCACGACCCAAAATTGGGCACATGACCGGCACTTAAACTACGTAACGTCAACAGGCGTAACGCAATTAAGTAAACCGAAAAACCCAGCAATCTAAACATTACAAGAAAGAAAGATAGATCACTTTTAAAAAAAATCTCGATGCAAAACTTTAAACTTAAGTTTGGTTTTCATAAAAATTTCGGCAGCACCTCCTTTGTAAAAGCTAGCCCCGAAACGGGTACAAACATAAAATAAAAGTAAAACATCCCCAAACGGGAGCAAATCTCGCCCAACGGCGGAAACAACCAGCACAACAGATATACGACACCATAGTGAAGAAATGAGATAATCCACATATATAAAGGCCGGCTCACACAAGCACGACAACCAGAGTCATAAGAATAAACAACATCGATCCTCACAACTTGTCTCTAAGTCAATAAATGAAGGTGGTAGATGGAGAGTACTAGATACAAGAAATATACAATGTACATCATCGGATAACCACAACCCACCTATAGCAAACGGCTTCATAGCCAACCGTAGCGATATCCGCAAAAGTAGAGATAATAAGGCGCCCTGCCACGACCACTCTGATTAACAGACCTGAAAAACCCTGCGGCACAACGGGGGTGAGTTGCCAACTCGTGAATAGTTAAGAACATCATACTGTAATCACAAATATGTACTAACAACGATAATCTATCACATGTAATCTGATAGCATAATTATGACAATATGTATATGCAACAATCATGGAAGGTACTCTATCAGATACTACTAATACATGAAGCAAATGCATATCAAATAAATGCGGAGTATGGGATAAATCATGTCATCCTCACGGAATCTTCATCGTGGCAGACCGGTGTCCATCAAGACAATCTAAATCCCTAAATTCCTTCAAATCGGCCCCCATACCGGCCCTCATATCGGGCACATCGGCCCCTCACATCGGGCACATCAGCCCCTCACATCGCAATGAATAAGAATACATGCACAGATCATTATGATGATATATATTATATTGGTGTACATATATATAACAGCGTCCTATACCACTGATATATATATATATATATATATACATACACATACATGTATATATATATCAGCGTCCCATACCACTGATATATATACCCAAGAGTAAAACATCCAGAAAACATCATATGAAAACCATATATCAATGTGACATCCATGAAATATAATATGTGCAACATGAAACATTAATATGAGCATATAAAGGAAAAACCGCTATTTAACTGCAACAAGTTATTTAAATATATCATGCGGTTCCTAATTTCTCCGAAACCAAACGCAACATCATATAAAGGTGAACATATAGCTATAGCCAGGTATGCGTAACCATGTCGGTATAACAAGATATGTGTATCTATCTTTCAGTAATGATGTAATACCCTCCAGGTATAGGTGTAGCTATATCAAGATGTACGGGTGTACATGTAAGTATGCATGCAAGATGTACATGTAGCTATGTCTCAAAAGTGTATATACCTATCTCTAATGGTATAATACCATATAGGTATATGGGTAGCTAACATGTAGGCATGGCAAGGCATATGTGTAAGCATGTAGGTATGCGTGTATGCTATATGTCATATGCACAAGAAAATAAGGATCATATCTCAAGCCCCTAGCCAATACAATCTCACGTATGTATAAGTGTTGTGCGTGTCATGGCAATTATTGATGGTGTGAGTGGCCTACAATCAGTGCTCGTGCAACATGAACCGTCAATAATAGTGCAGTGTCCAAGCACATCAAATAATAGTATGCAATGAAGTTTTTATGCACAATCTCTATATGTGCAATATAAAAATGCGGCAAATATCATATCATATCTAGCCCTGACGCATTACGCCATGCGGGCGAATTCCCCGTAGAAGTTAAATCTACTCACCGACAATCGCGGGTTAGGTAAATCCAATCACCTGCTTCCCTTTCTTCGCAGCGTCTGAAGTTCCCGCCTGCGATCCTATTAACACAAAACATAGCCAGTGCACAAATCTCAGAAATCGATCAATATAACGTACACACTACGTTTGACCAATACACCAACTCCAATCCAACCCACAAGTGTTCTTCTAACGGCTAACGTGCGTGGCGACACACCAATACCAGCCCAAGTGTAGCAACACACCAGATCACGAACCGTGTCGGATAATGTAACATGTGTACTCAAAATACTAGAATATAGCAAAGTGGTCCCAGATTTTTATACACAAACAATTGGTGAAAGTTGCAAGTGCCACGAGACTACATACAATCCCAGAGACCCCACGACAAAGACTCAACTCCCCAGCCCCCACGTAGCCGCAATTTGCGGCCCAAAAATGAAGGGGTGGTTCTCAGGTTTTAATGGTGGGTTCTATACCTTAACACTATGTCACTATTATGGGAACTTTTCCAACAAACACTTAGTTTTACAGCAGATCACAGAGACACAAAGTTGACACTAAAAGTACGATATTTTGCACAAAATGCTACCTTTAGTGTTCCAATTCATAACAACAAGGTAACCCAACCATATAACTCCTAATTATCAGTTTGAGGTCATTACCTAGCCACTCTTTCTCAAAAATCCTAGCTTTACAAGCTCCAAGGCAACCAAGTGGCTAAAACAAGACTTTTGAAGTGTTTAAATGGGATTTTGTGAAGTATAGCAAGATTTTTGTGAAGAGAGAGTGAGGTTTCAGTTGTGGGAGTGAAGAGATGAAGAATAATTGAGAGTGAGAGAGAATGAGTGAGTGAGAGAGATTTATTGGTGAGAGGTGAGTGTAGGGTGAACCTTTTCCCTTACACTCACTCTCCTCCCCTCACCTCATTAATGCACCATTAATGCCTCTTGACTCACCTTGCCACCTCTCTCTCTCTCTCTCAATCCAAAGCAAAAGGTATTTTCTTACCCAAAAATATCTAAGGCAAGGTTAAATTAGGGCAAGGATTAACTAAGTTGTCTTGGTCTCTTAACAAGATTAACACTAACCAACCCTCACATTAACATGCACGTGTGTGTGCAAGTCATAACAAATAATATAAAAATATTAATTAATTGTTATAAAATATGAGGAACCCAATTTGGTAATCTTTCCCTTAAAAATCCTCATTAACGCTTATTTAACACTAATCGCATTCCAAGGTGTTACAATCTCCCCCCTTAAAGAAAATTCGTCCCCGAATTAGAATTTCATACAAGCGTACCTTCAAAGAGATGTGGGAATTTCTTCCGCGTCTCGCTCTCGGCCTCCCAAGTGATCTCCGCACTAGTCTGGCTACGCCAAAGAACCTTCACAGATGGCAAGACCTTTGACCGAAGTTTCTTCACATGCCGATCCAATATAACTACCTGCTGCTCGGTGAACGAAAGATCGCGCTCAAGCTGAATGGTATCGTGCTGAATCATGTGAGAAGGGTCATAAAGGTATCTACGAAGTATCGACACATGGAACACGGGGTGGACATCCGGAAAACTTGGCGGGAGAGCCAAACGGTAAGCAACGGTACCAACTCGCTCAAGGATCTCGAAGGGACCCATAAATATGGGACTGAGCTTCCCCTTCCTCCCAAATCTCATAACGCCCTTCATCGGAGAAATCCGCAGGAATACATGATCTCTCACTGCGAACTCAAGTCCGCGACGACGACGGTCGGCATAAAACTTCTGTCTGCACTGGGCTGATCTCATCTTATCCTGAATCAGCTGGATTATCTCTGTAGTCTCCTGAACTAGCTGAGGTCCCAAAAACCCACTCTCACAGAGTTCGGTCCAACAAACCGGCGATCGACACTTCCTACCATACAAGGCCTCGAAAGGTGCCATCTGAATAGTCTCCTGAAAGCTGTTGTTGTAGGAGAACTCAATCAAAGACAAGTGACGATCCCAACTGCCACCAAAATCAAGCACGCACGCCCGAAGCATATCCTCTAGAGTCTGTATTGTCCGCTCTGACTGACCATCGGTCTGCGGATGGAAAGCGGTGCTAAAACTTAACCGGGTACCCAAAGCTTCCGGAAGCTTCTGCTAAAGACGGCTAATAAATTGGGTGCACCTATCGGATACAATTGTTGGATATAGTGCCCTCAGAGTCAATGATTGGATCGCAGGCACGTGATTGCAATGATTGAGGGAGGACCTATGCCGGTAGGACACTCTTACTCGAGATGATAGTATGCTATATGGTTTATCTTTATCATCGTGTACTGCTTTAGGTGACCTTATAGGTCACTATTGCACGTTGATAGAGCCCTTAGGATTCTTGCTTGACGGCCAGCAGTATGATGGCGATCATATACGTGGAAGCTGGGGTCTATAAGCACATCCTTAAAAGGTCCCTAGTCGTGGGAGTTTCGAGACAGGGCATCGATACTCCAGAGTAGACTAGTGTATACAGTCGAGACCCCGACGAGGGGCGGTGGCCGGTCTCACAAGCCACTGGTGTCAGTTGGTTCACCTAAGATGTATACAGGTGCTCATTGGGTTATGAGTACACCGGACATGACTCGCCGGGAACATGCTAGTTGGTATTATACCCAGCGTCAGATAGCAGTTCCCTGGTGACATGTGTACAGGATAGTCCATCGACCTGAGATCGTCATTTGTCTCATGTGAGTTCCTACTATACTTTGATTACTACCCTACCACGCTCAAAGGAGTCATGCAAACAGGTTTTAGTTAGGTACAGTCCCTAGCCACATGGAGGAAGTGAGCGGATCTGCAGGGGTTCGTCTCTCCCGGTATTGGGGGTGAGGTCGCACTGTGTCTAGGAGAGCCATTACACGAAATCCTTGGCCAAGGCAGGAGATTTACTGGTAGGTATTCCAGTAGTATCTGTAAGTCCACGTTCCGACCCCCGGTTCTTACGGGGAGGCGGAAACGGTATAAAAATCAAATTTTTAGCGCATGGGGCAACATGGACTAACAAAGTCGGGATCTTTTCTTAAACTAAAACTAGCAAACTTGCTAAAGAGAGTTAGCTACTCGGAAAGATGGTTATACCTAAACTTGAACTCCTTCTTCTTCAAACTTTTGTAGAGGTTGATGGTTCTTGCCTCGTAGCCTTCTTCCGTCGAAGATGGATCCACCTGAGGGTTCAACCTTTGGGCTCTTCCTCGATCTTTGAGTGAACTAGGATCTCCGGCTTGGTAAACCTTGAACCCTAGAGAGAGTAGAGAGTATCTATGGGGTGTTTTCTTTTTCAAGGTAAGGGATTCTCAACACATGAGAAGGAATCACCTTGAGCTTGAGGAAGAAGAAGATGAAATGAGGAGAGAGAATGATTATGATAGAATGAGCTCTTTTCTTTTGCAACCATAACTAAAAGAAAAGGAATTATCTAATTAATAATAATAAATCAAAAATGAAATAGTTGATGGTTGTATTTGGAATGACCACTATCATAACTTTCAATAAATGAGTGTAAGCATGAATCAAGGAGAATCCTTTCAAAGCATGATGGTGGTCAACATTCAACCATGGTCAACAAGTCAACCATGGTCAACAAGTCCACAAAATCAACCATAACAATATTTCATTTAATTACTATTATTAATTGATATTTCATAAATCTATTAGGGTTTGGAAAATGACGACTGTCAACTGTGCATACGCACCCGTTCCGAAACCCTAATGAAATACCTCATCCTCCGCCTCAAGCAACTGTGCATACACACCTGCATTCTCGTTCCGAGGAACAAGAATACCAAGATATAAAAGCAACCCCAAAACATATACCAGTATCTGGCTCAAACCAGAGCCAGCCAGTAAAATCCGTCTGGACTCCAAACGTGCACAAGTGCGCGGATGAGAACGAACCCTGTCGCAAAACCATGCGACCTCTACTCTGTTTTGCCCAGAGGCGAATACCCTCTGTGTGGGACTCTAAAGACTCGACACTACGCTGGCAGTAGGTTTAACCACAGACCGCAAGCGGCACTAGCTGTGCGTAACGGTCCCCAGGTAGATGCCGACAAGAAGGCTGACGAGGTGAACCCCATCTGAACTCCTACTGAGTCTGAATGTGACATTCTCCGTACAGTCCGGTCTGTTCGTCTGATACATCGCATGTCAGGCCTAGGGGGTGGTAAAACGTCAGTCCCCCAATAGCGGTACAAGTCGTGTCGGAGTGAAGCCCAAAACACCCTGAGATAACACTGGAAGCCTACCAGTATATCTCGCTTGCCATGGCCAGGGACTACTTGTGTAATGGCTCTCCTAGACACAGCGCGATGTCAACCCCCAATACCGGGAGAGACGAATCCTGTCTAACCGTCACTGCCTCCAAGTGCTTCGGGACTGCACCCAACCACTACCTGTTTGCACGACTCCTTTGAGCCGTGGTAGGGTAGTGATCAAAGTGCAGTGGGAACACACTCGAGGCGAAGTGCCAGTGTCAAGTCAGCGGACTAAGCTGTACTCATGTCACCTGGGAACTGATAACTGACGATAGGTATAATACCAACCTGTCAGTTCCCGACGAGTCCTGTCCAGTGTACTCGTAACCTAACGAGCACCCGTATACTATCTCCAGTACGACGTACTGATGGCTGTGGGACAGACCATCTCCCACACTGGGATGAGAAGCGCATACGCTAGTCTACTCCGGAGTATCGATGCCCTGTCTCGATAGTCCTGCGACTAGGGACCTGTATAAGGATGTGCTTATAGATTACCCAGCCCCCACTAGTGTGACTGCCATCATAACGCTGGTAATCAAGCAAAGATCCTAAGGGCTCCACTAATGCGTATAGGTGATATCGCAAAATAAACACATGTACACATTGAAGTAGAAACAAACCAAGTAGCATACTACTATATTGAGCAAGATTGTTTATACAAGGTGAATATCCCAAGCTTCCATTAAGTAATATACAAACTAGTATGATACAGTAATGGCCTCTAGGGCATATACACTAACAGTATCTCAGGGTGTTCTGGAATACACTCCGACACGACTTGTACCGCTATTGGGGGTCTGACTTTTACTAACCCCCTAGGCCCGACATGCGATGCTCATAGACGAACGGACCGGATTGTATGGATATTGTCACTGACAGGCTCAGTAGGGTGTCAGGATGAGTTTGCTCACAGACGTCCCTTTTGGTCAATACCTGGTAGCCCGTTACGTATGGCTAATACCTCTGACGTGCTAGTGGTTAAATCCACAGCCAAAACTATTGACGAGTCTTTAGAGTCACCCACAGACAGTTTCTTAAGTTTCGGGCGAAACACTGTAGAGGCCGTATGGAGATATGGCAGGGTTCGATCAGATACGTGCGGTATTGCACGGATCATGATCGGACGGATAATACTAGCGGGCTTTGGTTTAAGCCGGATCCTAGTATTGTACAGTGTAGATTTTGTTTCTTTGCATTTGTATTCGGTCGGAATACAAATGCGGGTATGTATATACAGTCGCGGGGTTTTCCTGTAATTTATTACGGGATCGGTTTTCTGAAGTTGCCAGTTTGCATTCCGTTTCGGCAAGTTTTCCTTTGTTCCTTCACGGCCGGATTTTTGTGATGGGAGGGGATAATTTGCATATATGCAAATTAGCAATTGTGGAGAGTTTATTTGTAAATGAGGGATTATGATGATAATAGCATCTTTGCTTTGTTTCTTTCATAATAGCTTGCATTAATGGTGATGGGCTTTGTGAAAGGATGGGATTAGAAATTGATGTGATCATTTTTTCTCATTATCATACACTTTCCCCACTTGTATTCTTTGATCAATTTTTCCCTTCACCATTTTTTGTCATGGCCGGCCACATTTTGAGAGAGGGGGAGAGAGAGGTTCATTTTGGTGTGGGAAAATTATTCATCTCTCATTTTTCTTGCTACACAAATTCTAGCTCACTCCAAAGTTCATTTTCTCCTACACATCTTTAATGGCAACTTCATACCCCCTAGAGGCAAATGGATTCTACACTTATCCTACAGCATTTCTTGGACACGTCGGCTCGCCAACTTCGTGCCCGAGTTGCCTCGGTCCAGAGGTGGGAGCCCGTAAAAGAACCCGGCGATGTGGTACCCGTTCCGGCGAGGAGATGAAGACCGGAGATTCCTTGAGGAGATCGGAGTGGAGGCCAAAGACCGAAGGACACGGATCGCTCGGTATAGCTTTCTACCCATCTTCTAGTTTGCTAGCATTAGGTTAATGGCCCGATCCGGGTTTCATAGTGTGCGGTAGTGCCAGTTTTTAAAGTTAAAGAAAAGTTTCGTTTCCGCATTTTGGCCTCGGATTGACGGCCGGGGCGCTGCCGTGCACTTACATTGGTATCAGAGCCACGCCATTAACCTAGTCTAGCTTGCTCTAACGTGTTTACAAGTTCGATCGATCGAATTTTCCAAAAACCATATTTTCAAGCACAGTTTCTGTCGATTTTTTCCTATGCTCTAAAAATTATATGGTACATTGTAAAAATACGAGCAGGGTTTTATAGGAATTCTGGGAAAATTTGACTGCATGATCGTACGGCCTCGCCGCGGAACCGCGGTAATAACCCCCTTTCTGCCGCAGTTCCGCCGCCATTCTGTGCCTTCGCTGCTTCAAAATTTCTACAGTACTCCTTCACTTGAAAATGGGGTTTTTGGCATATTCTGTTTGGGCCCAGATTTTCTTTGAGTGTTACAGTTGTGCTTGGGGCCCACTTCGGTATATTTAGTCGATCAAAAACTTTAAACATGTTAGTTCACATTATTTACATTATATCTGCGACCGTGAATGTCATTTGATCGGTAAATCCTGTCTAACTGCTATAGCCCTTTTAGACGGATTTACGAACGTGACATTCACGTTGATGTTCTGTGTTGTGCTGTGATGTTGCGGATTGTCGTGGTGGATAGCCTGGATGCAATGGTAGTACAGTTTGGTTTATTATGTACATTTGATATTGCGGGGCGAGCGTCCGACATGTGGACTGCCGTTACTGCCTGTTTGTATATTATTCTTTTGGGGCACGACCGGGCTGAGGTTGATGTACCCGTTGTATATATTTTACTTTCTGTACTAGGATTACCCCACGGAGGGGTGCACGGATAGCCGGGTTCTAGAGGGCAACGGGCCCGCATCTCATAGCGTTGAGATGGAGGGGGCTTCACTTTAGAATTGGCGGGCTATTCGCCGCACTCGTAGGGGGTATAGGTTGACCCAAGGAGGGGTGCCCAAGTTACCGGATTCCATGAAGTGTTGGGTGGTCCATTCATGTTGTTGAAGGGGGCTGCCTCGCTTCAGGTTTTGGCGGGTAACTTGCCGCACCCATAGGGGTCTATGATTTCATTGCACAGGCTATCCACACGACTAGAGGAACGTCGGGTTTCAGTAGCGGCTCTATGAAAGCCGGGGATCCCAGATATCTGTATTGTTCTGTGATACTTATTACATTTCTGTGATGTTGCATTTTTATCACGCCTTGAGCTAGTATCATATATTGATATATATACTAGTAGATGTTGTATATGTTTTGCATCCGCGCTAGTCCAGTCCCCGCTCTGTCGTTAGTTGAGTAACCTAACGGGTGATGACGGGGCCCAGTGGCGAATGCGGATGGCATATACGTACATCATTATTTTCTTTTTTTATTGGTGTGATCAATTGATGGGACTGCGTTGATTCGGATTAATGCAAGCTAAACAAACCTATTCTGATGTTGTTGGAACAATTTTTCAAAAAGCTGTTATTGCAAGGACGTTCACTTTTGTTTTGCACAGTGGTATTCGGTTATGAATATCCAGCACCTCAGTCGACGAGGCAAGGGGCGAGATCCCTTCACCGGGAGTGACCCCTTGGACAGAAGTTTGCGTCAGGGCAATAACTTCACTATAGTCGATTACTTTTGCTTTGCATCGTGGTATTCAGTCGGAATATCCTGCACCTCATTTTACGGGGAAAGAGCTGAGATCCCTTCACCGGGAGTGACCTCTTTAGCAAAGGTTTTCGCCACTATATTTTTATAAAAGCTATCCCGTTCCTTCAACGATATCAATTTCATTACGTTAAAGGTTTTTCGCCAAAATCCATTCGTAGCCCTCCGTCATTTCAGACGGGTAGCACGTAGTATTCATGCTATATTTGTTGGCCTTAGTCAAGGCATAGTGTATGGTAGTTGCTTGTTACCTTTCTGCTGCATAGATAGATGCGTTGGTTTGGGACAGTCGTATTGCCTTGTTGGCCCTAGTCAAGGGCTTGTACGGGTAGGTTCAAATTAACCTGGACAATGACGGGTAGAACTTGACATATGACTTATGATTTGTTGGCCTTAGTCAAGGTCATAAGAGCATGGGGCAAAAATTACATCGGGAGTTTCTAAAGAAACTTAAACTTGCCAGATTTGCGCATACCTTCTGGAGTGTGATAACGAGAGTGGATTCAATCACATTATTATGCGATGATAGTTGGATCCCAATTCCCACTGATGAGTTGATTTACTCCTCGGGTGATCCCGACTAATTCTTCTTTCAGGTTTGGAGAAGAATTTGACGTTACAGTGGGAGGTTTCCTGATTAGATAAATTGATAACCATTCTGATCTAGGTTAGAGTGCACGCTGAGTGTTTCTTTTCTCTCTCTCTTTGGCAGCGACCATGGCTCGACCCTTGACTATGAATCAGTGACCAAAATTAACCGAACCTTCTTAAACACTGGCTTTTGGATTTTCAGAGTTGCATACCTCATTACCACTCCTACTTTTACCCTTTTCTCCAGAACACCCCGTATTACTACGAACGTCCACTTCCATTGGATAAAACCATCGTATGGTTATATACGAACTCGAAGGAATTTATTCGAGGATGGTTTCTGGTTCTGGAGAAAACGAATAGGACTATTCAGTTGTCTTTTCCTTTTACCTTCTCTCAGCTTGCGAGTGCTCCTTGGATTAGGACAGTACACCTATTACGCAAATTGGATAGTCTTCTTCCAAACCATAGGCAGGTGCCGACCGGTAGGGAATGAAGAAAACCAATTAGCCTAACGATGGTGTACAGAAGGTATTATGTAAAGACAAATAAAGGGATTAGAAGGAGGGCAAAGTAAACCGCGACTGCTATTCACGACCAAACCAAGTATTTCATTACCACTCCCACTTCACCCTTGTATTTCTCCAGAACACTCCGTATCACTACGAAGATCCACAGTTTATTGGATATTCCATCGTATGGTTATATATGAACTCGAAAGGAACTTGCTCCAGTTCGAGGATGGATTCTGGTTCAGGAGAAATAGGAATAAGGTTTATTCGGTTGTCTTTTATCTACACCTTCTCTTGCATTGCGAGTGCTCCTAGGATTAGGACAGTACACCCATTATGCTTATTGGATAGTCTTCTTCCAAACCATAGGCTGGTGCCTAACGGTAGGGAAGGAAGAAAACCATTTAGCCTAAAGGGGTGTGCAGAAGGTAATGACTAAAGACATATAAAGGGATTTGGAGAGATGGCAAAGAAATATACGGTTACAGTTGTGAATCTGGATAATAGAAGAGGCATTACTAGGAATACCCGGATACCCCTACGAAACATTTCAATGTTTCAATTTCACTGTGTATTGTTAAAAGAAAACTGATTTCCCAATTAGTCCTTACTCCAGGGTATGCATTTACCAGGTTTGATTCTCACATCTGTATGGTTTTACAGATGATGAATGGGAGTAAGTTATTGGGAATTAGGTGATTATCCTCATTATATCGGAATTCATTGTAATTGGTGATATTTGAGGAAATCACCTGGGTAGTTTGCCGGACGGCAAATATTTGGTTTTGAATATCCGTTGTTATGCACCAATTTCAAATTGATATATCTGTACGTCTATTTTTATAGAGTGAGATATAACTTTTTGAAATTATGTCGATGACATTTCCCTATATCAGTTGATGGTTAGGTAAGGAGCATTAAACAGCGGTGTAATTCTTCATAACCATAGTACAGTTTTCAACCTACGACATACAGGGAATGAGTTATTAGACTCAAGGGACTTATACAGAGTATTGTATGTTGTCCAGTGTCCATTAGGACAGAGGGGTTGGTACTCGTACTATATTCTGTTTACTTGTGACTTCTCTAGTTCTTAGACATGTGTTTCGTAGAAATGCAGGTTCTGAGTTTTGAGAAGTTATAGGTATAAGAGTAAAGTAGAGAACCAAGTGTTGCAAGTATCGGGATTCTTCAAGGTGATCGAAGATGTAGATACTTGTGAATGGTATTCAGTTGATAGTAATGATTAAGAGAACTTGCTTCTCTTTCAGGTTACTCATAATTGGAAGTACTACTAAGTTGAGTAATGCTGATCGGCCTCTCTCCATTTAGTTGACATGCACTGGAGACAGCTGCATGATTTGAATCTGGTTCCAATTAAATCAGTTCCTCTATTTCTGTATTGGATATAGAACAGTTCATATCTTGACATTGTTAAGGTACGGGGAGTTGTCCAGCTTATGCTTAAAACCAGACTCTGGATAACTCAAGGCACGTTTCTGTAATGGCTGTTTGTAGGTTGACCCGGGCTATGACGAGGGTTAACTTTCTACCATCTGGAAGATCAATAGTGATATTGTTCTTGACTCGCCACAGTTTTAAAAGAAATGGATTTTTTCAAAAAACAGTAGTGGGAGTATGGTAGAACTGGAAGTAATTCCAGAACCGCAAACGATTACTGAAGATTTGATAAGAACCTAAAGATTCAATCTGGTTTGACATTCCATTGGCCACTCCGCAGACATGGTGGGTAACCTCAGGCACCCGAGAGGTACTCCGGTAGCCTCAAGGACGGTGACAGGGAGGTTCTTGTTTACCCAGACTTGCCATTGCTGTTGTTCCAGACTGTGAGACCCGGCAGGAGGATGAGTATAGCGTCGTTCTGAACTAGCTTTAGAAGTGTACGTCTATATGACTCTGCCAGAGGGTTGTCGTAGTCAGTGGGAGCAGCGGAAGCATAATGGACAAGTGGCTTATGTCTATTTATAGACTAAAGCAGATATAGCGGAGATAGATCATCTATTTCTGATGTGACAGTCATAGGTTTGACTTCATCAGAATAGGGGATGGATCTATTAAGAAGGTAGTAGGGTGTGATGTCCTGGTATTTGTATGACATACACAAAGTAGGAAGTGAAATTCCTATATTACGGTCGGTTATACTTTGGTTGTCACACAGTAGTTTCTCCACATAGGACTTGGATATTATATCAGACATTCTAGTTACTAGATCTATGGTTTTAGATCTAGATTTAGGAAGTATCCCAATCAGGGTACTTAGACGGCATTCTAAAGGTATTTAGAATGGACGACTCCTGGCACGGTAGTGTACCTGCAGGTGATGGAGTCACCCTCTCTAAAGGTGTCTTATATGCTAAAGGGGAGAGGGATGTGCATGATCGGCAGATCACTTGCTTAGGCAATTGAGTCAATCATGAAATGTCAAGTACCAAACCAGATGTTGTTCTGGCACGAGATGCAATAAGTTGATATTGATCCAATCCTGGAGAAACATTCGGATGCAGTTTTAGAACAAAAGTGGATGTTCTAGGGATATGATAATGTCCGTCTCATTCGGGAGACGGTTATCATTCCAGGCTTCCAAGGTGACCTGAATGACAGAGTGACTGTCAGAGTTATAGTTTTCCCTCTGACGAGGGGCAGTATTTTGGACAGGTGGTCCAAGCGGATACTGAGGAAGGCATGGCGCAGGATACTGATTAAGTTCAGTTGACGATACAGTCTAAGAAGTTTGGATTTGGAGTTCATTTATGAACTAGGTCCCATTAGATATCCAGACATATTCTAAGACAGGTATTGCTCATTTCGGGAGATGGCTTTCTCCGCGAACTTGAGATAAAGAGAGACAGAAAGAAACATCAGGGAGGATCCACTCACTGAGGCTATTCCTCAAACGCAATAGTTTCGCAAACGGGCTTTGTGAGACTGATTAGTAGAGGAGTTGGGTGTTCGGTATCACACGGGCTGTGAGTATGCGACATCGCAATAATTAGCCTTGAGTGCAAGTGGGAGATTGTTGGATATAGTGCCCTCAGAGTCAATTATTGGATCACAGGCACGTGATTGCAATGATTGAGGGAGGACCTATGCTGGTAGGACACACTTACTCGAGATGATAGTATGCTATCTGGTTTATCTTTATCATCGTGTACTACTTTAGGTGACCTTACAGGTCACTATTGCACGTTGATAGAGCCCTTACGATTCTTGCTTGACGGCCAGCAGTATGATGGCGATCATATACGTGGGAGCTGGGGTCTATAAGCACATCCTTAAAAGGTCCCTAGTCGTAGGAGTTTCGAGACAGGGCATCGATACTCCAGAGTAGACTAGTGTATACAGTCGAGACCCTGACGAGGGGCGGTGGCCGGTCTCACAAGCAACTAGTGTCAGTTGGTTCACCTAAGATGTATACAGGTGCTCATTGGGTTATGAGTACACCGGACAGGACTCGCTGGGAATATGCTAGTTGGTATTATACCTAGCGTCAGATAGCAGTTCCCTAGAGACATGTGTACAGGTTAGTTCATCGACCTGAGATCGTCATTTTTCTCGTGTGAGTTCCCACTGTACTTTGATTACTACCCTACCATCCTCAAAGGAGTTATGCAAACAGGTTTTAGTTGGGTACAGTACCGAGCCACAAGGAGGCAGTGAGCGGATCTGCAGGGGTTCGTCTCTCCCGGTATTGGGGGTGAGG
Source organism: Agapanthus africanus (assembly GCA_030015575.1). NCBI lineage: Eukaryota > Viridiplantae > Streptophyta > Magnoliopsida > Asparagales > Amaryllidaceae > Agapanthus > Agapanthus africanus. Next base: position 203,112,362 of record JASDDO010000026.1, read on the forward strand.
TCGCGCTGTGTCTAGGAGAGCCATTATATGAAGTCCTTGGCCAAGACAGGAGATTTACTGGTAGGTATTCCAGTAGTATCTCAGGGTATTCTGGACTACACTCCGACACGACCTGTACCGCTATTGGGGGTCTGACTTTTACCAACCCCCTAAGCCCAACATGCGATGCTCATAGACGAACGGACCGGACTGTACGGATATTGTCACTGACGGCTCAGTAGGGTGTCAAGATGAGTTCGCTCACAGATGTCCCTTTTGGTCAATACCTGGTAGCCCGTTACGTATGGCTAATACCTTTGACGTGCTAGTGGTTAAATCCACAGCCAAAATATTGATGAGTCTTTAGAGTCCCCCACAGACAGTTTCTTAAGTTTCGGGCGAAACGCGGTAGAGGCCATATGGAGATATGGCAGGGTTCGATCAGATACGTTCGGTATTGCACGGATCATGATCGGACGCATAATACTAGCAGGCTTTGGTTTAAGCCGGATCCTAGTATTGTACAGTGTAGATTTTGTCTCTTTGCATTTGTATTCGGTTGGAATACAAATGCGGGTATGTATATACAGTCGCGGGGTTTTCCTGTAATTTATTACGGGATCGGTTTTCTGAAGTTGCCAGTTTGCATTCCGTTTCGGCCAGTTTTCCTTTGTTCCTTCATGGCCGGATTTTTGTGATGGGAGGGGCTAATTTGCATATATGCAAATTAGCAATTGTGGAGGGTTTATTTGTAAATGAGGGATTATGATGATAATAGCATCTTTACATTGTTTCTTTCATCATAGCTTGCATTAATGGTGATGGGCTTTGTGAAAGGATGGGATTGGAAATTGATGTGATCATTTTTTCTCATTATCATACACTTTCCCCACTTGTATACTTTGATCAATTTTTCCCTTCTCCATTTTTTGTCATGGCCGGCCACATTTTGAGAGAGGGGGAAAGAGAGGTTCATTTTGGTGTGGGAAAATTATTCATCTCTCATTTTTCTTGCTACACAAATTCTAGCTCACTCCAAAGTTCATTTTCTCCTACACATCTTTAATGGCAACTTCATACCCCCTTGAGGCAAATGGATTCTACACTTATCCTACAGCATTTCTTGGACACGTCGGCTCGCCAACTTCGTGCCCGAGTTGCCTCGGTCCAGAGGTGGGAGCCCGTAAAAGAACCCGGCGATGTGGTGCCCGTTCCGGTGAGGAGATGAAGACCGGAGATTCCGTGAGGAGATCGGAGTGGAGGCCGAAGACCGAAGGACACGGATCGCTCGGTATAGCTTTCTATCCATCTTCTAGTTTGCTAGCATTAGGTTAATGGCCCGATCCGGGTTTCATAGTGCGCGGTAGTGCCGGTTTTTAAAGTTAAAGAAAAGTTTCGTTTCCGCATTTTGGCCTCGGATTGACGGCAGGGGCGCTGCCGTGCACTTACAACAATGCATGTGGGAAAGCCGTGCAAAAGCACAATCTCATCTATAAACAACTGAGCATACTGAGCATAACCGAAAGTGGTCTTCACTGGAAGGAAGTGAGCCGCTTTCATCAACCGGTCAACAATCACCCAAATGGACTCATACCCCCGACTGGACCTGGGTAGACCCACAACAAAGTCCATGGAAATCTGCTCCCATTTCCACTCAGGAACGGGTAAAGGCTGCAACTCTCCAGCCGGTCTCTGATGCTCAGCTTTGACTTGCCGCATGCTGCTTTTTTACAAAAGCTGGACATCCCCATGTCTTAAGATACTTAAGACAGGGTTTCTTCCCACTCCACATCTGATATGGGATGGTAGGCACAGTCTTGGTTGGAGCCTTGTTCAAGCGATATGCTGCTGTTTCTAGTGCATAACCCCAGAAGGATTGCGGTAACTCATCCTTACTCATCATGGAACGAACCATATTCAATAGGGTTCGATTCCGTCTTTTAGATACACCGTTGTGTTGTGGTGTGTATGGAGGAGTACGCTGAGAGAGAATTCCATTCTCTTTTAAGTAGTCCAGAAACTCGGCACTCAAGTATTCACCACCTCGATCAGATCTCTGTGTCTTTATACTTTTGCCTGTTTGTTTTTCAACTTCATTCTTGTATTCCCGAAATTTCTCAAAGGTCTCGGATTTGGGCTTCATAAAGAAGACATGTCCATACCTAGAGAAATTATCTGTGAAAGTAATGAAGTATGAATAACCACTTCGCGCATGTGTAGACATTGGACCACACACATCACTGTGTATGAGTCCCAAGAGCTCGCTCGCTCTTACTCCGTGTTCAGTGAACGGAGTCTTTGTCATCTTTCCCATGAGACAAGATTCACAAGTGGCCTAAGACTGACACTCAAACGGATTCAAGTATCTCTCTTTATGTAACTTAGTTAATCATGTCTCATTAATGTGACCCAGTCTACAATGCCATAAGAAAGCCTGATTTGTTTCCGGAGACTTGAAAATCTCAATGTTCATTTCCATAAGAAAGCCTGATTTGTCTACAATGTGACTCAAAAGGATTCAAGTATCTCTCTTTTAAGTGTGTTCTGGACACTGAAAATCTGAGCTTGATTCAATACGTATATCCTGTTATTTAATGTACCTGACCCAATCAGAACTTGATTTAGGTGGATGTGTACTACATCGCTTACAAAAGTAAATTCATATCCTTCCTTAGAAAGTAAGGATACAGATATGATATTACAAGTCGAACCTGGTACACACAAACAGTTACGCAAAATCAATATCTGCCCAGTTGTCAGTCCAAGATGATATTCCCCTACGGATTCTGCATCAATGCTCATTCCGTTAGCAACCCTGAGAGTCATATCACCTTTTCTGATAACCCTACGGTTTCTCAGAGCCTGTAATGAATTATAGATGTGAGATCCTTATCCGGTATCCAATACCCAGGAAGTTGGGTTAACTGACATACAGTTCTCTATCACAAACACACCCGAAGCCGAAGCCACAACATGCTTCGAATTCTGGCTACTGGCTTTGCAAGCCCTGCAATCCTTCTGCCAATGTTCATTTCCGTTACAATAGGAACGTCCTTCTTTAACTACATCCAGTCCTGAAACTTTTGCCCTTCCTTTTCCTTCTTCTTCCCTGGTTTCATTCAGGGTATAAGCAGAGGGCAAGGACTGTAGAATCAAGTCAGTACTTGACCCGTTCTCCAACGGGGTCTGCAGGTCCGTGAGCTCAAAATAGCTGGTCTCTGCAAGGACGTTGCCCTCTACAGATGACCCGATAGCCAACCTCGCTTGAAGCAATTCGTTCGAGGTCTCATATCTTGCGATACGAGATTGCTCTCCATATAAATCTTTGTTATGGAGGAAGATAGAAACAGAGTCCATCTTCTCGTGCTGCCTCTGGTATGCACCATCAACTGAGGCTAACACGAGGCACTTGTCTTTCGCACAGTCTTTTTCCGATATCTTACGAATATCACTATCCGTGACAGGGGAAACTGGTCCTGAGACGGCAGGGTTTAGATTAGTTATGAGGTGTCCCAGTTGGTCATGGGTAATGGACATCTGGACAGACTTTTGCCAATCATAACAGTCAGGTTCAGTCATTTTATTATCTAGATGTAACCTAGGTGTGGTCACTGGGTCGCTGCAATTAAGAGAGAGAGAGAAGAAAACACTCAGCATGATGCTCTTGCAAATTTAGATTGGTTTTTAATTTATCTATACAGGATGGCTCCCACTGTCTCTCGAATCCCTCCTCAAACCAAAAAGGAAGAATTAGTCAGGATCAATCTCACCGTACAATACTTGCTTAACCGTTCAGCCAGGTCAGTGTTGGTACTTCGAGGGAGGTTTTCCAACGCTTTCACGAAGTTCCTTAATTAAATAACCTCTTTTCCCTGGGGGCGTAGCCCCGCTAACACCTTTCTAGACACCTACTCGGTTTATAGCATTGATCGTTAAGTGAGAAAGTTCCCGAGGAGTAGCATATACTCACAGTAGGATCGGGATCCAAATATCATTGCGTGACAAAACTGAAGGAATCCTACCAGAATCATCACACTCCAAATGGTATGCAGCGCTAGCAAGTTTCAGTTCTTTTGAAACTCCCGATGTGGATTTTTGCCCCATGCTCTTATGACCTTGACGAAGGTCAACAAATCATAAGTCACATGTCAAGTTCTACCCGTCATTGTCCAGGTTAATTTGAACCCACCCGTATATACCCTTGACGAAGGTCAACAAGGTAATACGACTGTCCCAAACCAACGCATCTATCTATGCAACATATGAACACCCAACAGCTACCAATCACTATGCCTTGACGAAGGTCAACAAACATAGCTTGAATACTATTGAATATTCATATGAAACGACGGAGGGCTACGAATGGTTTTGGCGAAACCTTGAACGTAGTGAACTTGATATAATCGAAGGAACCTTGATTGCTTTTAAATGGAGTGGCTTAAGCTCCGCGGTTTAAAAGTTATTTTTGAAAAGAAACCGAGTGGTTTTGAAATTGTTCCAACGACTTTTACTTGGTTTATTTTTCTTGCATTAGTTCTTTTAATGCGTCCCATCATTTAATCCTACCATTGCAGAAAACAACCAAAATATGACGTACGCTTATGCCATTCGCATTCGCCACGGGGCCCCGTCATTACCCGTTTGGTTACTTAACTAACGACAGAGCGGGGGCTGGGCAAGCGCGGCTGCAAAACATAAGCAACGCCTAAATAATATCATATATAGATATATTGCAATGATAGCCATTTCAGATCACAGATGAACACATTGGATATACTAGGAATCTGCAATTCGTACGAGCCTGTAACGAAAAGCGGATTACACGGTCGCGGTGAATAGCCAATACCCCACCCAAGCCCCCTACGGGTGATGCAAACTACCCGCCAAATATCCAAAGTGGAGCAACCTCCCTCAACGACGTGAGTAGGCCACTCGGCACTTCGAGATACCCGGTAGTTTGTGCACCCCACCTTGGGTCTATCCTAGGAGCAAAAACAGTAAAAATAAATTATACAATGACGGCTACAACCCCGACCCGGTTTTGCGGCCAAAAAATAATATTACATCAATTACTAATTTTACATGAATTGAAAGAAAAGAAAACTCTCGTCTCACAACCCCCGGCTATTCACCCACGACAATCCAATGAATTCATATACACATACCATCAACATTACAGATCACAGATATGTATAACCCCCACTAATCGACGTATAGCGATTAGCGGACGTTCAATACATATAACACATCACAGATAAATACCCGTCAGCTTAAGTCTTTTAGATGTTCGATAAAAATACGGATTTTCAAGCCCCAAAAACTAATTTTTCTTTCTAGAAAATCTGGGCAGAAAAGACATATTGTAAAAATCCCAAAATACCCCCAGAAACACACTGCAAGAAATTTGAGCCACGACCGACTCAACTCGGCCGCGGATCCGCGGCCGGAGCGTGCTCCCGCCGCGGTTCCGCGGCGCTTTGAACGGTTCTCTGGACCAAATTTCTTGAGTGTCTTTTAAAAAGCCTGAGTCGATTTTTGGAGTATGATTTATCAATTTTTGAACAGAATACAGAATCGACAGAAACTTGATTTTCCAGGTGTTTTTCGTGACTTTTTCTCCGATCGAACTTCTACTTACATTGCTAACATGTTAAATAGTGTTTAACTAGGCTCTGATACCACTGTAAGTCCATGCTACCTCTCCCGGTACTTACGGGCTTGCGGAAATGGTGAAAAACGATTTTTCAAGAGGTGGTAACATGGACTCAAAATACGGATCTTTGTTAAACAACTAGCTAACAACCTAACTAGGAGTTGTTTAACTACTCGGTTAGGGGGTTATACCTTGAACTCCTTCGTCTTCAACTCTTGTGGTGTACGGACCGGCCTCCCCTCGTCGTCTTCTCACGCCGAAGATAGATCCACCCGAAAGCTTCTACCTTTAGCTTCTTCTTCGAACTTTGAAGAAACTAGAACACTTGGCTTACTAGGCCTTATGAACTAGGATGAGTAGAGAATTGTTTTGGTGTTTTTATCTCTAAGGCAATGAGTCTCAACACATGAGAATGGTTTGCCTTGAGCTAGAGAGAGAGCAAGAGGAAGAAGGAGAGAGCTTGAGAATGAGAGAGCTCAAGAGAGAGAAAAAAATGAAAAGAATGATCCACCCTTTTCTCATCCAACCTCTCATAATGCAAAAGCATCATGAGCCATAATGATAATCAAGTATTTTGTGATGGTTATCATCTCACAAAAGGCAAGATCATTTTCATGCACTCATTTTGCAAACCACAACAAGCAAGCAAAAGTCTTTGCATGAAAATGACAACCATTGTAATGATGATGGTCAACTAGTCCAACCTAGTCAACCGGTCAACAAAGTCAACAAGTCAACAAAGTCAACCCCTCAACAACCGTGTCACTATAATACTTAATTAATATTATTTCTAATCATATTTCTAATTCTCATTAGGGTTAAGCAAAGGTCAACAGTCAATAACCCTAATGAGAATCTTCTGTCTCTGTCTTTGTCAACTGTGCATACACACCCGCATCCGCGTTCCGGGGAACACGAATACAAACGAGATAAAACCAATCCCAAAATGTACACTAGGATCTGGCTTAAACCAAAGCCCACTAGTGTTAATTGTCCGGACACTAAACGTGCACAAGTGCACGGATGCGACCGAACCCTGTCGCAAAACCATGCGACCTGTCGCAAAACCATGCGATCTCTACTCTTTTGCTTAAAGGCGAATAGCTCTCTGTGTGGGACTCTAAAGACTTGACACTACGCTGGCAGTGGGTTTAACCACAGACCGCAAGCAGGACGAGCTGTGCGTAACGGCCCCCAGGTAGATGCCGATAAGAAGACGGACGAGGTGAAACCCATCTGAACTCCTACTGAGCCTGAATGTGACAGTCTCCGTACAGTCCGGTCTGTTCGTCTGATACATCGCATGGCGGGCCTAGGGGGCGGTAAACGTCAGACCCCTAATAGCGGTACAAGTCGTGTCGGAGTGTAGCCTAGAACACCCTGAGATAACACTGGAAACCTACCAGTATATCTCGCTTGCCCTGGCCAGGGACTACTTGTGTAATGGCTCTCCTAGACATAGCACGATGTCAACCCCCAATACCGGGAGAGACGAATCCTGTCTAACCGTCACTGCCTCCAAGTGCTTCGGGACTGCACCCAACTACCACCTGTTTGCACGACTCCTTTGAGCCGTGGTAAGGTAGTAATCAAAGTACAGTGGGAACACACTCGAGGAGAAGTGACAGTGTCAAGTCAACGGACTAAGCTGTACTCATGTCACCTGGGAACTGATAACTGACGATAGGTATAATACCAACCATTCAGTTCCCGACGAGTCCTGTCCAGTGTACTCGTAAACTAACGAGCACCAGCATACTATCTCAAGTACGACGTACTGACGGCTGTGGGACAGACCGTCTCCCAAGCTGGGATAAGAAGCGCATACGCTAGTCTACTCCGGAGTATCGATGCCCTGTCTCGATAGTCCTGCGACTAGGGGCCTGCATAAGGATGTGCTTATAGATTACCCAGCCCCACGGGTGTGACTGCCATCACAACGCTGGTAATCAAGCAAAGATCCTAAGGGCTCTACTAATATGTATAAGCGATATGCTAAAAGAAACACATGCACATATTGAAGTAGAGACAAACCAAGTAGCATACTACCATTTTGAGCAAGATTGTCTATACAAGGTGAATATCCCAAGCTTCCATTAAGTAATATACAAACTAGTATGATACAGTAATGGCCTCTAGGGCATATACACTAACAATCTCCCACTTGCACTAAGGACATGTACTGGCGTATCGAAGACCTATCATCTCGATCAGCCGCTCGAACTGAGTCTGGGGTAAGGCCTTCGTGAGTGGATCAGCAGTGTTATCTTCTGAATTTACTCTCTTCACCTCGATCTCGCGGCGATCTATGATCTCCCTGATCAGGTGGTACCGCCTCAAAATGTGCCTGGACTTCTGATGGGACCTGGGTTCCTTCGCTAAAGCTATAGCGCCGTTGTTGTCACAATACAGCGGTATTGGATCAACACTGGTAGGAAGCACCTGAAGCTTTGTGAGGAACTTCTTCATCCAGACAGCTTCCTTTACGGCATCGCAAGCAGCTATATACTCCGCTTCCATAGTTGAGTCAGCAACGGTCTCCTGCTTCGAACTCTTCCAGCAAACCGCCCCTCCATTAAGGGTAAAGACATAACCCGACATGGACTTGGAGTCATCCTTGTCACTCTGGAAGCTGGAGTCAGCAAAGGCCTCGATCTGGAGGTCTTTTCCGCCATACACCAAGAACATCTCCATAGTCCTTCTCAGGTACTTGAGAATGTTCTTTACCGCTATCCAGTGTTTCCCCCTGGGTCCGACTGATACCGGCTTACAACGCTCAATGCGTATGCTACATCTAGTCTGGTACACAACATCGCATACATAATAGAGCCTACCGCAGATGCGTAGGGTATTGATGACATGCGAGCCCTTTCCAAATCAGTCTTGGGAGACATCTCTTTGGAGAGGGTGATCCCGTGACAAGCCGGTAAATTACCACGCTTGGAATCTTCCATATTGAATCTTTTCAGTATGGTGTCGATATACCTTGACTGTGAAAGTCCCAACATCCTCTTAGATCTATCACGATAGATCTGGATACCCAGAATGTAGTTGGCATCGCCCAGGTCCTTCATGAAGAACCTCTGCGACAAGAATCTTTTGACTGACTGTAGCATAGGAATGTCATTTCCTATTAGGAGAATGTCATCGACGTACAAAACGAGGAATACCATATTTCTCCCTACAATCTTGCTGTAAATGCATGGTTCATCTGGGTTTTTGATAAAGTCGAATTCTTTGACAGTATCATCAAAGCAGATGTTCCAACTCCGCGATGCCTGCTTCAGTCCATAGATGGACTTGAGCAACTTGCACACTTTACCGCTGCTCCCACTCTGATTGAATCCCTCTGGCTGATCCATATAGACGCACTCTTCCAAATTTCCATTTAGGAAAGCCGTCTTTACGTCCATCTGCCAGATCTCATAATCGTGGAAGGCAGCAATGGCAAAAAGGATCCGAATGGATTTAAGCATGGCTACCGGAGAAAAGGTCTCGTCATAGTCCAAACCAGGTCTTTGATGAAAACCCTTTGCAACAAGCCTAGCTTTATAGGTTTCAACCTGACCATCTACACCAATCTTCTTTCTGAAGATCCATTTGCAGCCCACGGGTTTTACCCCTTCTGGAGCAAAGTCCAAAGTCCAAACTTTGTTGGTGTACATGGACTCCATCTCGGTCCGCATTGCATCCAGCCATTTTACCGAGTCACCGCTCTGAATGGCTTGCTGGAAGCTAGTAGGCTCGTCATAATCAATGACGCAATCCTCTCTATCCCCGTCTACGAGAAAACCGTAGTATCTCTCGGGCGGATGAGACTGCCTACTACTCCTACGGAGCGGCGCAGGAATGCCCGGTTCCCCTGAAACTTCTGGTTCTTCCAAGCTTTCAATAATAGCTTGTGGTTCTGGAATTTCTTCCAGTTCTATTGCGCTCCCACATATCTGATTTTCCAAAAATTCAGTTTCCAAGAAGTGGGCATGCGGAGAAACAAAAACTTTTTGTTCTTCTGCGGAATAGAAAAGATACCCCCTGTAGTTCTTTGGGTATCTCACAAACTTACACAGTACTGAGCGTGCCTCGAGCTTGTCCGCATGCTGCTTTTTTACAAAAGCTGGACATCCCCATGTCTTAAGATACTTAAGACAGGGTTTCTTCCCACTCCACATCTGATATGGGGTGGTAGGCACAGTCTTGGTTGGAGCCTTGTTCAAGAGATATGCTGCTGTTTCTAGTGCATAACCCCAGAAGGATTGCAGTAACTCATCCTTACTTATCATGGAACGAACCATATTCAATAGGGTTCGATTCCGTCTTTCAGATACACCGTTGTGTTGTGGTGTGTATGGAGGAGTACGCTGAGAGAGAATTCCATTCTCTTTTAAGTAGTCCAGAAACACGGCACTCAAGTATTCACCACCTCGATCAGATCTCAGTGTCTTTATAATTTTTCCTCTTTGTTTTTCAACTTCATTCTTGTATTCCCGAAATTTCTCAAAGGCCTCGGATTTGTGCTTCATTAAGAAGACATGTCCATACCTAGAGAAATCATCTGTGAAAGTAATGAAGTATGAATAACCACTTCACACATGTGTAGACATTGGACCACACACATCACTGTGTATGAGTCCCAAGAGCTCGCTCGCTCTTACTCCGTGTCCAGTGAACGGAGTCTTTGTCATCTTTCCCATGAGACAAGATTCACAAGTGGCATAAGACTGATACTCGAACGGATTCAAGTATCCCTCTTTATGTAACTTAGTTAATCGTGTCTCATTAATGTGACCCAGTCTACAATGCCATAAGAAAGCCTGATTTGTTTCCGGAGACTTTCTTTTAAGTGTGTTCTGGACACTGAAAATCTGAGCTTGATTCAATACGTATATCCCGTTATTTAATGTACCTGACCCAATCAGAACTTGATTTAGGTGGATGTGTACTACATCTCTTACAAAAGTAAATTCATATCCTTCCTTAGAAAGTAAGGATACAGATATGATATTACAAGTCGCACCTGGTACATACAAACAGTTACGCAAAATCAATATCTGCCCAGTTGTCAGTCCAAGATGATATTCCCCTACGGATTCAGCATCCATGCTCATTCCGTTAGCAACCCTGAGAGTCATATCACCTTTCCTGATAACCCTACGGTTTCTCAGAGCCTGTAATGAATTACAGATGTGAGATCCTGATCCGGTATCCAATACCCAGGAAGTAGGGTTAACTGACATACAGTTCTCTATCACAAACAGACCCGAAGCCGAAGCCACAACATCCTTCGAATTCTGGCTACTGGCTTTGCAAGCCCTGCAATCCTTCTGCCAATGTTCATTCCCGTTACAATAGGAACGTCCCTCTTTAACTACATCCAGTCCCGAAACTTTTGCCCTTCCTTTTCCTTCTTCTTCCCTGGTTTCCTTCAGGGTATAAGCAGAGGGCAGGGATTGTAGAATAAAGTCAGTACTTGACCCGTTCTCTAACGTGGTCTGCAGGTCCGTGAGCTCAAAATAGCTGGTCTCTGCAAGGACGTTGCCCTCTACAGATGACCCGATAGCCAACCTCGATTGAAGCAATTTGTTCGAGGTCTCATATCTTGCGATACGAGATTGCTCTCCATATAAATCTTTGTTATGGAGGAAGATAGAAACTGAGTCCATCTTCTCGTGCTGCCTCTAGTATGCACCATCAACTGAGGCTAACACGAGGCACTTGGCTTTCGCACAGTCTTTTTCCGATATCTTACGGATATCACTATCCGTGACAGGGGAAACTGGTCCTGAGACGGCAGGGTTTAGATTAGTTATGAGGTGTCCCAGTTTGTCATGGGTAATGGACATCTGGACAGACCTTTGCCAATCATAACAGTCAGGTTCAGTCATTTTATTATCTAGATGTAACCTAGGTGTGGTCACTGGGTCGCCGCAATTAAGAGAGAGAGAAGAAAACACTCAGCATGATGCTCTTGCAAGTTTAGATTGGTTTTTAATTTATCTAAACAGGATGGCTCCCACTGTCTCTCGAATCCCTCCTCAAACCAAAAAGGAAGAATTAGTCAGGATCAATCTCACCGTACAATACTTGCTTAACCGTTCAGCCAGGCCAGTGTCGGTACTTCGAGGGAGGTTTTCCAACGCTTTCGCGAAGTTCCTTAATTAAATAACCTCTTTTTCCCTGGGGGCGTAGCCCTGCTAACACCTTTCTAGACACCTACTTGGTTTATAGCATTGATCGTTAAGTGAGAAAGTTCCCGAGGAGTAGCATATACTCACAGTAGGATAGGGATCCAAATATCATTGCGTGACAAAACTGAAGGAATCCTACCAGAATCATCACACTCCAAATGGTATGCAGCGCTAGCAAGTTTCAGTTCTTTTGAAACTCCCGATGTGGATTTTTGCCCCGTGCTCTTATGACCTTGACGAAGTTCAACAAATCATAAGTCACATGTCAAGTTCTGCCCGTCATTGTCCAGGTTAATTTGAACTCACCCATATATACCCTTGGCGAAGGTCAACAAGGTAATGCGACTGTCCCAAACCAACGCATCTATCTATGCTACATATGAACACCCAATAGCTACCAATCACTATGCCTTGACGAAGGTCAACAAACATAGCTTGAATACTATTGAATATTCATATGAAACGACGGAGGGCTACGAATGGTTTTGGCGAAACTTTGAACGTAGTGAACTTGATATAATCGAAGGAACCTTGATAGCTTTTAAATGGAGTGGCTTAAGCTCCGCAGTTTAAAAGTTATTTTTGAAAAGAAACCGAGTGGTTTTGAAATTGTTCCAACTACTTTTACTTGGTTTATTTTTCTTGCATTAGTTCTTTTAATGCGTCCCATCATTTAATCCTACCATTGCAGAAAACAACCAAAATATGACATACGCTTATGCCATTCGCATTCGCCACGGGGCCCGTCATTACCCGTTAGGTTACTTAACTAACGACAGAGCGGGGGTTGGGCTAGCGCGGCTGCAAAACATAAGCAACGCCTAAATAATATCATATATAGATATATTGCAATGATAGCCATTTCAGATCACAGATGAACATATTGGATATACTAGGAATCCGCATTTCGTACGAGCCTGTAACAAAAAGCGGATTACATGGTCGCGGTGAATAGCCAATACCCCACCCAAGACCCCTACGGGTGCGGCAAACTACCCGCCAAATATCCGAAGTGGAGCAACCTCTCTCAACGACGTAAGTAGGCCACTCGGCACTTCAAGATACCTGGTAGTTTGTGCACCCCACCTTGGGTCTATCCTAGGAGCAAAAACAGTAAAAAGAAATTATACAATGACGGCTACAACCCCGACCCGGTTGTGCGGCCAAAAAATAATATTACATCAATTACAAATTTTACATGAATTGAAAGAAAAGAAAACTCTCGTCTCACAACCCCCGGCTATTCACCCGCGACAATCCAATGAATTCATATACACATACCATCAACATTACATATCACAGATATGTATAACCCCCACTAATCGACGTATAGCGATTAGCGGACGCTCAATACATATAACACATCACAGATATATACCCGTCAGCTTAAGTCTTTTAGAAGTTCGATCAAAATACGGATTTTCAAGCCCCAAAAACTAATTTTTCTTTCTGAAAAATCTGGGCAGAAAAGACATATTGTAAAAATCCTAAAATAACCCCAGAAACACACTGCAAGAAATTTGAGCCACGACCGACTCAACTCGGCCGCGGATCCGCGGCAGGAGCGTGCTCCCTCCGCGGTTCCGCGGCGCTTTGAACGGTTCTCTGGACCAAATTCCTTGAGTGTCTTTTAAAAAGCCTGAGTCGATTTTTGGAGTATGATTTATCAATTTTTTAACAGAATACAAAATCGACAGAAACTTGATTTTCCGGGTGTTTTTCGTGACTTTTTCTCCGATCGAACTTCTACTTACATTGCTAACATGTTAGATAGTGTTTAACTAGGCTCTGATACCACTGTAAGTCCATGCTACCTCTCCCGGTACTTACGGGCTTGCGGAAATGGTGAAAAACGATTTTTCAAGAGGTGGTAACATGGACTCAAAATACGGATCTTTGTTAAACAACTAGCTAACAACCTAACTAGGAGTTGTTTAACTACTCGGTTAGGGGGTTATACCTTTCTTGAACTCCTTCGTCTTCAACTCTTGTGGTGTACGGACCGGCCTCCCCTCGTCGTCTTCTCACGCCGAAGATGGATCCACCCGAAAGCTTCTACCTTTGGCTTCTTCTTCGAACTTTGAAGAAACTAGAACACTTGGCTTACTAGGCCTTGTGAACTAGGATGAGTAGAGGATTGTTTTTTATGTTTTTATCTCTAAGGCAATGAGTCTCAACACATGAGAATGGTTTGCCTTGAGCTAGAGAGAGAGCAAGAGGAAGAAGGAGAGAGCTTGAGAATGAGAGAGCTCAAGAGAGAGAAAAAAATGAAAAGAATGAGCCACTCTTTTCTCCTCCAACCTCTCATAATCCAAAAGCATCATGAGCCATAATGATAATCAAGGATGTGATGGTTATCATCTCACAAAAGGCAAGATCATTTTCATGCACTCATTTTGCAAACCACAACAAGCAAACAAAAGTCTTTGCATGAAAATGACAACCATTGTAATGATGATGGTCAACTAGTCCAACCTAGTCAACCGGTCAACAAAGTCAACAAGTCAACAAAGTCAACCCCTCAACAACCGTGTCACTATAATACTTAATTAATATTATTGCTAATCATATTTCTAATTCTCATTAGGGTTAAGCAAAGGTCAACAGTCAATAACCCTAATGAGAATCTTCTGCCTCTGTCTCTGTCAACTGTGCATACACACCCGCATCCGCGTTACGGGGAACACGAATACAAACGAGATAAAACCAATCCCAAAACGTACACTAGGATCTGGCTTAAACCAAAGCCCACTAGTGTTAACTGTCCGGACACTAAACGTGCACAAGTGCACGGATGTGACCGAACCCTATCGCAAAACCATGCGACCTGTCGCAAAACCATGCGATCTCTACTCTTTTGCCTAAAGGCGAATAGCTCTCTGTGTGGAACTCTAAAGACTCGACACTATGCTGGCAGTGGGTTTAACCACAGACCGCAAGCGGCACTAGCTGTGCGTAACGGCCCCCAGGTAGATGCCGATAAGAAGACGGACGAGGTGAAACCCATCTGAACTCCTACTGAGCCTGAATGTGACAGTCTCCGTACAGTCCGGTCTGTTCGTCTGATACATCGCATGGCGGGCCTAGGGGGTGGTAAACGTCAGTTCCCTAATAGCGGTACAAGTCGTGTCGGAGTGTAGCCCAGAACACCCTGAGATAACACTGGAAACCTACCAGTATATCTCGCTTGCCCTGGCCAGGGACTACTTGTGTAATGGCTCTCCTAGACACAGCGCGATGTCAACCCCCAATACCGGGAGAGACGAATCCTGTCTAACCGTCACTGCCTCCAAGTGCTTCGGGACTGCACCCAACTACCACCTGTTTGCACGACTCCTTTGAGCCGTGGTAGGGTAATAATCAAAGTACAGTGGGAACACACTCGAGGCGAAGTGACAGTGTCAAGTCAACGGACTAAGCTATACTCATGTCACCTGGGAACTGATAACTGACGACAGGTATAATACCAACCATTCAGTTCCCGACGAGTCCTGTCCAGTGTACTCGTAACCTAACGAGCTCCCACATACTATCTCAAGTACGACGTACTGACGGCTGTGGGACAGACCGTCTCCCAAGCTGGGATAAGAAGCGCATACGCTAGTCTACTCCAGAGTATCGATGCCCTGTCTCGATAGTCCTGCGACTAGGGACCTGCATAAGGATGTGCTTATAGATTACCCAGCCCCACGGGTGTGACTGCCATCACAACGCTGGTAATCAAGCAAAGATCCTAAGGGCTCTACTAATATGTATAAGCGATATGCTAAATGAAACACATGCACATATTGAAGTAGAGACAAACCGAGTAGCATACTACCATTTTGAGCAAGATTGTCTATACAAGGTGAATATCCCAAGCTTCCATTAAGTAATATACAAACTAGTATGATACAGTAATGGCCTCGAGGGCATATACACTAACAGTAAATGTCTCTCAAGTCACGGTACATCTTGGTGGAACCTGGATGAACGCTAAAGGCTGACTAATGTGCCTGCTCTAGGATCTCGCGTCTTAACCCATCAATATCTGGTACACACAAGCGAGTCCCACAACGTAGCACACCCTGGTCATCAATCATGAACTCCGAAACTGTACCCTGTCGAACAAACTCAAGAATTTCAACCAAACGGGCATCACTGGGCCGTGCCTCACGGATACGATCCAGAAGAAGAGAACGGGTGCGGACATGAGCAAGCTGTCCCCCAGTGGAAGTGAACTCAAACTGCACTCTACCATCTCACAAGGTCTGCCAATCCGCAGAAGACTGTCTCTGAACTGCGCTCAACTGGGACAAGCTACCCCCGGGCCTACGACTCAAAGCGTCAACTACCACATTCGCCTTGTCCGGGTGATAAAGGATCTTACAATCATAATACTTCACAAGTTACATCCACCGGTGCTGTCTCAGATTTAGATCCCGCTGCTGGAAGATGTACTTCAAGCTCTTGTGGTCTGTGAAAATCTGACATGACTCCCCATACAAGTAGTGTCTCTAAATCTTCAACGCAAAGACCACTGCAGCCATCTCAAGATCGTGAGTGGGGTAATTCTGCTCGTGCTTTTTCAGCTACCTAGAAGCATATGCAATCACTCTATCATGCTGCATCAGCACACAACCGAGCCCCACTCGAGACGCATCATAGTAAACTACAAAGCCACCTGATTCAGAAGGCAAAGATAGAACAGATGCAGTCGTCAACCGAGCCTTCAACTGCTGGAAACTCTGCTCGCACGCATCAGTCCAAAGAAAAGGAACCCCCTTCCGGGTCAGTCCGGTCAGCGGTGCAGCGATACTCAAAAAATCCTGCACAAAACGGCGGTAATAACCAGCTAAGCCCAAAAAGCTGCGAACCTCTGTCACGGATACAGGTCTGGGCCAAAGCTGCACAGCCTCGATCTTCCTCGGGTCCATAAGAATACCGTCTCCCGTCACCACATGACCCAAGAAGTCAACTCTATCAAGATAAAATGCGCACTTTGAGAATTTAGCATACAACTGGTGCTCTCTCAATGTCTGCAAGGCAATCCTCAAGTGCTGCTCATGCTCCTCTCGACTCCTAGAGTAGACCAGAATGCCATCAATAAACACAATAATGAACCGGTCGAGGAACGGCCTGAAAATCCTGTTCATCAGATCCATGAACGCTGCTGGGGCATTGGTGAGTCGGAACGACATCACTAGAAACTCATAATGCCCGTAGCGTGTACGAAAAGCAGTCTTCGGAATGTCATCATTCCTAACCCGCAACTGATGATAACCCGAACGCAAATCAATCTTGGAAAAATGTTTCGCACCCTGGAGTTGATCAAACAAATCGTCAATGCGAGGTAAAGGATACCTGTTCCGCACCGTAACTCGGTTTAATTGACGATAATCAATACACAATCTCAAACTGCCGTCCTTCTTCTTGACAAACAGAACAGGAGCTCCTCACGGCGAAACACTCGGATGCACAAATCCCTTATCAAGCAACCTTTGCAATTGATCTTTAAGCTCTCTAAGCTCCGCCGGAGCCATCCGGTAAGGCGGTATAGAAATAGGCCCCGTGCCAAGAATCAGATCAATGCAAAACTCAATATCGCGCTCTGGCGGCAAACCAGGTAACTCGTCGGGAAAAACGTCGGGAAACTCTCGCATGATAGGAACCCGGTCCAACGACCCTACTGTGGTCCTAGTATCATAAATGAAAGCCAAGAATCCCCGACATCCCCTCCTCATAAGCCGACTAGCACAAAGGGCAGCAATCAAACTGTGAGGGGCGGCACCACGGTCCCCTTGCACAACCCGAACAGACTCGCCCGGATAACTGAAACTGACCGTCTTCTCACAGCAGTCAACCGACGCATAACAAGCTGCCAACCGGTACATGTCAAGGAGAACGTCGAAGTCCAACATATCCAGAAGGATCAAATCGACGGACGAGCCTCTATCTCCAATCTGAACGGCACACGACCGAAACACATAACGCGTGACAAAAGAATCGCCAACAGGTGTAATCACAACAAGCGGCTGATCTAGCGAACACGACTCTCGGTCCAAACTCGGCACGAACTGTGTATAAACATATAAATGCGTAGACCCCGGATCAAACAAAACATGAGCCTCAAAAGAACTTACAGAAAAAGTAACTGAAATCACTGCATTGGACTCCTGCATGTCCTGATGAGTCAAAGCAAACACCCGAGCCTGTCCTCTAACGGCAACTGGCTGACCTCTGCCTCTACCACCCCGCCCTCTCGGTACAAAACCACCGCATCCTCAACCCCTCTGCACAAGAGTCTGACGTGGAGCAACAATAGGCATAATGGGCAACGCCCTCTGCGGTGGAGAAGGTGGTAAGGTAACCTGCGGTACAGCTACCTCACGCTCACGTGGCTCAGTACAATCTCGAACCCGATGACCTAAACTCCCGCATCGGTAACATCCAGATGAAAACTGCTGACTCCCCTGAGAATAAGAGCTAAAAAGCTGTCCTCGTCCCGGACCTCCACTACCCCCAGTATCTGAACGTGAACTGTCACGACGTCTAAACGCCTGCCTCTGTGCTGAAACACCAGTACGAACCCTCTTCGGTTCCGGAGCGACCAATGTCTCAGAAAGATGCTCCTCAACCAACAGGGCTGCGTCCACCGCTGCTGCATAGGTGTCGAAATGCTGAATGCTGATAGCGAGGAACAAATGGGTAAGCAGGCCTCGAACAAACCTCTTGACCCGCATCTCCTCCGTAGCTACCAAATACGGAGCATACACAGATAGCTCGGTAAACAATACATCATACTCGGCCATCGTCATACCCTGAGTCTGGCGTAACGACTCGAATCTGCACGCTCGAGCATCCCAGGCGCTCATCGGAAGAAAATGCACAAAAACACCATCACGAACTTAGCCCAGGTCATAAGAGAAAGACCTGCGGTTCTGCCCTTCTCTAAGGACTCACACCACTTCTGGGCCAGACCCTCCAGACAAAAGCTCGCGAATTCCACCCATCTCATGTCGGAGCATCTAAGCGAACGACATATCCTGGTCATCCAGTCGATAAACGATTGTGGATCCTCAGCTGCATCGGTGCTAGTGAAAACCGGAGGCCTCAGCCTCATGAACTCCGATAACGATACGGTGATCACCTCCGTAACTGCAGGTAAAACCGCCTGAACAGTAGGCAACAACACGGTCCCCATAATGGGTGGAACAACCGCCTGCCCCTACGCTCGAATGGCCTCAACTAACAACCCTATCATCTAGCGCAAATCCTGCATACCAGCCCCTAACATAGCCATATGATCTGTCGAAGGTGGAACAATCTACTCCTGCACAACAGGCGTACCACCCTGGTCAGTCCTCGTCTCAGACGAGTCAACTCTAACCTCGGCCCTCACTGCCGCTCTCTACGCCCTTGTAGTCTTCGGCGGCATAAAGGCTGGAAATGGAAACAGGATTCGATAAGGACACAGAAATCGGATCACAAGGATATATATATCACGGAAGGAATTTCAAGCAATAAGTCCTAAGGTCACTTAGGCGGAGCACCGTGTCGTAAGTATGTCGCGGAATATACACACGCTACGTCACTATGCTTAACCTATCTACTCCATCATACCAAGGTCATGCTACACCCCGAAAGGTAAAATCTAACGCTCTGATACCAACTTTGTCATGACCCAAAATTGGGCACATGACCGGCACTTAAACTACGTAACTGTAACATTTTAAAATAAATAAATAAATAAATAAATAAAATTCTTTAAGTGAATTTTATGATTTTCGGTAAAGTAAAACGTATTTTTCGTAAAACTAAACCGTAATTGTTTTTCATTATAAATTTTAAAAAGACCTATTTTAATTATGTAATTACTAGTAAACGATGTTTATTTAGTCACTTATAAATTTTTAGTTTAATTAAATATTTTTCCTAAATTAATTATTTTAAATATTAACATAAGCTTTATTTATACACTAAATTAGTGTAAATTACAAATTTGAATGGGTTTAGTTTGCAAAAATGAACCATTGCATATTAGAATCTAGTGTGTATCATGCAAATTTTTTTTCCAAATTTTTCCATGTCTCTAGAATTTTCTTTAGTTGCATGAGAAAAGAAATGAATGAAATTAATTAAAGTGATGAAAAGACATAAAGAAGGTGATATTTTGGAGAGCTTTCTACACAATTCCTCATTCATTTCTTTCTCTCTTTTTCCTCTCTAACATAGCCGGCCTCTTCCCCATGGCAGCCCCCCCATTTTCTCCACTTGATTTTGTTACAAAAATCCATCAAAATTCATCAAAAATTCAATAAAAAACCCACAAATTCCTAATTAATTCCTACCCTCTATTCTTTGCTCATTTTTACATGGATTTTGGAGTTGGAAACCATTCTTTTTGGAGGCAAATTTTCATGGTTGGATCTCATATGTGGAGGTATAAATTTTGTTCTTATGATTTATTGATATTAAATGTTTCATTCTAGCATATTTAGATTTAATTAATTAATTCTATTTACAAGTTTCAAAATTCAAGTTAAGGTTTATTGTTGGAGATAGTGCCCTCAGAGTCAATTATTGGATCACAGGCACGTGATTGCAATGATTGATGGAGGACCTATGCCGGTAGGACAGTCTTACTCAAGATGATAGTATGCTATCTGGTTTATCTTTATCATCGTGTACTGTTTTAGGTGATCTTACAGGTCGCTATTACACGTTGATAGAGCCTCTAGGATTCTTGCTTGACTGCCAGCAGTATGAGGGCGATCATATACGTGGGAGCTGGGGTCTATAAGCACATCCTTAAAAGGTCCTTAGTCGAGGGAGTTTCGAGACAGGGCATCGATGCTCCAGAGTAGACTAGTGTATGCAGTCGAGACCCCGACGAGGGGCGGTGGCCGGTCTCATAAGCCACTGGTGTCAGTTGGTTCACCTAAGATGTATACAGGTGCTCATTGGGTTATGAGTACACCGGACAGGACTCACCGGGAACATGCTAGTTGGTCTTATACCAGACGTCAGATAGCAGTTCCCTGGTGACATGTGTACAGGTTAGTTCATCGACCTGAGAATCGTCATTTGTCTCGTATGAGTTCCCACTGTACTTTGATTACTACCCTACCACGCTCAAAGGAGACGTGCAAACAACTTTTAGTTGGGTACAGTCCCGAGCCATATGGAGGCAGTGAGCGGATCTTCAGGGGTTCGTCTCTCCCGGTATTGGGGGTGAGGTCGCGCTGTGTCTAGGAGAGCCATTACATGAAGTCCTTGGCCAAGGCAGGAGATTTACTGGTAGGTATTCCAGTAATATCTCAGGGTGTTCTGGGCTACACTCCGACACGACTTGTACCGCTTTTGGGGGTCTGACTTTTACCAACCCCTAGGCCCGCCATGCGATGCTCATAGAAGAACGGACCGGACTGTACGGATATTGTCACTGACAGGCTCAGTATGGTGTCAGGATGAGTTCGCTCATCGACGTCCCTTTTTATCAATACCTGGTAGCCCGTCACGTATGGCTAATACCTCTGACGTGCTGGTGGTTAAATCCACAGCCAAAATATTGACGAGTCTTTAGAGTCCCCCACAGACCGTTTTCTCAAGTTTCGGGCGAAACGCTGTAGTGGCCGTATGGAGATATGGCAGGGTTCGATTATGTATGTGCGGTATTGCACGGATCATGATCGGACGGATAATACTAGCGGGCTTTGGTTTAAGCCGGATCCTAGTATTGTACAGTGTAGATTTTGTCTCTTTGTATTTGTATTCAGTGGGAATACAAATGCGGGTATGTATATACAGTCGCGGGGTTCTCCTGTAATTTATTACGGGATCAATTTTTGGAAGTTGCCAGTTTGCATTCCGTTCCGGCCAGTTTTCCTTTGTTCCTTCACGGCCGGATTTTTCCGTTGGAGGGGCTAATTTGCAATTGTGCAAATTAGTATTGTGGAGGGGATTTTCTTGTGAATGGAGAGATTATGATATGACTAGCATCATTTGATTCTTTTTGAATCAACTCTTTAGCATTAATTGTGATGGATTTTGAAAGGATTGATTTGGAAAATAGTGTGACCATTATTTCTCTTTATCCTCACACATTTTACTCGCTTGTTTTTTATCCATCATTTTTCCTATTCCATTAGAGAGGGCCGGCCACTTAGGAGTGAGGGTGAGAGTTCATTTTTGTTGTGGGGAAAAATGTTCATCTCATTTTTGTATCAAAGTTCAAAAGCTCCATTTCAAAGTTCCTTCTTCGCCTCCCTTATGGTAACTTCATAACCCCAAAAAGACAAACTGTTCTACACTAGCCTACAGCATCCTTGGGCACGTCGGCTCGCCAACTTCGTGCCCGAGTTGCCTCGGTCCAGAGGTGGGAGCCCGTAAAAGACCCTGGCGATGTGGTGCCCGTTCCGACGAGGAGATGAAGACCGGAGATTTCGCGAGGAGATCGGAGTAGAGGCCGAAGACCGAAGGACACGGATCGCTCGGTATAGCATTCTACCCTTTCTCTAGTTAGCTAGGAGTAGGTTAATGGCCCGATCCGGGTTTTATAGTGCACGGTGGTGCCGGTTCAAAAGTTAAAGAAAAGTTTCGTTTCCGCATTTTGGCCTCGGATTGACGGCCGGGGTGCCGCCGTGCACTTACACTGGTATCAGAGCCATGCCATTAACCTAGTCTAGCTTGCTCTAACATGTTTACAAGTTCGATCGAACGGATTTTCCGAAAACCTGATTTCTAATGCACAGTTTCTGTCTAAATTTTATAGTTGTCAAATTTTTTTTCAGTGCATTGCAGAAATACGTGCAGGGAATTCTAAGCATGCTGTGAAAATTTAGTCGCATGAACTCACCATTCCACCGCGGAACCGCGGCCAAACCCACGCATTGGCCGCGGTTCCGCCGCTACCTTTACTGTTCAATGCACCAAAATTTTACAGAGAGCTTCTGATTTGAAAATGGGGTTTTTGGAATGTTCTTTTTGGGCCCAGATTTTCTTTTAGTGCTACAGTCGTGCTTGGGGCCCACTTCGGTAAATTTGATCGATCGAAAATTTTAAACATGTTCGTTCACAGTATTTACATTATATCTGCGACCGTGAATGTCATTTGATCGGTAAATCCTGTCTAACTGCTATAGCCCTTTTAGACGGATTTGCGAACGTGACATTCACGTTGATGTTCTGTGTTGTGCTGTGATGTTGCGGATTGGTCATGGGGATAGCCTGGATGCAATGGTAGTACAGTTTTGGTATTATATGTACATTTGATATTGCGGGGCGAGCGTCCGACATGTGGACTGCCGTTACTGCCTGTTTGTATAT
Source organism: Agapanthus africanus (assembly GCA_030015575.1). NCBI lineage: Eukaryota > Viridiplantae > Streptophyta > Magnoliopsida > Asparagales > Amaryllidaceae > Agapanthus > Agapanthus africanus. The sequence continues at coordinate 203,135,486 of JASDDO010000026.1, forward strand.
TATTCTTTTGGGGCACGACCGGGGTGAGGTCGATGTACCCGTTGTATGTATATTTTACTTTTTGTACTAGGATTACCCCGCGGAGGGGTGCACGGATAGCCGGGTTCTAGAGGGCAATGGGTCCGCATCTCATGGCGTTGAGACGGAGGGGGCTTTACTCTAGAATTGGCGGGCTATTCGCCGCACTCGTAGGGGGTATAGGTTGACCTAGGAGGGCTGCCCAAGTTACCGGATTCCGTGAAGTGCTGGGTGGTCCATTCACATTGCTGAAAGGGGCTGCCTCGCTTCAGGTTTTGGCGGGTAACTTGCCGCGCCCGTAGGGGTATAGGATTTCATTGCACAGGCTATCCACACGACCAGGGGAACGTCGGGTTTCAGTAGCGGCTCTGTGAAACCCGGGTATCCCAGATATCTGTATGCTTATTACATTTCTGTGATGTTGCATTTTATCACGCCTTGAGCGAATATTATATATTGATATATATACTAGTAGATGTTGTATATGTTTTGCATCCGCGCTAGTCCAATCCCCGCTCTGTCGTAGTTAAGTAACCTAACGGGTGATGACGGGACCCAGTGGCGAATGCCGATGGCATATACGTACATCATTATTTTCGTTCTTTTGTGGTGTGATTAATTGATGGGACTGCGTTGATTCGAATCAATGCAAGCTAAACAAACCTATTCTGATGTTGTTGGAACAATTTTTCAAAAAGCTATTATTGCAAGGACGTTCACTTTTGTTTTGCAAAGTGGTATTCGGTTATGAATATCCAGCACCTCAGTCGACAAGGCAAGGGCCGAGATCCCTTCACCGGGAGTGACCCCTTGGACAGAAGTTTGCGTCAGGGCAATAACTACACTATAGTCGTTTACTTTTGCTTTGCATCGTGGTATTCAGTTGGAATATTCTGCACCTCATTCTACGGGGAAAGAGCCGAGATCCCTTCACCGGGAGTGACCTCTTTAGCAAAGGTTTTCGCCACTATATTTTTATAAAAGCTATCAGGTTCTTTCAACGATATCAAGTTCATTACGTTAATGTTTTTTCGCCAGAAACCATTCGTAGCCCTCCGTCATTTCAGACGGGTAGCACGTAGTATCATGCTATGTTTGTTGACCTTCGTCAAGGCATAGTGTATGGTAGCTGCTTGTTACCTTTCTGCTGCATAGATAGATGCGTTGGTTTGGGACAGTCGTATAGCCTTGTTGACCTTCGTCAAGGGCTTGTACGGGTGGGTTCAAATTAACCTGGACAATGACGGGTAGAACTTGACATGTGACTTATGATTTGTTGACCTTCGTCAAGGTCATAAGAGCATGGGGCAAAAATCACATCAGGAGTTTCTAAAGAAACCGAAACTTGCCAGATATGAGCATACTTTCTGGAGTGTGATAACGTGAGCGGATTCCGTCACGTTATCATGCGATGATAGTTGGATCCCGATTCCCACTGATGAGTTGGTTTACTCCTCGGGTGATCCCGACTAATTCTTCTTTCAGGTTTGGAGGAGAATTTGACGGTACAGTGGGAGGTTTCCAGATTAGATAAATTGATAACCATTCTGATCTAGGTTAGAGTGCACGCTGAGTGTTTCTTTTCTCTATCTCTTTGGCAGCGACCATGACCCGACCCTACACTATGACTCAGTGACCAAGTTGACCGAACCTTCTTAAATCCTGGCTTTTGGATTGTCAGAGTTGCATACCTCATTGCCACTCCTACTTTTACCCTTTTCTCTAGGACACCCCGTATTACTACGAACGTCCACTTCCATTGGATAAAACCATCGTATGGTTATATACGAACTCGAAGGAATTAATTCGAGGATGGTTTCAGGTTCTGGAGAAAACAAATAGGACTATTCAGTTGTCTTTTCCTTTTACCTTCTCTCAGATTGCGAGTGCTCCTTGGATTAGGACAGTACACCTATTACGCAAATTGGATAGTCTTCTTCCAAACCATAGGCAGGTGCCGACCGGTAGGGAATGAAGAAAACCAATTAGCCTAAACGGTGTACAGAAGGTATTATGTTAAGACGAATAAAGGGATTAGAAGGAGGGCAATGTAAACTGTGACTGCTATTCACGACCAAACCAAGTATTTCTTCGCCAATCCTACATCACCTTTGTATTTCTCCAGAACACTCCATATCACTATGAAGATCCACAGTTTATTGGATACTCCATCGTATGGATATATACGAACTCGAAGGAACTTGTTCCAGTTCGGGGATGGATTCTGGTTCAGGAGAAATAGGAATAAGATTTATTCGGTTGTCTTTTATCTTCACCTTTTCTCGCATTGCGAGTGCTCCTAGGATTAGGACAATACACCCATTATGCTTATTGGATAGTCTTCTTCCAAACCATAGGCTGGTGCCGAACGGTAGGGAAGGAAGAAAACCATTTGGCTTAAAGGGGTGTACAGAAGGTAACGACTAAAGACATATAATGGGATTTGGAGAGATGGCAAAGAAATATACGATTACAGTTGTGAATCTGGATAATGGAAGAGGCATTACTAAGAATACCCGGATACCCCTACGAAACATTTCAATGTTTCAGTTTCACTGTGTACTGTTAAAAGAAAACTGATTTCCCAATTAGACACTTGCTCTAGGGTATGTATTTACCAGGTTTAAATTCTCACATCTGTATGGTCTTACAGATGATGAGTGGGAGTAAGTTATTGGAAATTAGGTGATCATCCTCATTATATCGGAATTCGTTGTAATTGGTGATATTTGAGGAAATCGCCTGGGTTGTTTGCCGGACGGCAAATATTTGGTTTTGAATATCCGTCGTTGTGCACCAATTTCAAATTGATATATCTGTACGTCTATTTTTATAGAGTGAGATATACCTTTTTGAAATTATGTCTATGACATTTACCTATATCAGTGGATGGTTAGGTAAGGAGCATTAAACAGCAGTGTAATTCTTCTTAACCATAAGTACAGTTTTCAAACTACGACACACAGGGAATGAGTTATTAGACTCAAGGGACTTATACAGAGTATTGTATATTGTCCAGTGTCCATTAGGACAGAGGGGTTGGTACTCGTACTATATTCTGTTTACTTATGACTTCTCTAGTTCTTAAACATGTGTTTCGTAGAAATGCAGGTTCTGAGTTTTGAGAAGTTACAAGTATATGAATAAAGTATAGAATCAGGCGTTGCAAGTATCAGGATTTTTCAAAGTGATCGAAGATGTAGATATTTGTGCATGGTATTCAGTTGATAGTAATGATTAAGAGAACTTGCTTCTCTTTCAGGTTACTCATAATTGGAAGCAATCCTAAGTTGAGTAACGCTGATCGGCCTCTCTCCATTTACTTGACATGCACTGGAGACAGCTGCATGATTTGAATCTGGTTCAATTAAATCAGTGCCTCTGTTTCTGTATTGGATATAGAACAGTTCGTATCTTGACGATGTTAAGGTACGGGGAGTTGTCCGGCTTATGCTTAAAACCAGACTCTGGATAACTCAAGGCACGTTTCTGTAATGGCTGTTTATGGGTTGATCCAGGCTATGACGAGGGTTGACTTTCTACCATCTGGAAGATCAATAGTGATATTGTTCTTGACTCACCACAGTTTTAATAAAAATGGATTTTTCAGAAAACAGTAGTGGGGGTATGGTAGAACTGGAAGTGATTCCAGAACCGCAAACGATTACTGAAGATTTGATAAGAATCTAAAGATTCAATCTGGTTTGACATTCCATTAGCCACTCCGCAGATATGGTGGGTAACCTCAGGCACCCGAGAGGTACTCCGGTAGCCTCAAGGACGGTGATAGGGAGGTTCTTGTTTACCCAGACTTGCCTTTGCTGTTGTTCCAGGCTGTGAGACCCGGCAGGAGGATGAGTATAGCGTCGTTCTGAACTAGCTTTAGAAGTGTACGTCTATATGACTCTGCCAGAGGGTTGTCGTAGTCAGTGGGAGCAGCGGAAGTGTAGTGGACAAGTGGCTTATGTCTATTTATAGACTTAAGCAGATATAGCGGAGATAGATCATCTATTTCTGATGTGACAGTCATAGGTTTGACTTCATCAGAATAGGGGATGGATCTGTTAAGACGGTATTAGGGTGTGATGTCCTTGTATTTGGATGACATACACAGAGTAGGAAGTGAAATTCCTATACTACGATCGGTTATACTTTGGTTGTCACACAGTGGTTTCTCCAGATAGGATATTAATCCAGTCCTGGAGAAACATTCGGAAGAAGTTTTAGAACATAAGTGGATGTTCTAGGGATATGATAACGTCAGCCTCATTCAGGTGACGGTTATCGTTCAAGGCTTCCAAGGTGACCTGGATGACAGAGTGGCCGTCAGAGTTATATTTTTCCCTCTGATGAGGGGCAGTATTTTGGACAGGTGGTCCAAGCGGATACTGAGGGAGGCATGGCGCAGGATACTGATTAAGTTCAGTTGACGATACAATCTGAGAAGTTTGGATTTGGAGTTCATTTATGAACTAGGTCCCATCAGATATCCAGACATACTCTAAGACAGGTATTGCTCATTTCGGGAGATGGCTTTCTCCGCGAACTTGAGATAAAGAGAGACATAGAAAGAAACATTTGAGCGGATCCACTCACTGAGGCTATTCCTCAAACGCAATAGTTTCGCAAACGAGCTTTGTGAGACTGATTAGTAGAGGAGTTGGGTGTTCGGTATCACACAGGCTGTGAATGTGCAACATCGCAATAATTAGTCTTGAGTGCAAGTGGGAGATTGTTGGAGATAGTGCCCTCAGAGTCAATTATTGGATCACAGGCACGTGATTGCAATGATTGCTGGAGGACCTATGCCGGTAGGACAGTCTTACTCAAGATGATAGTATGCTATCTGGTTTATCTTTATCATCGTGTACTATTTTAGGTGACCTTACAGGTCGCTATTACACGTTGATAGATCCTCTAGGATTCTTTCTTGACTGCCAGCAGTATGAGGGCGATCATATACGTGGGAGCTGGGGTCTATAAGAACATCCTTAAAAGGTCCCTAGTCGAGGGAGTTTCGAGACAGGGCATCGATACTCCAGAGTAGACCAGTGTATACAGTCGAGACCCCGACGAGGGGCGGTGGCCGGTTTCATAAGCCACTGGTGTCAGTTGGTTCACCTAAGATGTATACAGGTGCTCATTGGGTTATGAGTACACCGGTCAGGACTCGCCGGGAACATGCTAGTTGGTCTTATACCAGACGTCAGATAGCAGTTCCCTGGTGACATGTGTACAGGTTAGTTCATCGACCTGAGAATCATCATTTGTCTCGTGTGAGTTCCCACTGTACTTTGATTACTACCCTACCACGCTCAAAGGAGACGTGCAAACAGGTTTTAGTTGGGTACAGTCCCGAGCCACATGGAGGCAGTGAGCGGATCTTCAGGGATTTGTCTCTCCCGGTATTGGTGGTGAGGTCGCGCTGTGTTTAGGAGAGCCATTACACGAAGTCCTTGGCCAAGGCAGGAGATTTACTGGTAGGTATTCCAGTAATATCTCAGGGTGTTCTGGGCTACACTCTTACACGACTTGTACCGCTTTTGGGGGTCTGACTTTTACCAACCCCTAGGCCCGCCATGCGATGCTCATAGACGAACGGATCGGACTGTATGGATATGGTCACTGACAGGCTCAGTATGGTGTCAGGATGAGTTCGCTCATCGACGTCCCTTTTTGTCAATACCTGGTAGCCCGTCACGTATGGCTAATATCTCTGACGTGCTAGTGGTTAAATCCACAGCCAAAATATTGACGAGTCTTTAGAGTCCCCCACAGACCGTTTTCTCAAGTTTCGGGCGAAACGCTGTAGTGGCTGTATGGAGATATGGCAGGGTTCGATTATGTATGTGCGGTATTGCACGGATCATGATCGGACGGATAATACTAGCGGGCTTTGGTTTAAGCCGGATCCTAGTATTGTACAGTGTAAATTTTGTCTCTTTGCATTTGTATTCAGTGGAAATACAAATGCGGGTATGTATATACCGTCGCGGGGTTTTCCTGTAATTTATGACGGGATCAGTTTTTGGAAGTTGCCAGTTTGCATTCCGTTACGGCCAGTTTTCCTTTGTTCCTTCACGGCCGGATTTTTCCGTTGGAGGGGCTAATTTGCAATTGTGCAAATTAGTATTGTGGAGGGGGTTTTCTTGTGAATGGAGAGATTATGATATGACTAGCATCATTTGATTCTTTTTGAATCAACTCTTTAGCATTAATTGTGATGGATTTTGAAAGGATTGATTTGGAAAATGGTGTGACCATTATTTCTCTTTATCCTCACACATTTTACTCACTTGTTTTTTGATCCATCATTTTTCCTCTTCCATTAGAGAGGGCCGGCCACTTAGGAGTGAGGGTGAGAGTTCATTTTTGTTGTGGGGAAAAATGTTCATCTCATTTTTGTATCAAAGTTCAAAAGCTCCATTTCAAAGTTCCTTCTTCACCTCCCTTATGGTAACTTCATAACCCCAAAGTGACAAACTGTTGTACACTAGCCTACAGCATCCTTAGGCATGTCGGCTCGTCAACTTCTTGTCCGAGTTGCCTCGGTCCAGAGGTGGGAGCCCGTAAAAGAACCCGGCGATATGGTGCCCGTTCCAACGAGGAGATGAAGACCAGAGATTCCGCGAGGAGATCGGAGTGGAGGACGAAGACCGAAGGACACGGATCGCTCGGTATAGCATTCTACCCTTTCTCTAGTTAGCTTGGAGTAGGTTAATGGCCCGATCCGGGTTTTATAGTGCACGGTGGTGCCGGTTCATAACTTAAAGAAAAGTTTCGTTTCCGCATTTTGGCCTCGGATTGACGGCCGGGGCGCCGCCGTGCACTTACATTTATAAAATCAAGTTATGGTTTTACTAATTAAGTGGAGTTATTATAACTAGTTTAACATTTTTAGAAATGGAAAATCATGCATGGTTGATGTATTCTAATTTGTTCATTCAAATTGTTTAAATTAAGCAATTTTGCAAACTAGATTTTTGTATATTATATATATTGGTGAGATAAAATTCTAACTAATGTTTGTAACACTAGATTGTGGTTTTAATGAGGATATTAATTTGTTAGTGGAATGGAAAACCTAATTTAGTTACTAATTTGAAGTTGATAATAGAAAATTATGAAAAAAATGCTATTTTGCTAACTAGATTTTAGAAATTCTTAAATAAATGAGATTTAAAATCTAATTTATGGTTTCATTATATTACTATCATCATGAATTGTAGTTTAATAAGTTAATTCATGCAAAATAAAGTCTAGAAGTGAAATTGTGAAATTTTGCTTAAAAGTATCGAAATCGGGCAAGTTTGCAAACTAGAATTTCAATTTAATACAAATTAGGGTGTTAAAAATATAGTAATGGTTTATATAGTCTAGTTATTCTATTTAATGAGTATTATGACCATTAGTTTCATTTAAACATCGAGTTTTGAAGTAAAACGGTAAATTGGCGTTTTCAGGTTTTTACGAAATCGGACGATTTGATCGATTTTAGGGTTTCGATGAATTAAATCATGTTTTATATTATAAGTAATGAGTTTTAAAACTACGAGTTGTTTGTTGGTGTTTTATCACGCCGATATCGAGCGATATTTGGTTCTTTTGCATGAGCGGGTCTTAGGTTTTAACCTATGCGCGTTTCGTGCGTCGTTTTGGTTTTGTCCGTGATTCAGTTTACGATATTATATGTGTTTGCATATAGGTACCCCTCACGTGGACTTCGGATGATGAAGAAGAGGATGGCGACACCGTCTTCGGCAGACATGGACCAGGTTAGTAGATGTATATCTACGAGGGAAGTCGGGTGGATGGCGTTTAGCACCCCCGCAAACGTAGAATAGGAATATTACTTATTGTCATTAGGAAGTCAGACGTGACCTTAGAATCTTGGTCAGTGGGACCCTAGTAATGACCTTAGGTTGGACTAGACTGATTTAGAAAGACCTTACTAGACGATGAATACCTTGGAGGAGATTCGTAGGTTTCAGGTAGATGCACACACACGCACACACAGAAACTCAACGTGGTGTATACGTGTATGTGTATATATATAGGACTTGGTGTAGGTATATATATACACAACATGTATATGTGATACAAGGATGTGATATGATACATGGGGATGAAACAATATAACTGGGCTTGATACCGTGATTCTTGGCTATACAGTCGTATTATAATGTTAGCGGATCATTAGAAAATGAGATAATGAATAGGCATACATAAATAATAATGGGTGGTGATGATATTGAGGTACATGGGACTCTAAAATAGAACCCGGACTGTAACCTGTGACTGAATCACGATATGATATATGTGCGACTTGATTACGACATCATATAGATGTGACTTGATTACGATATGATATAAGTGTGACTTAATCACGATATGATATATGTGACACGATGTTTCTGATGATAATTGACGATGTATATTTATACTGGCAATGATATATGATTGAGGATATTGGGATGTATGCGTTTACAGTACAGTACCTTTGATCATGACATTATTTGATGATGATATTAAACAAATGATGATGTACGTAGGTGATACTTGACCCATACCCCAATATTAGGATGCCGTACGATGGATTTTACCATACGAGGTATAGATGTGATGAATTGATCCGCACTCTTGACTTAAGGAAGCCGTACTACGTACGTGACGCTATTGAGGCTGGATCGCCGACTATTACAGATATGGACTCAGACCTTAGGTGGATTCTTATTTCCTATCGACTAGTTCCTTTAGTTTAGTTCCTTAGGGGGTTAGATAGATACTAGTTTAGGCTCGAGTCATATAGTTGTAATTGGATATGTATATTCCAAATGAGTAGTTAGTACACCTTTTACCTTTATGTTCAGATTGTAATCATCACGTTGCATGTTCATACATATATTCCTGTAGTCAATATGAAACTCTGCCTGTTAGGACACCAGCACCATTACCGATGATCCGCATATTCCACGCACACTTATTTGTCGGCTCACACACATCATCATCGGTAATTGCTATGTCACGTACACTTTAGAACATATTATCTTTTATTGATAGAATCAACTAACCGCTAGATCGATATAATATTATGATTACTCTCAGGTGTTAGTCTAGACATGGCATTTATTATTTAGACATTTCATGCATTCACATTTTCATGTTATCATGCAGTATTGTGGGGATTATGCCGACACTTATCATTTGCTTACTCATGATATTGGTATTTTGGATTTCTATGAGATTTCTGGATTTTTGGGGAAAACCACAAGAATATATACAAAACCTCTCTCTCTCCTCCTCTCTTTTAAAAATATAAGTTGCTGTTTTCTCGTGATGTATGTGTCGTCCAGCATGAGATTTCATATTTTCTGTTGGATTTCGAGACCTGATTCGAGGAGTGGATGAACCGTCTCAGGTACATGGTAGGCCCGGTATGGTACCCCGGGGCAAGAAGATCAAGTTGTAGATGATGAGCCTGGCAGGGGAAGACTACCTACCGGTGATGTCTGGCGCGGCGGATATCCGGAGGATACCGACTGTTGTCGTGAGATTTGATGATATGGGCCGATCCGGACTGACGGAGCCCGAGATATTGAGACTATGAGATATTGAGACTATGAGGTATTGAGACTTGAGATTTACATGTTTTGTGTCGATGCTTGACATGGATTTCCATGGATTTCATCGTTGATATTTCAAATTTCTATACAAATTTTACCATGATAAAAGCTAAAGATTTCTTATACAGATATATCCAGATTTCAGGATTGGTTATTTTACATTCATGGTGCATGCATACTCATTCACATGACATATTACTCTTTGAGGTACTGACACGAGCACGGAGTATTTGCACTTACACGTAGTTTATTACCCTGCACTACTAGATGACTAGTGAGATATTAGTATATCATTATGACCTAGGATAGCGTCATGCATTCGATTTCTTTTCGCAGATATCTTCTACTCATGAGTTAGAAACTCACCCCCGTTGTGCCAAATTTTATTACAGGTTCGATGTACAGGTTTCCTTGGCAGCTTGCTGGCACATCATTTCATTCAGGGTGATTTGCATAGTAGGTTGGTTCATTTGTATCTGGACCGCCGTTGTACCTTTAATTATTTCATTTGTATCTAGTAAGCTCCATCAACTAAACTTGTATTACTTGATAAGTTTACTGGACCAGTTGTTTATTTCGACCTTAGAGTCGCACTTGTATTATTATGGTATCTGGTGGATTTGTTTTCTTTTAAGTTTTGAGCCTCGCCCTTTGGCGTTGTATATTATCGTGCTTGGTGTGGTTGTTTCCGCCTGTTGGCGTAGAGCTAGCTCCCGTTTGGGGATGCTTTTTATTGTTGTATATATATTATTCTTGTTTGTAACCGTTTGGGGCCAGTTTTTACAAAGGAGACTCTGCCGAAATTTTTGAGAAAATTGGATGTTTCTTTTAAACTTGTTTTCTACATGTTTTCCTTTACTTCTTCTTCTTTTATGGTTTAGATTTCTGGGTTTCGGCTTACTTAGGTTACGTTGCGCCTCTAGACGCTTCGTAATCTAAGTGCCGGTCACGTTCCGTACTTTCGGGTCGTGACAGTAACGTCAACAGGTGTAACGCAATTAAGTAAGACGAAAAACCCAGCAATCTAAACCATTACAAGAAAGAAAGATAGATCACTTTTAAAAAAAATCTCGATGCAAAACTTTAAGGTTTGGTTTTCATAAAAATTTCGGCAGCACCTCCTTTGTAAAAGCTAGCCATGAAATGGGTACAAACATAATATAAAAGTAAAACATCCCCAAACGGGAGAAAATCTCGCCCAACGGCGGAAACAACCACGACAACAGATATACGATGCCGTAGCGAAGAAATGAGATAATCCACATATATAAAGGCCAGCTCACACAAGCACGACAACCAGAGTCATAAGAATAAACAACATCGATCCTCACAACTCGTCTCTAAGTAAATACATGAATGTGGTAGATGGAGAGTACTAGATACAAGAAATATACAATGTACATCATCGGATAACCGCAACCCACCTATAGCAAACGGCTTCACAGCCAACCGTAGCGGTATCCAAAAAAGTAAAGATAATAAAGCGCCCTGCCACGACCACTCTGATGAATAGACCTGAAAAACTCTGCGGCACAACAGGGGTGCGTTGCCAACTCATGAATAGTAAATAACATCATACTATAATCGCAAGTATGTACTAACAGTGATAATCTATCACATGTAATCTGATAGCATAAGTATGACAATATGTTTATGCAACAGTCATGGAAGGTACTCTATCAGGTACTACTAATACATGAAGCAAATGCATATCAAATAAATGCGGAGTATGGGATAAACCATGTCATCCTCACGGAATACTCATCGTGGCGGACCAGTGTCCATCAAGACAATCTAAATCCCCAAATTCACTCAAATCGGCCCCCATATCGGCCCTTATATCAGGCACATCGGCCCCTCACATCGGGCACATCAGCCCCTCCGATCGCAATGAATAAGAATACATGCACAGATCATTATGATGATATATATTATATAGGTGTACATATATATAACAGCGTCCCATACCACTGATATATATATATATATATATATACATGTATATATATCAGCGTCCCATACCACTGATATATATATATATATATACCCAGGAGTAAAACATCCAGAAAACGCAATATGAAAACCATATATCTATGCGACATCCATGAAATATAATATATGCAACATGAAACAATAATATGAGCATATAAAGGAAAAATCGCTATTTAACTGCAACAAGTTATTTAAATATATCATGCGGTTCCTAATTTCTCCGAAACCAAACGCAACATCATATAAAGGTGAACATGTAGCTATAGCCAGGTATGCGTAACCATGTCGGTATAGCAAGATATGTGTATCTACCTATCAGTAATGATGTAATACCTTTCAGGTATAGGTGTAGCTATATCAAGATATACGGGTGTACATGTAAGTATGCATGCAAGATGTACATATAGCTATGTCTCAAAAGTATATATACCTATCTTTAATGGTACAATACCATATAGGTATATGGGTAGCTAACATATAGGCATGGTAAGGCATATGTGTAAGCATGTATGTATACAGGTATACTATATGTCATATGCACAATAAAATAAGGATCATGTCTCAAGCCCCTAGCCAATAGAATCTCACGTATGTATAAGTGTTGTGCGTGTCATGGCAATTATTGACGGTGTGAGTAGCCTACAATCAGTGCTCATGCAACGTGAACCGTCAATAATAGTGCAATGTCTAAGCACATCAAATAATAGTACGCAATGAAGTTTTTATGCACAATCTTTATATGTACAATATAAAAATGCGGCAAATATCATATCATATCTAGCTCTGACGCATAACGCCATGTGGAAGAATTCCTCGTAGATCTTAAATCTACTCACCGACAATCGTGGGCTAGGTAAATCCAATCACCTGCATCCCTTTCTTCGCAGCATCCGAAGTTCCCGCCTGCGATCCTATTAACACAAAACATAGCCAGTGCACAAATCTCAGAAATCGATCAGTATCACGTACACACTACGTTTGACCAACGCACCAATTCCAATCCAACCTACAAGTGTTCATCTAACGGCTAACGTGCGTGGCGACACACCAACACCAGCCCAAGTGTAGTAGCACACTAGATCACGAACCGTGTCGGATAACGTAACACGCGTTCTCAAAACATTAGAATATAGCAAAGTGGTCCCAGATTTTTATACACAAAAAAATGGTGAAAGTTGCAAGTGCCACGAGACTACATACAATCCCAGAGACTCCACGACAAAGACTCAACTCCCTAGCCCCCACTCTGGCCGCAATTTACGGCCAAAACCATTAAATTTGCGGCCCAAAAATGAAGGGGTGGTCTCAGGTTTTTATGGTGGGTTCTATACCTAAACACTATGTCACTATTACGGGAACTTTTCCAACAAACACCTGATTTTACAGCAGATCATAGAGACACAAAGTTGACACTAATATTTTGCACAAAATGCTACCTTTAGTGTTCCAATCCATAACAACAAGGCAACACAACAATATAACTCCTAATTATCAATTTGAGGTCATTATCTAGCCACTCTTGCTCAAAAATCCTATCTTTACAAGCTCCAAGGCAACCAAGTGGCTAAAACAAGACTTTTGAAGTGTTTAAATGGGATTTTGTGAAGTTTAGCAAGGTTTTTGTGAAGAGGGAGTGAGGTTTCAGTTGTGGGAGTGAAGAGATGAAGAATAATTGAGAATGAGAGAGAATGAGAGAGTGAGAGAGATTTATTGGTGAGAGGTGAGTGTAGGGTGAACCTTTTCCCTTACATTCACTCTCCTCCCCTCACCTCATTAATGCACCATTAATGACTCTTGACTCACCTTGCCACCCCTCTCTCTCTCTCTCAATCCAAAGCAAAAGATATTTTCTTACCCAAAAATATCTATGGCATGGTTAAATTAGGGCAATGATTAACTAAGGTGTCTTGGTCTCTTAACAAGATTAACACTAACTAACCCTCACATTAACATGCACGTGCGTGCGCAAGTCATAACAAATAATATAAAAATATTAATTAATTGTTATAAAATGTGAGGACCCAATTTGGTAAACTTTCCCTTAAAAACCCGCATTAACGCTTATTTGACACTAATCGCATTCCACGGTGTTACACCCTCCTTTTGAGTTTCCTCCACCTTCATCATCTTCCTCTTCAGTACCCTTCTCATGAGTTGAGAAACAAGTGAAGAGGTAATAAAGAGATAGTAAACACTTAGATCTTCACACTACATCCTAGACTACTTGGTTTGGCAACCCAAGTTCTCTAGTTGCTCCAGTTGACATATTGTGTAGAGCTAAAGCCATGGATCATATCCCTCAGGTGGATCATCTACGACAAAGGAGGGCCGGAGAGCAAGATCGATCGTGGAGAACCAAAGGAGCCAACAAAGAAGATCAAGCATGTTCAAGGTGGCCACTTGGAGCTAACGAAGAGGAAAGAAGACCGAAGGAATTGGATTGTTTGGTGAGACTTCTTTCATAGTAGTTAGTTCATCTCTTTTAGTTTTGCTAGATAGGTTTATGGAAAGATCAGGGTTTTCATTGGGTTAACTTAGCGTCATTTTTAAACTAGTAAGAAAATTTTTGTTCTACAAACCGCCACATTCGATGGCTACGGCGTTGAGGTAACCCAACAAAATTGCACCAATCACATACCATATATATAGTATCCAAAACTAGTCCGAATCGGTCGAAATGACATATCAACAAATACCCCTCTTGCACTGATATTATGAAACATAATGTCTGTGCAAGAAAAGGAGATGATATTGAAGAACGAAAGGGTGCAATCAAGTCGGGAAAGAAGGATGTGAAAAGTTTTGAGAAAAGAAGTGGAGAAGTATGCGGGGATGGATGCAATGCAGTAATGCAAGAATGAAAGAACAACCTAGGATTGTTTCCTGGCATCTCATGATTTGCGACAGTCAGCACGACAATGTTGTAGTGAGAAACTATGGGTTAGAAACAAGACAGGACTTCTCCGCTGAGCCTAAGACGTTAACTGTGTCCTGAGGTCCTAAGGAGGAATTCATCCATCCGACCTAGTATTCCAAAAAGATTGAGGTAGAAGAGTTAGTAGGTGTGAGAATGATCCTGTTCCACACGCAGGTATTGGCAACTACTAACTTTCCTTTTGGTTTTGTTTTGTTTTGAAAGGATGATGCCGTGTCGGCTGTCGCAAGTCAATTGATTTGAGAAAATTTCTCATGTTTTGTCCTTTTGTTTTCAAAGGAGGGGATGAGAAGCAATATGCTGGTTTGATGCAGAGATGCTAAAGCATGCAAGTTTTTATAAAAAAACTTTTTTTTCTTTTTATGCAGATTTTTGAAAATGGGGTTGTTCAACTCCTTAGAAAGTGAATGCCTAGGGGTATTCTCATCACCATCTAAGATGAGGTTTTCAAAAACAATTTATAGTGCCTAAGGTGTTAACTTTAACACTATTGTGCTTCTAGGTTTTGATATGATCACCACTTAAGATACTCATGGTTGAGCGAATTTTAGTTCAAACATATGAAAGTTGTGTTAGGCGGTGTCGCACACTCTACTGGGTTAGTAGAGAGGCGGAATTTTCAAAAAATAATTTTAAAGCTTGAAACACCGGCTAATCCCAAGATCTACCGTAAGCCTTAGATAACAAAAACTTGCATAGGTATTTATCTACTATGAAGTGATTATACCTATATGAACCAAGTCCTTAAGGTCTTCTTTTCCTCTTCTTGAGCTTCTTGTCTATCGGGATCGAGCTTGGTTGTCGGCCTCTTCGTATCGAAGACGATCCATCCGAGAGTCTATAGTTCAAGATCCAACCTCAAACTTGAGGTAACTAAAGTACCTAGTTTGCTAATCTAGGTAGTTTAGAAGATGTAGAGTATTAATTGGATTTTATCATCTCACAAAACCGTGGATTCTCAACACATGAGAGGGTTATGATTTTAGGAAGAAGAAAAGAGCAAGAGAGGAAAGAGAATGACAAGTGTAGAATGAACTAGCATTATGAAGAATGGCTAAGTCTTGGAAAATATCAAGCATGTAATATTTCACATAGAATATTACAACCATGATTGAATAGTGAGAACAAATGAATAAACAAAACCAAGTAGACATGCTTCAACCATGCTTCATATCACCTCTGTTAGTTATATGTATGCCCTAGAGGCCATTTCTATACATGAGATGTATATTGTAGTGGATGCTTGGACATATATAGGGAGGACTTTCTTGCTCGACATGATAGTATGCTATCTGGTTACTCTTTACCTTAACGTGTACACTGATTGTCTCTCTGTTACATGTTGGTAAAGCCCTTAGGATGTGTACTTGACTATCTGAACTATGATGTAGATCATACTAGTGGGGATAGAGTAGTCCATAAGTACATCCTTTAATGTTCCTAGTCGTGGGTGTATCAAGGCGGGGTATCGATATACCAGAGTAGACTATCGTATACCTTCTCGACCCGTATAGATGGGCGATGGATGATCCCATATCCATTAGTGTTTGACATCAGAGATGGTATACGGGTGCTTAGTGGAGACTGGGTACACTGGACGGACTCGTCGAGAACTCCCAGATGGTATTATACCTCACGTCAGAAGGCAGTTCTTTGGTGACACTGGTACAGGTTAGTCTGTAGACCCGAGATCGTCATAAAGTCTTGTATGATTCCCACTGTGCTTTGATTTCCACCTTACCACATCCAAGAGGGCGTGCAAAATGGTGGTTTTTGGGTACAGTCCCTAGTCACATGGAAGTAATGAGCGATAGGAGGGGTTTCGTCTCTCCCGGTATTGGGGGTTGATGTTGCGCTGTGCTCGATTGGCCATAACATGGAAGTCCTTGGCCAGGGCTGGTTTAGAGATTTACTGGTAAGTGTTACCAGTAGTTTCTCGACCCGTTATGAGCTTCATATCGGCATGACTTATCGGTTATTGGGGTCTGACGTTTACCACCCCTAGACTTGATATGCGACATATCAGACGAGGAGACCGGACTGTACGGTAGTGTCACTGTCAGGCTTTTGCAGGAGTTGGAGCGGGCTTGCTTGCTGATCTTCTGATCGCTCAATACCCGGGTAGCCGTTATGTCCAGCTAGTACCGCTGACGGCTTGTGGGTGCTTGATATGATTATCACCTACTGCCGGCGTATTAACGAATCTTTAGAGTCCTACATAGAGCTTTTACTGGCTCAGGCAAAACGAAATAGGAGCGCATATGTGATATGTGCAGGACCGAGAATAATGCGTGTATGTGATACCGTATTCTATTCTCGCGACTTTTGTATCGGTTGGTTATATGTGATATAGCCGGGTTATCGAATCAGGTGTTGATTCGATAAGTTGGTACATTTAGTGTTAGTTGGTTATATGTGATATAGCCGGATTATTAAATCAAGTGTTGATTTAATAATTTAGTGTATAATTGTATATTTGATATACTAATTTACATTAACTAACATTGGCTCACTTAAGTATTCTTTTCTCACTTGTGTGTACATGTAATATATATGTGATATATATTAATGTGCATTGTTTATTTTTGTGTGTCATGGTTGTTGATACACACTAAATGGGTGTACAAGACATACACCATTTTAATTATAATGGTGGGGTTTTAATATTCAAAGTAAATACAAAATTAGTGGATAATTGTTCAAAGCATGAAGCTTGTAGAAGCTTGTGAGTGCTTTAACAAAGTCCACCCATTTTGTTTTACTTAGGATATTTATTAACCTAACCACTATAATTAGCCATAGTTATGTCTCTACATGAGTTAGTATATGATACCCACTCACTTATGGTTACTTATCTCACTTGGATTAATTTCATTATCTTCTTCTTTCTTCATCTTCTTCCTCTAAAAAAGAAAAATGTTTCTAGGGTTTGATCCAAGTGAGGATAAAATGTGAGAAAAGAAATTCTAAAGTGAGCCCACTTCCTGTTTCACCATCCTCTACTAGATTAGCACTTTAGTATAGGGTGTTTGCTTCACTTTGGTGAAGTGGTAGCTTGAGTTCGTATTCTCTCGACGTAGATCATCTTCAGCCTCGAAAACTTCAAGCAAGACCGTTGCCCTCTTCTCATGGAGCCATCCAAGAGTCCGGGAGTTTGATGATCGCAGCGAAGGGACTACTATAAGGAGTTTATGAAGTGAAGGACCGATCTACAAAGGTTGTATTTCCTTTTCACTTAGATGTAAAATGGTTTACATTCGTTTCCGTATTATTTTCTAGTTATCGATTCTTGTTTAGTGTTCCTTGAAACGGCAAATTTTTGAAAATCGCATGGACGATGCCTCCCGAAACGTTGTTGCCGTCGATAGGAACCCTACAGTGGTATCAGAGCCTAGCTAGGAAATTATACGGATAATGTTAGATTACGAATACGAAACGAACTCCGAAACTTGAAATCCTAAATCCATATTTCTGTCGATTTTAAAAATAGCTCCAAAAATTTTTCAAACAAGTGCAGAATCATCTATGAGCAATTATATGAACATGGGAAAAATTGGGGACCCTGTGCTCGGATTTGGACCGAGCACATGGCCATAGAATCCGAGGAGGCCGGCCTCCCAGTGAGGAAATGGGTCCAAATTTTTTCCATGCTCTGGTTCTGGGTTTTGGTGTTTCAGGTGTTGTTTATTTTTGCTACTTTTTCATGTGATGATTAACTCAATGCAAAGGCAACTCGGAGTGTTTCGTAATCGTAATTTTAACTGTTTTCAGGATACTTTAGATGTTGTTAAAAAGTTCAATCGAATGTCAAATACCCGCTTTAACCCTTGCCGGGAAATTTTCCAAGTGTTAGATTTTTCCCGTAGTTAATAAGTTTTCAAAGATCATGCAAGTTATTTGATGGACCCTCTAGAAGAATGAAACCCTAACTCGAGATGTGACCACAGAACTGCGACTAAACCTTAGGGTTTACCGTAGTTAATGGCACCACAAATGAGACTTGGGTTTGCCCTTCTACGGCTGGTCCATTGGTACTGTGACGTGTGCTGAATAACTTTAAACTACGCACATGTGTTGAGCTTTCTGGGTAATTGTGGGTGTTTTTTGATTCGATCGGAATGTTTAACATCGTCTAGTTTTTCTACGACCATAAGTGTAATATGTGGTGTATCGCCAGTTTCGTTGCTATATGTCAACGACAATTGGGATACGCATATTTACTTACGTTGATGACA
The DNA here is from genome assembly GCA_030015575.1 of Agapanthus africanus. Lineage (NCBI taxonomy): Eukaryota > Viridiplantae > Streptophyta > Magnoliopsida > Asparagales > Amaryllidaceae > Agapanthus > Agapanthus africanus. The sequence continues at coordinate 203,154,289 of JASDDO010000026.1, forward strand.
TGTGATGTTATGTGTTGCTGTATATGTTGTATTGAATCGTCGTGATTTGAATAGCCGGGGGTTTTATGTGAGATGAGATTTTTTATGATTTCATTCATGTAAAATTCAATGTATGTAATATTCTTTTATTGGGGCACTTCCGTGTTGAGGATGATGTCACCATTGTTGTATATTAATTACTTTTCCGCATTAGGGTAGACCCAAGGAGGGGAGCATAAGTAACCGGGTTCTAGAGTCCAGTGGGAGACCAACTCGAGGAGCCGAGTCCGGGTCTCCTGACTCTAGAATTGGTAGGGTTGCTTGCCGCTCTCATAGGGGTCTAGGGATGTGGGTTTGGCTATTCATCGCGACCGTGGAATCCGTGTTTTATAGAGGCTCAAAATAAAACACGGACCTCCTAGTATATCCAATATTTCATATGTTTCTTCTGCTGCGATATCTGTGATGTGATCATTTGATATGTTAAGATGGATACTATATATAGTATATATGATATATTATATAGATGTTACTTATTTTTTACACCCGCGCTAGCCCTGCACCGCTCTGCCGTTAGTTACCTAACCTAACGGTGCATGACGGGACATCGAGGCGAATGCGGATGGAATAAGCGTAAGTCGTATTTATCTGTAATGTTTAGGTAACCTTAAATGATGGGACTTCATTAATATGTGTTCCCTGATAAAATATCAGGAAATACCTCAATGAGGTATCACGTGCTCATACGTGACCAAGGGTCACGTGTTGACACGTGATAGGTTCCCGTGATCTCTACTTTATAGAATTAAATTCTAATCAAACAAAATGTAACAAAACAGCTAAGGAAAGACCCCAATAGGGCATCACATGCTTACACATGACCAAGGGTCACATGCTGACACGTGATGATTCCTTAGCTCTATTAAAAGGCAGAATTAAATTCTGAATAAAATGTTTAATCAAGAGGGTCACGTGCCAACACGTGACAGGTCTCTTAGCTCTTTAATTGATAGAATTAAGTTCTATTTCAATGATCAAACATTGGGATCACGTGCCAACACGTGATGGGCTTTAGAAGCCTTCTGAATTAATAGAATTAAATTCTAATTAGGGAAAATTAAAGACCCTAACTGGGAAATTATTTCTTTAAATCTTTCCAAATAAAAAAGATTATGCTCTGTAAAGTGGAGCATCGTTGGATTAAAAATCCAATGGTGATTAAAAATCACCAATTTATGGAAAGATTTTATATAACGAAAGATTTCCCTAAAATTCACCAAGAATAACAAAGAGAATATCTTTTTGATTAAAAATCCAATGGTGAATAAAATTCACTGAGTGATCTAAAAGATCATGTTGGTTACAAAAAAAACCCAAATCTTTCAATGAAAGATTCACTAAACAAATTGATTCTTTTCTTTCTCTTATAAATAGGAGCCAAGAAGAGAAGAGAAGGGATCTGGAATTTTGATTTTCTGGAGAAAAAACAACAGTAGAGAGAAAAGAGAGGAGAATTTAATTCTCAAGAAAAGAAACCATAGGTGAGAAAGGGGAAAGAGATCTAAGATCTATAAAACAAAAAGAGAATTTAATTCTCAATCTAAGAGTTTAACTCTTTTGGAAAAGAACTTAGTTCTTCCTCTGGTTGAAGATCTGCAGAATCAAATCTCCCCACAAGTTGAGAATTTAATTCTCATCGGGGAGATTCTTCCATGCAGATCCAAAACTTAGAGGGAGAATTGAGTTTAGAGAATTTAATTCTCCCAAATTCACAGGAATTTAATTCCTCCCAAATAAAACTAGGGTTTAACCCTATATGAGAATTTAATTCTCCCAAATTCACAGGAATTTAATTCCTCGCAAATAAAACTAGGGTTCAACCCTGCATGAGAATTTAATTCTCCCAAATTCATAGGAATTTAATTCCTCCAAAACAAAACTAGGGTTTAACCCTACATAAGAATTTATTTTTTCCACATACATAGGAATTTAATTCCTCTAAAACATAATTAGGGTTTAACCCTACAGAGTTTTTAATTCTTAAAACAAAGAGACTTGAAAGCTCTCCGTAACGAACTTGGTCACGTGGTGACACGTGATCCCAATCCTTAGTGATCAGAAAAGAAAGAACAAAACTAAGTCACGTGCTCCCACGTGACCCCTAAACGGATCCCCCAAAATGAGAAGGAAAAAAGCTTAGATGCAATGCCTCACGTGTTTCTACATGACTCTCAAAATAAAGGGAACAAAGCCAAAGGCAGAATCGATTTTGGGCGCCCTCACGTGTCCCCACGTGACCCCTAGTAAACACTTTAATAAATCAATGCATGGGTGCCCATCACGTGCCCACACGTGATGGCTGTAAAGATTTAAGTGTTTGACACCTTTGAATATTCTGAGAACAAAACAAAGGAAGACTGGTCCCCACCATCAGAGGCCTCACATGGCCCCACGTGACCAATCCAATTTTAGTGTTTAACACTATTTTAAGCGTTTTGTCCTTAGTGTTTAACACTATTTTCAACCCATCACGTGGGAACACGTGACCATCAAATATACGTTTAACAATATATTCAAATCAATCCTAGCTTAAATTGGCTAAGTCCTTCTGAGGCAAGACTTCTCTTTTTACTGAGTCTCAAGTACATCCTTACCTTACAAAATGATCATCCTATATGGCATATGAGTGCTCAGCACTCAACAAAAGACAAAATGTTGTCTGAAAACCCCTCAAACCCCTGTTTAGCATTTCTAAATAATGGGGGGCTGAACCCAGACAAATGTTCAATAGTCCAATAAAGGGCCAACATTTCAAACTTAATTGGACTTAGCCCAAATTGGCCATGAGTCCTCAATTTAAATTTAACTGAGCCAATGTGCTCATAATCTAATTAATTGATCTTAGTTCCAAATTGGACTACAGATCACCCAATCAACTTCGGTTCAACGGTACATCTCTTCACTCCTTTGATATTTGTCATTGTAATCCTTTAACATCTTCAGAGAGGTGACGAGTCCCGACAACCACACATTTCACAGACTATGACGTCTTTAAACTGGACTGCGGGGTCCTTAAGCCTATGGACTATGATGTCCTTAACCTCGGACTGTGGGATCCCTTTAAACCCATGGACCGAGATGTCCTTAAACTAACAATGGACTGTAATGCCCTTAAACTAATTGACCGCAATGTCCCTAAACTAAACAACAGAGCCCAAATGCTCTCTTGTTGGATCTAAACGATCCCGTTAAGTTGATCATAGCCTAAAAATTAGACTAACGTATCCTTAACAAACGTTTAAGTTGATCTTAGTCTCAAATGAGACTAACGTTTGTGTTCCCGGTTTTTTCGGTGGAGAACAGATTCTGGCACGCCCGGTGGGACCTTTTCCTCTTTCCACTCCACACTTCGTGTGTCGTGTTCGCGAACGAATCGCGGTTTGATATGGTTGCCCTTGGGTTCGAGGTACTAAGATTTGGTGTCTTGCTCCATGCAGAAAACAGAAGATCAATGGCTTCAACCTGCGCTAACTGCAACTGCAACTCCCGTTCCGCCTCATCTGGAGGTGTAACTTACGGGCCCCAGGCGGCCTCCCTGTTCACGATGCCGGTGCACCAAGTAACTCAGGCCACCACCGGGCTGTTCTTTGGGACTATGATCCCACCCATGAGCTTCAATGCCCTGATGCTGCCGCAAGAAGCCCCAAAAAAGTCGGTCTTTGATTGACTACCACTGCCGCGGCCCCTCTCAACGGGTTGCCCAACTCCACTGCCTCAGTTTTCAGCAGACTGGGCCGGAACGCTGACAAGCCCATGATACCTGAAGCAGCCATCCTTAAGCGGATAGCCATCCCGGTTCAAGCAGACAAAATTATTAGAGAAGCTTCTTCTGCCAAGAAGTCAGTCTTCACAAGGCTGGCCGTTCCGGCTCCCGCTCCAGACGAAGTCATCAAAGCTGCTTCCCCTGCCCAGAGGTCTGTCTTTGACAGATTGGACATTGCTTCTCAACAGAAATCGGTCTTCAAGAGGCTGACGTCGGCGACAACCCTTCGCCAAAACGGGGGGCATGAAGAAGCCACCCCTATAGCTGAACCAACTCTATCCGCACGACATGCTCGCCGTCGTCACTGGCACCGAGTAAGAAAGGCTGGGGGCAGCTCCCCTTCTGGGCTAACTCTGCCAGCTCCCATAGTGGAAATCAATGCTGTTGTTCCAACTAGGAATAGCTTTGAACCGCTTAGGAGGGTTCGCAAGAACTCTCCGACTGCCGTGCTAAAGAGATCTCCTCCACCTATGGAGATTACTACAGAAAAGAAGCCGGAGCAGCCCCCTCAGCGGCTGCCCTCCAAAATTTGTAATGTCTGGCGACAGGTTCAGGACTCGGTAATTGATCAAGATTACTCTGGCCGACAGAAAAAGATAAAGGTTCAGCAAGAAGAGGACCATCCTGTTAAGCCACAAAAGGTGACAGCTACTTGAGTGCCCACTGCAACGGCCCCCTCAACTTCAACTGCTCACAAGAGAAGGAGGCCAGAGAAAGCCCCAGTGTCCGCGACCAACCGCAGAGACACCAAACCTAAACGCCCCAAGTCTGGGGGCATGATGGTGCATACTGCTTATATGGCTTCCGGAAAAGAAGAAAGCCATGCTTCTACGGGACATCGACCGCTTACCCGATCGATATAGAAGGCTCAGGAACAACAGCAACAGAAACTTCAGGAGATGCTGACTGCAATGGCCGCACTCACTGGGCCAAAAGAAAATCTAGAAACCTCGGAGCATCGTCGAAAACAAGAAACTGATACTGAGTTCCTTCGAAGAATGCTTGAGAGGAAAGAAAAAGAGGCTGCGGAGCAGGCAGCCAATATAAAACGAATGGCTTTTTTGTTCCAAGATATGGCTGGGATGATGTTACAGCCGGAAACTCCAGCTGAAGACCCCCTGATCATCATTGAAGACGACAGAGGGGAAACATCGAACCTTCCTCCGGCTCTTTCAGCAGCCAAAGAAGAGACAATCTCTAAGGCCACCTTGGATGACTACATTTCTCAGCAGATACGAGCTCACCGGGCGAATGAAGTGACTGGACAGATCGTTAAGACTGGACGACCTTACCCAGGCTGGTATGACCAAATAAGGTACCCGCCGGGATATACGATACCTAAATTTCATGTATATAAAGGGACGGGGAATCCACATCAGCACGTCACTCAATTCAGAGCCTTATGCGACAACACCGGGGGTGATGATAAACTTCTGCTCCGCCAGTTTGTTGGTAGCCTATCGGAGACATCGAGTGGTATTCTGAACTTCCGAATGACTTTGTCAAGACATTTGCGGAGATGGAACTGCTGTTTACGTAGAGATTCGCGAGCGCTAGCGAGTGTACCCCGATTACCGCATTAATTAACGCCAGGGTGAAACCAGGCGAAACTTGGGTACAATACGCAATACGGCGGCGAAATTTATGGTCAAAATGTGAGCAGTGCATCGAGGAAGCGCCGGCAGTGGGCATGTTCGTGGGCACTCTAGACCCTCAGGCAACTATTTCCCAATTCATGATGTTCTTCAAGCCGACTACATTCAAGGCCTTAATCGATAAACTGGCCCAAATGGACCAGATGGGTCATAGACCGTCTTCCCCAAAGCCGGAGCCGCGGAACGAAAAGGGCAAAGGGAAAGCAACCTTCATTGCTAATACTCAACAGCAGCCCAGTGGCCCAAAACAAACTGATCGCCTAGACGAGAGGCGGCAATTCTATAATGAGAAGATGAAGCGCCCTTATTCGTTTCCCCAGGACAAAACGAAGAGATTGTTCAAGCTAGTGGTGCGCAACAGGCTCATCAATCTGCCGAATCCAAAATGACCGTTCAACCCGGCGAGACTAACAGTCCCAATTATTGCCCTTACCATCAAACGGTAAGCCATCCAATTGAGGATTGCTTCGTCTTTAAAGGCTGGATTGAAGATCAATACCAACAGGGAAAATTTGCCCTGTCTGAGAATTGAAGGTGAGCCCACCACAGCCACACGCTCCCAAGAAGACGGACACACCGGGGGCATCGTGTTCTTTCGTAGAAGAAGCTCCATGGGAGGTCGCTCTTTCAGCCAAAACAAAAAGAATGCTGAAGGATCTCCACACATGCCCGGCGATCAGGTGGAAAAATCCACTGGAACCCGAGATCATCGAGGGAATGCTGAAACCGTGCCCAACTCCAAAGATTGGTGGTGACAGCCAAAGCACTCACACCCAGCCGCCAAAGTCTTTGAAGAAAAAGAAGAAGAAGACCAAAAAGCCCGTGAAGCCTGGTGACAAGCGCACAAACCTGCAAAAATAGATTGACACGTTGGAAGAATACAATCAAAAAGCGCGGATTCCAGTTACGCTCCAAGAATTTCTCAGCCACTTCCTTGAAGACGGAGACGATGACAGTGGAGAAGACTCGTCGGATGAATCTGAAGATTATGTGGTAAGTTACCATGTGATCTCCCACTCGTTGATAGACGATGAAGAAGCTCCTTACACAAGGAAACTAGGGGCAGATCCTGAGCCGGAATTTTTTTCGGCCATCAGACGAAATGATTAATGCATTCCTGAACGAAGCTCTTCTTAAAAGGAAAGCCGCTCGAGAGCGTGAGATGGCCATATTTGAAAAGGCCAAACACCGACGACTGGACGAAAGGGTTGAAACACTCCCGCCAGATCAAAGTACATCCGCCGCAAATAAAAACAGGTTCAAGACGAGGAAGAGCTTCGCCAAAGCCATATCGATGGGAATGAAGCTTCCACCCTCCGAAAGGGACGCTCTTGGTGAAGCGGAAATACATCCCAGCTACTGCTTATATCATCGAAAGATTGCGCACCCCACCGAAGAGTGCAACGCTTTTAAAAGATGGTGGCAGGGATATGTTGCTCACCGGCAACATTTCAAGCGGACGAAACGCAAAACTCGTCGGGAGCAAAGAAATACGACTGAGGAGCGTAAAAGAACTACCGGCAACAGTCACATGGTCGACACTAGGGGATCACAAGTTCTTACCTTCGAGAGCGAATCTGACGAAGAAATGACTCTTGGCCCTCTCTTTAAAGAATCCACCTCAGGAAAAGAGGAAGAACCGAAGACCTGTGAAAATATTCAGCTGCACAATTGTACGCTGCCCGAAAAGAATCTTGGGCCCTCGAACAATGGGTCAAATAGAAGAGATAAAGGGAAAGAAATGGTCCCTAAGGATATCATCCTTGATGACCAAGCCGTCGAAGAGCTGACAGCCAAGGACCCGCCAAAGAAAAATAAGGTGGACTACAACGTTCTGGCACACTTGAGAAAGCTACCTTCACTGCTAAGCATTCTCGACGCCCTTCTTCTATCCAAAGAGGCAAGAGATTCATTGATTAATGCATTACAAGAGCCAGAGCAATTCCAAGCTTTCCTCGCCGAAGAAAAGATGAAGGACGATCTAGAAGAAGTGCACACAGCGAATATCACCTTTGGCGATGAAGATCTCCTCCTTGGGACATGCGAGCATAACCGTCCCCTTTATGTCTCCGGATACTGTCATGATATCAAGATAGGAAAAATCCTGGTCGACAATGGGTCCTCCGTCAACTTCCTCAATGTGAGAGTATTGAAGGAAATCTACATGAGCGTTCAGCACCTCGCTCGTAATAAGATCACCATCTCCGGGTTTGACTCCCAGTCATCACGGACGCTTGGGTCTGTAATATTGACACTACGTTTTGGGCTGCTTGTCATGGACATTAAGTTTTATGTCATCGATGCCAAGACATGTTACAGTGCTTTACTCGGCAGGCTTTGGTTACACGAGTACAACATTATCCCTTCTACACAACATCAGTGTATGAATTATTTCAAGAATGGTCTTGAGTATATGTTCTTATCATAATTTTGCATTATTATATTCCCCATTCCTATTCATTTTACAAATAAACAGGTGCTTTTGATCCATGTCTGCTATATAGTTGCAGGTTACAGGTTCTCGGAACAAAACAGTGAAAATGATGAAAAGACGATATAAAAGTGAGACTTCGACCAACAAATAGAGAATCTTTATCATGCCTACAATTTGAAGAACAAACGAAGATCAATGAACAGTTTCACAAAGTACAAAGGTAGCATAAAGATTTAAGATTTCAACGTGAAGCAAACGATAAAAGTCCACAACATTATGCACTGTGGAAATCTGGAAGAAAACTAGAAGACAATCTGAGAAACCAAGTGAAGAAACAAGTACCCAAATGCAACCAGACCAAGACCAGAAAAATTGAACCAACGACCCCACAACATGGCCGCGGAACCGCGGCCAAACCTGGCTTTTGGCCGCGGTTCCGCGGCCATATGGAGCACGTATCGGTGCAATTTTGAGTCGGTGCGGCGGTGTATTGACTAGGCTTCTTTAGGGTATATTTGTAAATGCGGATGTGAATCGAATATAAACCTAGGGTTTCTATGATCTATAAATAGAAACCCTAAACCTCTTTTTGAGGTATGCCTCTTCTTGTGCCTCATTTCATTTTATCAAAATTCAGATCTGTAAATTTCTGCAGTGTATGAAGAGAGCATCAAATAAAAATTAGAGTAAGTTTCTTTTATTGCCCTAGTTAAATTTTCTTTCCTGCCCTAGTATAGATCTTTATTATCTGCCCTAGTTAGATCTTTCATTATCTGCCCTACTTAGATAATTAGAAAATGTTTTTCAATTCCCTAATGAGTGAGTAGTCTCCTTGCTTGTTAGGGTTAGATTTGTGGAAGGCTTGAGAGATGAAGATCTCTCACCCCTTTCTTGCTCATCACACGTTTTTATAGGACTCCATGCATACATGCACACATCGCTCCCTACTGCACCCTATCCCACGAGGTAGCGGTGATACCGTAGTATAAACGACCGGTTGCGCGTGTATTCCATGGAGATTAGGGTAAGAATTAAGAAAGGAAGGACAATAACCTAGTGGAAAAAACATCGTTTCTTCCCGATGGTACTAATCCACTTTATTAATTATTACTATAACACCTCATAGATCTTAATTTGGGCATAGAAAGCGGTGAGGAATATTGACTTTCCAAACTTAACCTAAACCTAACCGTAGCAAGATTTTAATTCTAGTCTAGATTAACCTTAGTTTTTAGATTTAGTCAATCCGACAACAACCGGAATTAACTCGTTAGAACAAATCGAGAATACACAAAATCCCTGTAGACCGACCCGTACTCACCGGCTAGCTACCAAACGACGCCATTCTTGATTGCGGTTATAAAAATTCTTTGACAAATCAAATGGTGCCGTTGCTGGGGATGGCGTAGTTATTTTCTTTTTGTAATTTCGGGTTAATATAAAAATTGAAAAATCATAAAAACTGAAAAATATAAAAATATAAAAAAATTTATCATCTTGTTATTCTTTGAAGGGTGTTTTCTTTTGAATTGTGCAGGATCAAAGAACGAATTCAGATCTGGAAAAATCCAGAGAGCGAAAAAGAAAACAGAAAATCTGAACAAACAGGGGAGAATCCAAACAACAAACAGAAGAAGTTGGGAGGCTCGAGTCAACAAGTCAACCGCGGAACCGCGGTGGGAACGCGACATTGGCGGCGGAAGCGCGGTCATGTGCTGACGTCAGCACGTGAAAAATCGCTGTAATTTTTTTCTTCTCTGCTACCCCAATATCTCCTCTGTAAAAAATTCTTGCAGGATTTTTTGCGCAAAAATTTCTCCCTTTCTCAATAACTTGATCTTGTGCAGGATTCTTTGCGCCGCGCTTAAAAAATTTTGTTTGCAAGAGATTGTGTTTACTGCTTTGCATATTTTAAATTGACTTTAAGGGGCTTGAACACCAATCCAGATTGGGTGGGGATTTCATTACCCTTCCCAGGACCCCAAAAATCACATAAGGCGTATTGCATTGACCATCAAGTTAAATTAAAAAAATTAGACTCAGCCTTAAGGACTATCGTGCTCAATAGGACAAAGGAATAGTTGTAGGCATCGACCGTTGATCCTAACCTGAGTTTGCGGTGCCTAGGCTAGACAGGTATGGAAAGGTAACTTTGAAAGGCCCGTCTCACGGTGATTCGTGAGCGGATCCCTCCTTTCTCTACTTGTGCTTACCTGGCCACAATTGGCGGTGAAGAGGCGGTTTGAGGTCCTTACATCTTGCCCTTTGGAACAGTTAGGAGCTGTCTAGCTGACCTAGGTGACCCTAGATCTAGGCTTGATTGTGCATTTTTGATTGATTCAATGTGTGTCTAAGACTTTTATTGAAAATCTTTTTGCAAAAAGCTCCTTATAAAAAAACACAAAAAGGAAAAAAAAATTTACAAAAAACTTGCCACTTGTCACTAAGAAATCCATTGCACCCCACTTGCACCCACATTCTTTTTCTTCTCCTTTCTTACATCATGGGTACCCCACCTCACAAAACTTTTGCCGAACTTTGGTACCCTCATCCAAATATTGCTTCATACACGAATTGTTTTGGTCGAATTACGGACGACCCCTCCATGCCCAAAATTTCTTTGAAAGATCGAATAGAATCGTCTAGGAGAAACAGTTCGACTCCGCAATCCACTTTGTATCAACCATTTCGACCTTCAACACCTTCTTACGTTGATACTTCTTTTTCGAGTACTGTTGTAACTCCGAAACCCATGTCTATTGCTGAACATATTGAACAATCTCGTAACCGATCTTTCACTCCTTTCAACACTTCTAGTTCTTGGGATCAACAAGTTCATTCACCCTTTTACCCAAATGTTGATCCTACTCTTGTCCAACTATTCAATTCCTACCAGTCCTACCCGACTGTCGCACCTTCCCTAGACATTGCTTCTACACAACCGTTTGGGAGTTTCACGTATCCAAACAACTTTGAATCTTTTACTGAAACCCCTTCACAACCCATGTCCAGTCTGGAACAATCGTTGGAAGCTTATATTGTAGTGACAAACAAGCAGATGAGGAATTTGGATGCGTCCATTGCCGCCCTTATGCAACCTAGTGACCTGGTAGCTAGTTTCCAACTAGCTCCAAATTTTCAAATTTTTGATGAGGCGGTTGGACAGAGTGAGAATTTGAGTGGTGAGAGTGAGTTCTACACACTTCCAAATCAAACCTACCCTTCCTCAATTGAATCCGACAACTCCGATTTTCAAACAAGCGTCCCAAATGATTCACTAGTTGAAGATAAAACGTGTAATGAGTTGTGCGACTTTGTAGTGCTTGATTTGCCAGATTGTGAAGGGCCCCTTTCGAGTGAAACCATCACCAATCCTTTTGATCTCTACACCTCCAATCTAGAACTTGAATTGATAAATATCCATGCTTTTGATGAGGTATCCGAAAAAATTGATTTTCACATGATTGAGGATATTGACGCAGGGAATATTTTGGATGATGAACCCGTAGATTTGAATGAAATTTTCTCTCCAATTCATCATCTTGAGTCATTAAATGTTTCTCCCGAAGCTCATATGCGTCTTGACTTTGATGATAATTGCATGGATGAGATAACTTTTGAGGAGATATGAGGATAGCATTGAGGAGAGTATTGAGGATAGTATTGAGGATGAACCATTCTTGTTTGATGTGTTAGATTTTCCAATTCATCCTCCTGAACCTTTAACTGTTATACTTCCTAAATCACCCCTTCCTTTCCATCGTTCCGACCACGCAGAAGGACTGTGAGCTTGAAAAATTTCTGTTCGATCACAGCAGTTTCGACGCCACTAGTGCGTTCCTTTTTGAATCCGACACAGTTCTCATAGACAATAATGATTACGAGTGTTTCACTTTTTCGGACGATTTTTAAGACTCACCGCCCGAGTTTGAGTCCTTTGAATTTTCAGATGAGTTAGTTGAACCATCAGACTCGGTTGCTTACAGTCATTTCGAACCATTGATGGAATCCTTCGAGTTCGAGACAGATTACTTAGGTGAGAATAAGACTATCCCTAAATCACTCCCTTTCGTCCTTCTTATCGTTTCGACCACGCAAGAATCCGTCGCATTTCCATTTTCAATGGATGGTTTAACAAGTTCAACGTACCCATTTTTTCTTGCGAATCTTAAGGGATTTGACCCCATTTCTCGACGGGTTGATAAATTAGCACAATCGCTTTTAACACATTGGTCATCACAATTTGTGCTAATTTATTCACTCGATTTACACCCTCAAGTTCGTACTACACTTCTTTCTCTTTTCCGCCATTCTTCTCCTCCACCGAGACCATATTCCACCCTTCTTCCCATACGGTCTCGTGTGTTTCTTAACTCCTTTCTCTACACTCCATTCTTCCACCTACCCTACCATTATAACGATAAAATTTTTGAATGGTTGGTGCTAATCTTTGGCCTGTGTAAGGCCTTGTATAGCTTGATACTGTGTTTTTCTCCTCCCTAACTCGGAACTTTAACGTTTAAACAGTGGAAACACTGTTTCACTTAAGTTTGGGGGGACCTTTTTGTATATTTTTTGTTTTGTTTTTCTTTCAACAATAAAAAATTAAAAAAATAAAAAAATAAACAGAGGAATACCGGCAGTTTTGACCCTCTTGGTGTAGCCTGACAGTGAGGACACTGTCAAGTTTATGTTTGGGGGTGTGCTCGGTAAGCTTTCTTCCTTCGCATTCATATGTATATTTTTGTTCATATGTATATTTTTGCATTTGCATATTTATTTTAAAACCCATAAAAATTGAAAAATTTTAAATTATAAAAATTGAAAAATTCAATTTTGGCCATAATTGACTTGTGTTTGACAAGAAGGTTAACTAGCTAGGAACAACTAGATCTTAGACTTAGTAAATTAAAAACCCTAAAAATAACCTTTCTTAAATTTTAACGGTAGAAAGTATATGTTTTTGTTGTTTATTTAGAAATAGGCAGATTTCGAGTTGACTTCTTTGGCTAAGTTAAAACAAGGGAAAAGTATTGATATTTTTATTAAAGTATAAGTTTGAAAAATAATTCCTAAGCTTAAGTCTAAATTCTGAAAATATATACCCTACAAATTGCATAAACACGAACCTTAAAACTTGGAATAATAGAAGAGACCTTGAAATGCTCTTGTCTAAAGTCTTTAGTACGACGAAAAATAAAATAAAAATACAAGTGTGAATAAAGAGATAAAAAAATGAACACTGATTTTTGTAATTACTTAAGGCTGCATTAATAGAAAAAAATATTTAGCGAGGGTGCTTCATCACCTAGTGCCTTAGACCAACTGGTTTGGGAGTTATCGCTAAAAGCCTTAGGGATTACAAAACTAGGAATTACGCCTTAATGTGCAAACACAATTTGTAATTGGTCGTTGATATCTCAAGAAGTATTAACAGTCACATGAAGAATGTGTGAGCAATTTCATCTAAATGTTCACCAATTGAAAAGTGCTTTGGACGATGGACAAGAGTATAATAGCTTGATTTGAATTTCCAAGTGTAGGGGTGATATATACACACACGTAAGGGTATGCTATTGGGGTTTAGATAAGAGATAGGAATGAAAAATAGGACTTATATCTTTAGTAGAGATGATAAAAATTCCTAAGTTGAGATGGAACCTTAGAAGGAAAACTCAGAAGATGCTAAAAGCTAAGTAAATCTACAAAACATATACAATCTTAAGTTAAATAATAAGGAAGCGTGAAAAATATGGGTGGATAATTTCTGAGTTGAAGATAATAGAGTTTCTTGTTAGAAACCCGAATTGGAGAATAAAAGTCAATATGCCGAATTGATAGGATTTTGTGGGTAGTATCCGCTAAAAACCCTCAGGAGACAACACTCCTCCTACTAGGGACAGCTAGAGGTTTAACGGCTTGTTGCACGAGCTCAGTGCAATCGCGTTTCCCTGCGAAAGTGAGGTTAGGTCTTTTTCGAGAATAAAACTAGTTTTGCTTAAGGACGAGCAAAAGATAAGTTTGGGGGTATTTGTTCTTATCATAATTTTGCATTATTATATTCCCTATTCTTATTCATTTTACAAATAAACAGGTGCTTTTGATCCATGTCTGCTACATAGTTGCAGGTTACAGGTTCTCGGAACAAAACAGTGAAAATGATAAAAAGACGATATAAAAGTGAGACTTCGACCAACAAATAGAGAATCTTTATCATGCCTACAGTTTGAAGAACAAACGAAGATCAATGAACAGTTTCACAAAGTACAAAAGCAGCACAAAGATTCAAGATTTCAACGCGAAGCAAACGATAAAAGTCCACAACATTATGCACTGTGGAAATCTGGAAGAAAACTAGAAGACAATCTGAGAAACCAAGTGAAGAAACAAGTACCCAAATGCAACCAGACCAAGACCAGAAAAATTGAACCAACGACCCCATAACATGGCCGCGGAACCGCGGCCAAACCTAGCTTTTGGTCGCGGTTCCGCAGCTATATGGAGCACGTGTTGGTGCAATTTTGAGTCGGTGCGGTGGTGCGTTGACTAGACTTCTTTAGGGTATATTTGTAAATGCGGATGTGAATCGAATGTAACCCTAGGGTTTCTATGATCTATAAATAGAAACCCTAAACCTCTTTTTGAGGTATGCCACTTCTTGTGCCTCATTTCATTTTATCAAAATTCAGATCTGTAAATTTCTGTAATGTATGAAAAGAGCATCAAATAAAAATTAGAGTAAGTTTCTTTTATTGTCCTAGTTAAATTTTCTTTCCTGCCCTAGTATAGATCTTTATTATCTGCCCTAGTTAGATCTTTCATTATCTGCCCTAGTTAGATAGTTAGAAAATATTTTTCAATTCTCTAATGAGTGAATAGTCTCCTCGCTTGTTAGGGTTAGATTTGGGGAAGGCTTGAGAGATGAAGATCTCTCACCCCTTTCTTGCCCATCACACGTTTTTATAGGACTCCATGCATACATGCACACACCGCTCCCTACGGCACCCTATCCCACGAGGTAGCGGTGATACCGTAGTATAAACGACCGGTTGCGCATGTTTTCCATGGAGGTTAGGGTAATAATTAAGAAAGGAAGGACAATAACCTAGAGGAAGAAACATTGTTTCTTCCCGATGGTACTAATCCACTTTATTAATTATTACCATAACACCTCATAGATCTTAATTAGGGTATAGAAAGCGGTGAGGAATATTGACTTTCCAAACTTAACCTAAACCTAACCCTAGCAAGATTTTAATTCTAGTCTAGATTAACTTTAGTTTTTAGATTTAATCAATCCGACAACAATCGGAATTAACTCGTTAGAACAAATCAAGAATACACAAAATCCCTGTGGATCGATCCGTACTCACCAGCTAGTTACCAAGCGACGCCGTTCTTGATTGCGGTTATAAAAATTCTTTAGCAAATCAGTATACCGTAACGGGGGAGCTGAACCCATTCTCCGTGAATGAAGTCCGAAAGTATGAAGATGCAAAATACTTCTTACCAGATTTCGAAGACACGGAGAGATATCATAAACCGAAGGACAAAGCTATCACCACTATTCCGGTCTTCGGGAGTGATACCGAGGGGGAAGAAGAGATAGTTTATTCAGGGCCGCCCCAATGCGACATGCCGGGACCATCCATCCCTATGTTGATCTTCGGCAGCGACTCGGAAGATGAGGTCAATGCTGTATTCTCTGCTCGATCGTCGATACAAATCTTCGCCGATGAAGATCAAAGTTTGCAAGTTTCCATGGTTCCATAAGAGAATTACAAAGAGCTCGATGCACTTAATACTTATAGTGTGCATGAACTGCAAACATTCTATGCCCCCCCAGGCAAAAAGGTGAAAAGGCGATCCTATTCTACCGATCCGGGGAAACCAAAGTGGAAAAAGAAATTTGGCATGGCACGGATTCTACACTTGACAGGCTCCAGCCCATACGTCTGCCCAGATATTACACAGATGGATTAAAAAGACTATTGAAGCGCCAAGGATTACCCTTCAGACAGACTACTCGACAAACTCGGTTCTACAACAGTATCTGGAACGTCCCCGGAACTCAGCGAAAGTTGCCCAACGGGAGAATGGAAACGATCGGGCTTGGATATGTTCAATCCAAAAAATGGGAGCGAATCCATGGCAGCTACGTCATACATGACTTCGATGAAAAAGGAGACCTTCTGTTAAAAGACGCTGATCCTAAACCAAAACATGGTCCTGTCATCAAAACGCCGAGTCCGTCGTTTGAAGAACGGATGGACAAATTGATCAGGGAAGCGGGTCAAAAGGTCCGGGATGACCATAACCACGAGATGGCCATTTACGAGAAAGCCAGGATGCAGCGCCTCCATCAACAGGCCACGGAGAATGACAATGGTTCTCGTCGCCAGCCCGTCATACAAAAGACCCAGCGCAGAGGCAAAATAAACCAAAGAACGGAAAAAACGTTCGAGCAGCCCAGCGGGTCCGAGAAGCCACACGGGCAAGGGTCGAGCAGCCGGGATCCGTCCCTTATGAAGAAGATAGGCCGGGAATATTCTTTTCCCCAAGATAAGACAAAGAAGATATTCAATCTCGTCGTAAAGTATCAGATGATGACACTACTGGAGTCCAAGCACCCTGAGCAAGCGAACGAGGTCTCTCACCCAGACTATTGCTCTTATCACCGAGCAATAGGGCATCCTCTTGAAGACTGCTTCACCTTCAAGAACTAGGTCGAAGACCAGTATCAGCAAGGCAGGTTCACTCTATCCAGCAGCTGGAGGGTAACCCCACCACAGAAGCATGAACCGAAAACCACGAGAGCAGAACCAGATCAACATCAGTCTTGGAAGCGATCTCGTGCTTGTCATATGATAACACTATCAGAAGAAGAACCTGAGAATGTGGATGACTTCCTTTGGTGCTTCGAAAACAATGATGACGAGGTGATCTCAGAATTTCCACCGGCGCCGAAAGAGCTGGAAGATGGGATACATACTACTGCAGATGACCTCAAAAAAATCGATTTGGGGACAGCAAGTGACCCATGGCCGACGTTCGTCAGTGAGCTGTTGTCTGAAGAAAGGGTGGCTATGCTAAAAGACGTGCTCATGCAGCATAAAGATTGCTTCGCATAGAACTATTCCAAGATGTCAGAACTAGATCCAGAGATGGCTGTACACAAATTGGCAATATCCCCGGACGTCAAGCCGATCAAAAAAGCACAGAGAAGAATGCGGCTTGAGCTTTAGATGAGCATCAACGTCGAGGTCAAGAAGCTAATCGACTCTGACTTTATCCAAGAGGTTCAGTATCCTGATTGGATTGCCAACATCATACCAGTGATGAAGAAAAATGGAACGGTGCGCATATGTGTGGACTTTCGGGATCTCAATAAAGCCTGCCCGAAAGACGACTTCCCAGTACCAGTCACTAAGCTGATGATAGATAACAAATACACTCACGAAGTCTTCTCCTTCATGGACGGATCATCAGGATACAATCAAATAAAGATGCATCCCGAGGACTAGAAGCACACCGCTTTCCGGACCCCTTTGGGCATATTCTGCTACAAGGTGATGTCCTTCGGTCTAAAGAACGCCGGTGCCACCTATCAGAGGGCCATGACGAAGATCTTAGATGACCTCATACATGAAATCGTCGAATGTTATATCAACGACCTCGTAGTTAAAAGCAAATCATACGAGGAACATCTAGAGCATCTGAAGATCGTATTTCAATGCCTTTGGCAATACAACTTGAAGATGAACCCTCTTAAATGCGCGTTCAAAGTTTTCTCGGGCAAGTTTCTAAGATTCGTCATCCGACACCGAGGCATCGAGATAGACCCGTCAAAGATCAAGGCGATCTTGGAAATGCCCCCGCCAAAGACTCTCAAGCAACTGCGGTCTCTCCAAGGAAAGCTCGCGTATATCCGGCGATTCATAGCCAATCTCTTCGGCAAGTGCCATCCTTATAGTCACCTAATGAAGAAAGGGACCCCGTTCATCTGGGATCACAAATTCTAAAGCGCATTAGACAAAATCAAGAAATACTTATAGAATCCGCCAGTGCTAGCTGCTCCCGTTAAAGGAAAATCTCTCGTCCTGTACACAACAGCCCTCGAAGGTTCTTTAGGCGCGCTGTGGGCACAAGAAAACGACCAAGGGAAAGAGAGAACCCTTTATTATCTTAGTCGAGTTCTCCTGGGGGAAGAAAGCAATTACTCTCCTATTGAAAAACACTGCCTGGCGTTGATCTTCGCGATAACGAAGCTCAGACACTATGCGTTGGCACATGAGGTCCATCTCATATCGAAGGTGGATCCTCTCAAATATTTAATGTCAAAGGCTATATTAACGGGACGACTCGCTAAATGGGCCCTGCTCTTGATGGAGTTCTCGATAACTTATCGACCCCTCAAGGCAGTGAAAGGCCAGGCCATCGCCGACTTCCTCGCTGAGTATCCGATACCTGCCGAATCTCCCTTGAACTGCGAATTGCCAGACGAACACGCGTTTGACACAATCGACTGGGAGAAAAGAGAGAATGATACCTAATGGGAACTTTACTTCGATGGAGCATCTTCCATTAAAAAGCGCAAACAAAGCACCCCTATAATCAAATCAGGGGTAGGCCTCATCTTCGTGACTCCACAAGGAGGGTTAATGCGCTTTGCCTTCTCCTTAGCAGAGCCGAGGATGAATAATGAAGCCGAATACAAAGCTTTGATAGCAGGTCTCGAGATCGCTATTGACATGGGAATCGAAAACCTTCTCATATACGGAGACTCCCAACTGGTCGTTAGTCAAGTAAACGGCGACTATCAAACGTGCAAGCCAGAGTTGGTGAAGTATGGCGAGAGAGTACAGCAGCTGCTGACTCAAATTCCTTCCTACATCTTGGAAAGTATACCGCGTGCGGAAAATAGCAAAGCGGATGCGTTAGCCAAACTCGCTAAAGAATTGGCCGATGAGAACCTCGATGACGTAAGAATCGTGGTACAAAGTCATCGGGTTCTTGCACCGGAAGAAATATCTCCAGAATCGTCCGAGGAGAAGGGAGCGACCGAGCAAACAGCCCTACAAATAAAAGACCTGGAAAAGGTTACGGATTGGAGAGAAGTCCTTATAGACTACTTTAAATCCCGTCGAACACCTGAAGATGCGTCCTTAAGACATCAGCTTATGAAACGAGCTCTGTCTTTTGCTTTCATCAATGATACCCTGTATAAGAGATCATTTGACTCTTTATGGAAAAGATGCCTGGGACCTGAAGAGGCAAAGAGAGTCGTCCAAGAAACTCATGATGGACTCTGTGGTTCTCACCAAACCGGCCCGAAGATGAAGCTGAAGATCAAAAGGATGGGCTACTATTGGCCCACGATGATCCAAGACTGCCTCGAATACGTGAAGCAATGGCACTCATGCCAAATCCATGGGGACTTCATCCATCAGCATCCAAATCCACTACATCCAATGGTGGCTAGCTGGCCGTTCAAAATGCGGGGAACTGAGATAATTGGCCCCATCGAGCCAGCATCGTCCAGAGGACATCGGTTCATTTTGGCGACAACTGATTACTTCTCCAAGTGGGCGAAGCAGTACCGCTGAGGGAAGTGAATACGGAGAATATCCTCCATTTCTTCAAGACACACGTCATTTATCGGTTCGGCACTCCGCAACGGATCATCTCCGATAACGGGCCGGCCTATAGAAGCCACAAGAACAGCCGCTTCGCACAACAGCATAATAGAGACTGGAGATACTCTTCGGTCTATAATCCCCGAGCTAACGGTCTAGCTGAGGCTTTCAACAAGACCTTGACGAAGATCGTGAAAAAGACGGTGTCTCGAAATAAGAAGGACTGGCATGAGAGACTGCATGAAGCTCTCTGGGCGTATCGAACTATGTTCAAAATGGCTACGAACACAACGCCGTACGCATTGGTATTCGGTACGGAAGCGGTACTCCCCCTTGAGATAGAGTTACCCTCTCTACGTGTGGTAGTTCATTACGAGCTAACAGATGAAGAAAATGCTCACCTTCGGCTTGAGGAGCTCGATGCCCTTGATGAAACCCGGCTCATAGCGCAACAAAATCTGGAGGCTTATAAAGCAAAGACGACGCATTCATATGAGAGATTGACTAGGCCAAGAACATTCCGCCAAGGCGAACTCGTGCTAGTGGTCAAAAGACCTATGATCCCTAATCGCGCTAAACGGGGGAAATTCGAGCCGAACTATGAAGGCCCGTTTATCATAGACAAAGTTTACCAGGGTGGAGCCTACCTACTTATGGACATACATGGTGAAAGACCTTTCCGGCCAATAAACGGTCGTTTCCTGAAAAAATACTACGCCTGACGAGTCACGACCTAGGTCAACGATAGATGACGACGCCTATGTCCGCTTGCTATCTTCCTAAGCCCAAACTCTATAAGTAGTAACCGGCGACGGACCGAAACGTCTTTAAACTAACCATGGACGGAAACGTCCTTAAACTAACTACGGACCGAAACGTCCTTAAACTAACGACGGACCAAAACGTCCTTAAAATAATGATGGACCACTATGTCCTAAAACTAAATGATGACCGAAACGTCGTTAAACTACTACAGACCCGCGGTATCCTCAGGCTGACGTGGTATTAAAAAAAGGTACGTCCATAAGCAAGATGGGCACGGATGAAAATCCGAAAGGGCTCCGTGAGTAAAAACAGCAGGGCTACCGGCGAGTTTTGTGAAAACCCGAAAGGGCGCAATCTCGTTAAAAGACACCTGCAAGGTCCTCTCGACCTTGTGGGGAGAAAATACCTGCGTGAGATCCTTACGACTCACAAAGGAGCAACATACTTAGGGATCTCCACGATTCCTGAAGAGAAATTACACTTACATGATCCTCACGACTCGTAAGGAAAACCCTCTTATGAGACCCTCATGGCTCATAAGATTCAAAAGTCTTGAGCTACAGGGATCTGAAACTGTTCTTAAGCGGCCACCACAACCTCCAATGCTGCCCTACAAGCGGCTCAATGCTGACCCTTGTATGCAATCCATGGGCGCGAATAAACATTGCTCTAACAAAGTCCTATCCGCGACTAGGGATATGTTTACACAGTGAACCCCACTTGTAAACCCTCTCGACTTATAAGGAGGAAACACTCTTGTAAGATCCTTACGACTTATAAGAGACCATGCACTTAGGAATCCTCACGATCCCTAAGGAGAAAGCTTGTAAGAGCACGGCGGCGCCCCGGCCGTCAATCCGACGCCGGAATGCGGAAGCGGTGATAAACTTTAATTTTGCGGACATTGCAAACCGGCACCACCGCGCACTAAACTCCGGATCGTAACCATTAACAAGTCTAAGCTAACTAGAAGATGGGTTAGAGATGTACCGACTGATCCGAGTCCTCCGGTCTTCATCTCCGCTCCG
This sequence comes from Agapanthus africanus, assembly GCA_030015575.1. Taxonomy (NCBI): domain Eukaryota; kingdom Viridiplantae; phylum Streptophyta; class Magnoliopsida; order Asparagales; family Amaryllidaceae; genus Agapanthus; species Agapanthus africanus. The sequence goes on from JASDDO010000026.1 coordinate 203,175,609, forward strand.
ATCTCCTCGCGGGATCTCCGTCCGTCTCCTCCTCGTCAGAAAGGGTACCACATCGCCTGTAGCTTTTACGGGCTCCCACCTCAATACCGAGGCAACTCGGGCGCGAAGCTGGCGAATCGACGCGTCCAAGATTTGCTGTAGGAAGTGTAGTGTAGAGTGCATGTCTCACTTTGGGGTTTGTTGCCATTTGTAGATGATGGAGGAAACAAGATAAGAAAAATGGTGCTTGCATTTTTCTTAGCATGAAAAGAGATCAAGAATGAAAAACACTCTCAAAGATGAAGCTCTCATCTTCTTCTCACTCAACCATGAAAAACTTATCAACTTAGAAAATGGAGGAGGAAAGAATATGAAGCATTAAGGGAGGTGAGTGTAGGAGAGAACAAGAGGTGACCACATCAAGAGACAAGAAAACATCAAGCATGCTTCATTTAAATCCAACCATACCCTTTCTAATCTCATTAAAGCAAGTGATGGAGTAAAAGATATGAAGCTATCATAATCAATCTTTATGCAAGAAACCCCCTCCACAAATGTTATTTGCACAATTGCAAATAACCCCCTCCATCGGAAAAGTCCGGCCGGGAAAGAACAAAGGAAAACCGGCCGGAACGGAATGCAAACTGGCAACTCCAGAAAACTGGTCCCGTAATAAATTACAGGAAAACCCCGATACTGTGCATACACACCCGCATCTGTATTCCGTCTGGATACAAATGAAAAGAGACAAAATCTACACTGTACTAAACTAGGACCGGCTTAAACCAAAGCCGGCTAGTAATATCCGTTCGATCCTGATCCGTGCAATACCGCACGTATCTGATCGAACCCTGCCATATACCTATACGGCTACTAGTACAAACTGTCCGATCCTGATCCGAGCAATACCGCACGTTTCTGATCGGACCCTGCCATATCTCCATACGGCCTCTACAGCGTTTCGCCCGAAAGCTGAGTAACTAAAAGTGTGGCGGACTCTAAAGACTCGTCAATACTATGGCTGTGGATTTAACCACTAGCACGTCAGAGGTATAAGCCAATACGTAACGGGCCACCAGCTATTGACTAAAAGGGACGTCGATGAGCGAACTCATCCTGACACCCTACTGAGCCTGTCAGTGACAATATCCGTACAGTCCGGTCCGTTCGTCTATGAGCATCGCATATCGGGCCTAGGGGGTGGGTAAAAGTCAGACCCCCAAAAGCGGTACAAGTCGTGTCGGAGTGTAGCCCAGAACACCCTGAGATACTACTGGAATACCTACCAGTAAATCTCCTGCCTTGGCCAAGGACTTCGTGTAATGGCTCTCCTAGACACAGCGCGACCTCACCCCCAATACCGGGAGAGACGAACCCCCGAAGATCCGCTCACTGCCTCCATGTGGCTCGGGACTGTACCCAACTAAAACCTGTTTGCACGACTCCTTTGAGCCGTGGTAGGGTAGTAATCAAAGCACAGTGGGAACTCACACGAGACAAATGACGTTCCCCAGGTCGATGAACTAACCTGTACACATGTCACCTGGGAACTGCTATCTGACGTCAGGTATAAGACCAACTAGTATGTTCCCGGCGAGTCCTGTCCGGTGTACTCATAACCCAATGAGCACCTGTATACATCTTAGGTGAACCAACTGACACCAGTGGCCTGTGAGACCGGCCACCGCCCCTCGTCGGGGTCTCGACTGTATACACTAGTCTACTCTGGAGAATCGATGCCCTGTCTCGAAACTCCCACGACTAGGGACCTTTTAAGGATGTGCTTATAGACTACCAGCTCCCACGTATATGATCGCCCTCATACTGCCGGTAGTTAAGCAAGAATCCTAGGGGCTCTATCAACGTGCAATAGCGACATGTCATGTCACCTTAAGCAGTACACGATGACAAAGGTAAACCAGATAGCATACTATCATCTCGAGTAAGACTGTCGTACCGGGATAGGTCCTCCCTCAATCATTGCAATCACGTGCCTGTGATCCAATAATTGACTCTGAGGGCACTATCTCCAACAATCTCCCACTTGCACTCAAGGCTAATTATTGCGATGTCGCATACTCACGGCCCGTGTGATACCGAACACCCAACTCCTCTACTAGTCAGTCTCACAAAGCTCGTTTGCGAGACTATTGCGTTCGAGGAATAGCCTCAGCGAGTGGATCCGCTCTGATGTTTCTTTTTATGTCTCTCTCTATATCTCAAGTTCGCGGAGAAAGCCATTTCCCGAAATGAGCAATACCTGTCTTCGAGTGTCTGGATGTCTGATGGGACCGAGCTCATAAATGAACTCCAAATCCAAACTTCTTAGACTGTATCGTTAACTGAGCTTAATCAGTATCCTGCGCCATGCCACCCTCAGTATTGCCTTGGATCACCTGTCCAAAATACTGCCCCTCGTCAGAAGGAAAACTATAACTCTGACAACCTCCTTGTCATCCAGGTCACCTTGGAAGCCTGGAGTGATAACCGTCTCCTAAAGGAGGCAGTCGTTATCATATCCCTAGAACATCCACTTATGTTCTAAAACTGCTTCCGACTGTTTCTCCAGGATTGGATCAATGTCAACTTATCGCATCTAGTGCAAGAACAACATCTGGTGTGGTACTTGACCTCTCATGATTGACTCAATTGCCTAAGCAAGTGATCTGCCAATCATGCGCATCCCTCTCTACTTTAGTCTATAAGACACCTTTAGAGAGGGTGACTCCATTACCTGCAGGTACACTACCGTGCCAGGAGTCGTCCATTCTAAATACTCTTAGAATGCTGTCAAAGTACCCTGATTGGGAAACCACCCAAATCTAGATCTAAAACCATAGATCCAGTAACCAGTATGTCTGATATAATGTCCAAGTCCCATGTGGAGAAACCACTGTGTGACGACCAAAGTATAACCGATCGTAGTATAGGAGTTTCCGTTCCTACTTTGTGTATGTCATCCAAATACCATGACATCACACCCTACTCCCTTTTCAACAGATCCATCCCCTATTCTGATGACGTCAAACCTATGACTGTCACATCAGAAATAGATGATCTATCTCCGCTACATCTGCTTTAGTCTATAAATAGATATAAGCCTGATGTCCACCAATGCTTCCGCTGCTCCCACTGACTACGACAACCCTCTGGCAGAGTCATATAGACGTGCACTTCTAAAGCTAGTTTAGAACGACGCTATACTCATCCTCCTGCCGGGTCTCGCAGTCTGGAACAACAACAATGGCAAGTGTGGGTAAACAAGAACTTCCCTGTCACCGTCCTTGAGGCTACCGGAGTACCTCTCGGGTGCCTGAAGTTACCCACCTTATCTGCGGAGTGGCCAATGGAATGTCAAATCAGATTGAATCTTTAGGTTCCTTATCAAATCTTCAGTAATCGTTTGCGGTTCTGGAATCACTTCCAGTTCTACCATACTCCCACTACTGTTTTTGAAAAAATCCATTTTTATTAAACTGTGGCGAATCAAGAACAATATCACTATTGATCTTCAAGATGGTAGAAAGTCAACCCTCGTCATAGCCTGGGTCAACCCACAAACAGCCATTACAGAAACGTGCCTTGAGTTGTCCAGTGTCTGGTTTTAATCATAAGCCGGGTAACTCCCCGTACCTTAACAACGTTAAGATATGAACTGTTCTACATCCAATATAGAACCAGAGGCACTGATTTAATTTAACCAGATTCAAATCATGCAGCTGTCTCCAGTGCATGTCAACTAAATGGAGAGAGGCCGATCAGCGTTACTCAACTTAGGAATGCTTCCAATTATGAGTAACCTGAAAGAGAATCAATTTCTCTTTATCATTACTATCAACTGAATACCATACACAAGTATCTACATCTTCGATCACTTTGAAGAATCCTGATACTTGCTACACTTGGTTCTCTACTCTATTCAAATACCTATAACTCCTCAAAACTCAGACCCTGTGTTTCTACGAAACACATGTCTAAGAACTAGAGAAGTTAAAAGTAAACCGAATATAGTATGAGGACCATCCCCTCTGTCCTAATGGACACTGGACAACATACAATACTCTGTATAAGTCCGCTGAGTCTAACAACTCTTTCACTGTGTGTCGCAGGTTGAAAACTGTACTTATGGTTAAGAAGAATTACACCGCTGTTTAATGCTCCTTACCTAACCATCCACTGATATAGGTAAATGTCATCGACATAATATCAAAAGGTATATCTCACTCTGTGAAAATAGACGTACAGATATATCAATTTGAAATTGGTGCACAACAGCGGATATTCAAAACCAAATATTTGCCGACCGGCAAACAGCCCAGGTGATCTCCTCAAATATCCCCGATTACAACGAATCCCGATATAATGAGGATGATCACCCAATTCCCAATAACTTACTCCCACTCATCATCTGTAAAACCACACAGATGTGAGAATCAAACCTGGTAAATACATACCCTGGAGCAAGTGTCCAATCGGGAAATCAGTTTTCTTTTAACAGTACACAGTTGAACTGAAACATTGAAATGTTTCGATGGGGTATCCTGGTATTCCTAGTAATGCCTCTACCATTATCCAGATTCACAACTATAACCGCATAATTCTTTGCCACCTCTCCAAATCCCTTTATATGTCTTTAGTCGTTACCTTCTGCACACCCCTTAGGCGAAATGGTTTTCTTCCTTCCCTACCATTCGGCACCAGCCTATGGTTTGGAAGAAGACTATCCAATAAGCATAATGGGTGTACTGTCCTAGTCCTAGGAGCACTCGCAATGCGAGAGAAGGTGAAGATAAAAGACAACTGAATAAACCTTATTCCTATTTCTCCTGGACCAGAATCCATCCCCGAACTGGAACAAGTTCCTTTCGAGTTCGTATATAACCATACGATGGATTATCCAATAAACTGTGGATCTTCGTAGTGATACGGAGTGTCCTGGAGAAATACAAAGGTGATTTAGGATTGGCGAAGAAAAACTTGGTTTGGTCGTGAATATCAGTCGCAATTTACTTTGCCCTCTTACTAATCCCTTGCTTTGTCTTAATCCTAATACCTTCTGCACACCATCGTTATGCTAATTGGTTTTCTTTATTCCCTACTGTTCGGCACCAGCCTAAAGTTTGGAAGAAGACTATCCAATTTGCGTAATAGGTGTACTATCTCCTAAACCAAGGAGTACTCGCAACCTGAGAGAAGGTAAAAGGAAAAGACAACTGAATAATCCTATCCGTTTTCTCCAGAACCGGAAACCATCCTCGAATTCCTTCGAGTTCGTATCTAACCATACGATGGCTTTGTCCAATGGAAATGGACGTTCGCAGTAATACGGGGTGTCCTGGAGAAAAGGGTAAAAGTAGGAGTGGTAATGAGGTCTGCAACTCTGATAATCCAAAAGCCAGTGTAAAGAAGGTTCGGTTAACTTGGTCTCTGAGTCATAGTCTTAGGGTCGGGTCAATGGTCGCTGCCAGAGAGAGAGAAAAGAAACACTCAGCGTGCACTCTAACCTAGATCAGAATGGTTATCACTTTATCTAATTTGGAAACCTCCCACTATACCTCAAATTCTCCTCCAAACCTGAAAGAAGAATTAGTCGGGGTCACCCGAGGAGTAAACTAACTCATCAATGGGAATCGGGATCCAACTCTCATCGCATGATAACGTGACGTAATTCGCTCACGTCATCACACTCCAGAAGGTATGCGCATATCTAGCAAATTTCAGTTCTTTTGAAACTCCCGATGTGATTTCTGCCCCATGCTCTTATGACCTTGACTAAGGCCAACAAATCATAAGTCACATGTCAAGTTCTACCCGTCATTGTCCAGGTTGATTTGAACCCACCCGTACAAGCCCTTGACTAGGGCCAACAAGGCTATACGACTGTCCCAAACCAACGCATCTATCTATGCTGCATATGAATAACCAACAGCTACCAAACACTGTGCCTTGACTATGGCCAACAAACACAGCTTGAATACTATTGACTACCCATATGAAACGACGGAGGGCTACGAATGGTTTCTGGCGAAAACCTTTAACGTAGTGAACTTGATATCGTTGAAGGAACGGATAGCTTTTTAGAAAATATAGTGACGAAAACCTTTACTAAAGAGGTCACTCCCGGTGAAGGGATCTCGGCTCTTTCCCCATAGAATGAGGTGCAGGATATTCCAACTGAATACCACGGTGCAAAGCAAAAGTGATCGGCTATAGTGAAGTTAATGCCCTGACGCAAACTTCTGTCCAAGGGGTCACTCCCGGTGAAGGGATCTCGGCCCTTGCCTCGTCGACTGAGGAGCAAGATATTCTAAATGAATACCACGATGCAAAACAAAAGTGAACGTCCTTGCAATAACAGCTTTTTGAAAAGTGTTCCAACAACATCAGATTAGGTTTGTTTAACTTGCATTGATCCGAATCAATACAGTCCCATCAATTGATCACACCACAAAGAACGAAAATATACTGACGTACGTATATGCCATCCGCATTCGCCACTGGGTCCCGTCATCACCCGTTAGGTTAGCTAACTAACGGCAGAGCGGGGACTGGACTAGCGCGGATGAAAAACATATACAACATCTACTAATATATAGTATTTCGCTCAAGGCGTGAATAAAATGCAACATCACAGAAATGTACAGCATCACAGAACAATACAGATATCTGGGATCCCCGGGTTTCACAGAGCCACTACTGAAACCCGACGTTCCCCTGGTCGTGTGGATAGCCTGTGCAATGAAATCCTATACCCCCTACGAGTGCGGCGAATAGCCAGCCAATCCTGGAGTGAAGCCCCCTCCGTCCCAATGCAATGAGATGCGGGCTTGTTGCCTTCTAGAACCCGGCTATCCGTGCACCCCTCCGCGGGGTAATCCTAGTACCGAATGTAAAATATACATACACCGGGTACATCGACCGCAACCAGGTCGTGCCCCAAAAGAATAATACAAACAGGCAGTGACGGCAGTCCACATGTCGGACGCTCGCCCCGCAATATCAAATGTACATAATACAACAGCACTGTACTAGCATTGCATCCAGGCTATCCCCCACGACGGATCCGTAACAACACAGCATAAACACAGAACATAAACGTGAAAGTCACGTTCGCAAATCCGTCTAACCGGGCTATAGCAGTTAGACCGGATTTACCGATCGAGTGACATTCACGGTCGCAGATATAATGTAAATACTGTGAAAAATTTGTTTAAAATTTTCCGATTGATCAAACCTTAACAAGTGGGCCCCCAATCAAAACTGTAGCACTCACAGAAAACCTGGGCCCAATTTTAATATCCCAAAACCCCTAAAATAAGCCCACAAGCCCACTGAAAGAAATTGGTGAAGTGAAGCCTCATTCCTGCGGCGGAAGCGCGGCCAATGAGGGGCTAAGGCCGCGCTTCCGTGGTCGTAAGGTATGATCACTTTACCAAATTTTTGCAGTAGTCTTAGAGCTCCCTGCACATCATTCTGAGACAACCTGAAAAATTTTTGGACTCAAAAAAAATTCGACAGAAACTGATGTGCTTGAAAAATGCGGTTTCGGGATTTTGTTCGATCGGAAACGTAAAACACATTAAACCAAGCTAGACGAAGTTAATGGCGAGGCTCTGATACCACTGTAAGTGCACGGCGGCGCCCCGGCCTTCAATCCGACGCCGGAATGCGGAAGCGGTGATAAACTTTAATTTTGCGGACTTTACAAACCGGCACCACCGCGCACTAAACTCCGGATCGTAACCATTAACAAGTCTAAGCTAACTAGAAGATGGGTTAGAGATGTACCGACTGATCCGAGTCCTCCGGTCTTCATCTCCGCTCCGATCTCCTCGCGGGATCTCCGTCCGTCTCCTCCTCGTCAGAAAGGGCACCACATCGCCTGTAGCTTTTACGGGCTCCCACCTCAATACCGAGGCAACTCGGGCGCGAAGCTGGCGAATCGAGGCGTCCAAGATTTGCTGTAGGAAGTGTAGTGTAGAGTGCATGTCTCACTTTGGGGTTTGTTGCCATTTGTAGATGATGGAGGAAACAAGATAAGAAAAATGGTGCTTGCATTTTTCTTAGCATGAAAAGAGATCAAGAATGAAAAACACTCTCAAAGATGAAGCTCTCATCTTCTTCTCACTCAACCATGAAAAACTTATCAACTTAGAAAATGGAGGAGGAAAGAATATGAAGCATTAAGGGAGGTGAGTGTAGGAGAGAACAAGAGGTGACCACATCAAGAGACAAGAAAACATCAAGCATGCTTCATTTAAATCCAACCATACCCTTTCTAATCTCATTAAAGCAAGTGATGGAGTAAAAGATATGAAGCTATCATAATCAATCTTTATGCAAGAAACCCCCTCCACAAATGTTATTTGCACAATTGCAAATAACCCCCTCCATCGGAAAAGTCCGGCCGGGAAAGAACAAAGGAAAACCGGCCGGAACGGAATGCAAACTGGCAACTCCAGAAAACTGGTCCCGTAATAAATTACAGGAAAACCCCGATACTGTGCATACACACCCGCATCTGTATTCCGTCCGGATACAAATGCAAAGAGACAAAATCTACACTGTACTAAACTAGGACCGGCTTAAACCAAAGCCGGCTAGTAATATCCGTTCGATCCTGATCCGTGCAATACCGCACGTATCTGATCGAACCCTGCCATATACCTATACGGCTAATAGTACAAACTGTCCGATCCTGATCCGTGCAATACCGCACGTTTCTGATCGGACCCTGCCATATCTCCATACGGCCTCTACAGCGTTTCGCCCGAAAGCTGAGTAACTGAAAGTGTGGCGGACTCTAAAGACTCGTCAATACTATGGCTGTGGATTTAACCACTAGCACGTCAGAGGTATAAGCCAATACGTAACGGGCCACCAGCTATTGACTAAAAGGGACGTCGATGAGCGAACTCATCCTGACACCCTACTGAGCCTGTCAGTGACAATATCCGTACAGTCCGGTCCGTTCGTCTATGAGCATCGCATATCGGGCCTAGGGGGTGGGTAAAAGTCAGACCCCCAAAAGCGGTACAAGTCGTGTCGGAGTGTAGCCCAGAACACCCTGAGATACTACTGGAATACCTACCAGTAAATCTCCTGCCTTGGCCAAGGACTTCGTGTAATGGCTCTCCTAGACACAGCGCGACCTCACCCCCAATACCGGGAGAGACGAACCCCCGAAGATCCGCTCACTGCCTCCATGTGGCTCGGGACTGTACCCAACTAAAACCTGTTTGCACGACTCCTTTGAGCCGTGGTAGGGTAGTAATCAAAGCACAGTGGGAACTCACACGAGACAAATGACGATCCCCAGGTCGATGAACTAACCTGTACACATGTCACCTGGGAACTGCTATCTGACGTCAGGTATAAGACCAACTAGCATGTTCCCGGCGAGTCCTGTCCGGTGTACTCATAACCCAATGAGTACCTGTATACATCTTAGGTGAACCAACTGACACCAGTGGCCTGTGAGACCGGCCACCGCCCCTCGTCGGGGTCTCGACTGTATACACTAGTCTACTCTGGAGAATCGATGCCCTGTCTCGAAACTCCCACGACTAGGGACCTTTTAAGGATGTGCTTATAGACTACCAGCTCCCACGTATATGATCGCCCTCATACTGCCGGTAGTTAAGCAAGAATCCTAGGGGCTCTATCAACGTGCAATAGCGACATGTCATGTCACTTTAAGCAGTACACGATGACAAAGGTAAACCAGATAGCATACTATCATCTCGAGTAAGACTGTCGTACCGGGATAGGTCCTCCCTCAATCATTGCAATCACGTGCCTGTGATCCAATAATTGACTCTGAGGGCACTATCTCCAACAAAGCTCACCTATGAGATCCTCATGACTCGCAAGGAGAAATACCATTATGAGATCCTTACGGCTCATGAAGTCAAAAGCCTTAGTCGACAGGATCCTAACCCTGTTCGCTAAGCCACCTTTGTTCGACATCGACAGAGGCAAATGATGATTCGCTCCTGGCAATATCCCAGTTGTAGCGGTGCTGATGCCTAAATCAGTGTCTAATTCTAAGCTTGCAGCAAAAAGCTAGCGAGCCACACATGCTTAGGAAATAGCCGAAATAATGGGACAACATGCAACAAAATCAGCAAGTAAAAACGTATGCATACAAAAATAGCCGAAATGATTGGGCAACTCGCAATAAAAAGCAGCGAATAAAAATAAAACAAATATCCGAAATGATTAGGCACCGCGAAAAATAGCTGAAATGATTGGGCAATCGTGACCTTCGCAATATAAAAGCTAAAATGATAGAGCATCGCGGAAAGAAATAAAAAAGAAAAATAAATATAATGAAATTTTTGCCCTACAGGTGAGATCACATCAATCCCTGTATACAATCCAGGGGCACAAACAAAGAAGGAATCACACCTTCTCTCCCCGGGTTCCATCCAAAAGAGAGCCAAGTCTCAACGGTTCACAATGCAGCCTGGAGATCATCTCAACATTCCTCTTTTTACAATAGACACAACATCAACAAATCGGAGCTGCGACGAAATTCCCAGTTCCATAACTCGGTGGTGCACAGATGACCGAGAGTCAAACCCCGACTCCGTGAAATGCAGATAAAGTCAACCCTTCCTGGTTACGTAGAACGCGGCTTATGTCAATCCTGACCCCGTGGGAAACATCCAGAGCGGATCCTGATCCTCGCAGAACACGGCTATGACCCCGTGGGAAGCATCCAGAGCGGAGTCTGGTCCTCGCAGAACACGGCTATGACCCCGTGGGAAGCATCCAGAGCAAAATTTCTAGTCACGTGGAACACGGCCTATGTCAATCCTGACCCTGTGGGAAACGTCCACAGCAGAGCCTGGTCCTCGCAGAATACGGCTATGACCCCGTGGGAAGTATCAAGAGCAAATTCCTGGTTACGTAGAATGCGGCTTATATCAATCCTGACCCCGTAGGAAATGTCCAGAGCGGATCCTGGTCCTCGCAGAACACAGCTATGACCCCGTGGGAAGCATCCAGAGCGGAGCCTGGTCCTTGCAGAACAAGGCTATGACCCCGTGGCAAGCATCCAGAGCAAAATTCCTGGTCATGTAGAACACGACCTATGTCAATCCTGACCCTGTGGGAAACGTCCAGAGCGGAGCCTGGTCCTCGCAGAACACGGATATGACCCGTGGGAAGCATCCAGAGAAAAATTCCTGGTCACATGGAACACGTCCTATTTCAATCCTGACCCCGTGGAAAACGTCCAGAGCGGAGCCTGGTCCTCGCAGAACACGGCTATGACCCCATGGGAAGCATCCAAAGCAAATTCCTGATTACGTAGAACGCGGCTTATGTCAATCCTGACCCCGAGGGAAACGTCCAGAGCGGATCCTGGTCCTCGCAGAACACGGCTATTGTTGGATATAGTGCCCTTAGAGTCAATTATTGGATCACAGGCACGTGATTGCAATGATTGGGAGAGGACCTATCCCGGTAGGATAGTCTTACTCGAAATGATAGTATGCTATCTGGTTTATCTTTATCATCGTGTACATGCTTTAGGTGACATTACAGGTCACTATTACACATTGATAGAGACCTTAGGATTCTTACTTGACTACCAGCAGTATGATGGAGATCATATACGTGAGAGTTTGGTAGTCTATAAGCACATCCTTAAAGTGGTCCCTAGTCGTAGGAGTTTCAAGACTGGGCATCGATACTCCATTAGTAGACTAGTGTATACAGTCGAGACCCCGACGAGGGGCGGTGGCCGGTCTCACAAGCCATTGGTGTCAATTGGTTCACCTAAGATGTATACAGGTGCTCATTAGGTTATGAGTACACCGGACAGGACTCACCGGGAACATGCTAGTTGGTATTATACCTGACGTCAGATAGCAGTTCCCTGGTGACATGTGTACAGGTTAGTTCATCGACCTGAGATCGTCATTTGTCTCGTGTGAGTTCCCACTGTGCTTTGATTACTACCCTACCACGGCTCAAAGGAGTCGTGCAAACAGGTTTTAGTTGGGTACAGTCCTGAGCCTCATGGAGGCAGTAAGCGGATCGGCAGGGGTTTCGTCTCTCCTGGTATTGGGGGTGAGATCGCGCTGTGTCTAGGAGAGCCATTACACGAAGTCCTTGGCCAAGGCAGAAGATTTACTGGTAGGTATTCTAATAGTATCTCAGGGTGTTCTGGGCTACACTCCGACACGACTTGTACCGCTTTTGGGGGTCTGACTTTTACCAACCCCCTAGGCCCGACATGCAATGCTTATAGACGAATGGACTGGACTGTATGGATATTTTCACTGACAGGCTCAGTGGGGTGTCAGGATGAGTTCGCTCATCGACCTTCCTTTTGGTCAATACCTAGTATCCCGTTACGTACGGCTAGTACCACTGACGTGCCAGTGGTTAAATCCACAGCCAAAGTATTGACGAGTCTTTAGAGTCCCCCACAGACAGTTTCTCAAATTTCGGGCGAAACGTTGTAGAGGCCGTATGATATATGGCAGGGTTTGATCATATACGTGCAGTAGTGCATGGATCGTGATCGGACGGATCATACTAGTGAGCTTTGGTTTAAGCCGGATCCTAGTATTAGATTTGTTGGATTACTTTAGTCTCATCGCATTCGCATTCAGTCGGAATGCGGATGCAGGTATGTATATACAGGTGAGGGGTATCCTTGTGATCTGTCACGAGTTTACTTTAGATGTTGCCGTATCATTTTGTTGTTGTAAACATTTGGGTTAATGTTTACAAATGGAAATAATGAGCTAGAAATCATGATTAGGAGCATTAATTGTGACATATGCACAAGTGGTGACTCATGGTCTCTTTCTTTGTGCATGTGTCACATTATGTGATTGATTTATGGGTTGAAATGAGAGGAAGAGAGAGAAGGGCAGCCATGGTAAGGGTTGGCTCTTGTATTATTCTTCACTCTCACTCTCTCATTTCATCATACAACACAAGAAAAAGAAAGGCTTCTTCTTCTTCTTCCTCTAGCTCACAACCTCCATTGATGGTTTCATCTTTAACCTCTATCCATACACTCTCATGCGTTGAGAATCAATGGATGCAAGAGACAAAGTGATCACACACATTCTCTACATCACCTTGGACAAGTCGGCTAGCAAACTTCGTGTCCGAGTTGCTTCGGACGAAGCGGGAGCCCGTAAAAAGACTTCTTGATGTGGTGCCCTTCTGACGAGGAGACCGGAGATCGGAGATGCCGTGAGGAGCTAGAGATAGTGGCCAAAGACCGAAGGACACGGATCGATCGGTATCGCCTTCTAACCCTTCTCTAGTTTGCTAGTTATAGGTTGATAGTTCGAGCCGAGATTAAAGTCTGTGATAGCGCCGGTTTCCAGTTTTGAAAAAGTTTTCGTTTCCGTATTTTGGCCTCGACAGACGGCCAGGGCGCTACCGTAGACTTCATGGTATCAGAGCCAGGACATTAACCTTTACTAGCTTATTCTAACGTGTTTAAAATATCGATGGAACAAAATTTCCGAAACCGCAATTTCAAAAACGAAGTTTTTGTCAAATTTTTTTTGTCGTCGAAAAATTATTTTGAGTATTGCAGAAAATCAGGCAGGCTTTTCTAAGAACACTGCAGAATTTTTGTTGAAAGAGCTCACGGTAGCGCCGTGGAACCGCGGCCGTACCCCCGTTTTAGCCGCGGTTCTACCGCAGTACTGTAGCGTCAATGCACCAAATTTTCTACAGTGGTCTCTGACTTGGAATTGCGGTTTGTGGTATTTTTATTTTTGGCCCAGATTATTTTAAGTACTGGGAATTGTGCTTGGGGCCCACTTCGGGAAATTTTGTCGATTGAAAAATTTAAATATGTTGGTTCACAGTGCTTACTTTATATCTGTGACCATGAATGTCATTTGATCAGTAAATCTTGTCTAAATGATATAACCCTTTCAGACGGATTTGCGAACGTGACATTTACGTTGATGTTCTGTGTTTGCGCTGTGCTGTTGCGGATTTGTCGTGGTGGATAGCCTGGATGCAATGGTAGTATAGTTTGGTTATATTTGTACATTTGATATTGCGGGGCGAGCATCCGACATGTGGACTGCCGTCACTGCCTGTTGTAAGTCTATGCTACTTCTCCCGGTACTTTCGGGCATGCGGAATTTGACGAAAAACGATTTTCTTAGAGGTGGTAACATGGACTCAAAACCGGATCTTTGTTAAACATCTATCTAACAACCTAATTAGGAGTTGTGAACTACTCGGTTAGGGGGTTATACCTTTCTTTCTTGAACTCCTTCGTCTTCAAGCCTCGATGGTTGTCCGGATCGGCTTCACTCCGTCGTCTCCTTGCGCCGAAGATAGATCCACCTGAAAGCTTCTACCTTTGGCTCCTTCTTCGAACTTTGAAGAAACTAGTTCACTCGGTTTGCTAAACCTTGTGAACTAGAGTGAGTAGAGAAGAGTTTGTATGGGATTTTATCTATGGTTCTTGGTTCTCAACTCATGAGACAAGTGAACCATAGAGTCAAGAGAGGGAGAGCAAGAGGAGGAGATGAGAGCTCAAGAACCAGAGAGAGAATGAGCACGAAAGAATGAGAGAAGACTTTTCTCATTTGGTTCTCATAATCCAAAACAATCATAACATATCATATCAATCAAGTATTATGTGATGGTTTAAGCAACCATAGCCATATCATTTCATGCACTCATTTTGCACAAAAGAGCAAGCAAGCAAAAGTCTTTGCCATGAAATGATAGCTATAGTTATCATGATGGTCAACTAGTCAAGCCTAGTCAACCGGTCAACAAAGTCAACAAGTCAACAAAGTCAACAAGTCAACAAAGTCAACCCCTCAACAACCATGTCACCATAATACTCAATTAATATAATTGTTAATCACATATCATATTCTCATTAGGGTTGAGCAAAAAGTCAATAGTCAACGGTCAACGGTCAACAACCCTAATGAGAATCCTCTGCCTCTGTCTCTCCGTCAACTGTGCATACACACCCGCATCCGCGTTCCGAGGAACACGAATGCATACTGGATAAATCCAATCCCAAAAGGTACACTAGGATCTGGCTTAAACCAAAGCCCGCTAGTATAAACTGTCCGGACACTGTCCGTGCACAAGTGCACGGATGTGACCGAACCCTGTCGCAAAACCATGCAACCTGTCGCAAAACCATGCGACCTCTACTCTTTTGCCTAAAGGCGAATAGCTTTCTGTGTGGGACTCTAAAGACTCGACACTACGCTGGCAGTGGGTTTAACCACAGACCGCAAGCGGCACTAGCTGTGCGTAACGGTCCCCATGTAGATGCCGACAAGAAGACTGACGAGGCGAAACCCATCTGAACTTCTACTGAGCCTGAATGTGACATTCTCCGTACAGTCCGGTCTGTTCGTCTGATACATCGCATGGCGGGCCTAGGGGGCGGTAAACGTCAGTCCCCCAATAGCGGTACAAGTCGTGTCGGAGTGAAGCCCAAAACACCCTGAGATAACACTGGAAGCCAACCAGTATATCTCGTTTGCCCTGGCCAGGGACTACTCGTGTAATGGCTCTCCTAGACACAGCGCGATGTCAACCCCCAATACCGGGAGAGACGAATCATGTCTAACCGTCACTTCCTCCAAGTGCTTCGGGACTGCACCCAACTACCACCTGTTTGCACGACTCCTTTGAGCCGTGGTAGGGTAGTAATCAAAGTACAGTGGGAACACACTCGAGGCGAAGTGACAGTGTCAAGTCAGCGGACTAAGCTGTACTCATGTCACCTGGGAACTGATAACTGACGATAGGCATAATACCAACTAGTCAGTTCCCGAAGAGTCCTGTCCAGTGTACTCGTAACCTAACGAGCACCCGCATACTATCTCCAGTACGAAGTACTGATGGCTGTGGGACAGACCATATCCCACTCTGGGATGAGAAGCGCATGCGCCAGTCTACTCCGGAGTATCGATGCCCTGTCTCGATAGTCCTGCGACTAGGGACCTGCATAAGGATGTGCTTATAGATTACCCAGCCCCACTAGTGTGACTGCCATCACAACGCTGGTAATCAAGCAAAGATCCTAAGGGCTCCACTAATGTGTATAGGCGATATACTAAAATAAACACATGTACACATTGAAGTAGAAACAAACCAAGTGGCATACTACTATTTTGAGCAAGATTGTCAATACAAGGTGAATATCCCAAGCTTCCATTAAGTAATATACATACTAGTATGATACAGTAATGGCCTCTAGGGCATATACACTAAAAATCTCCCACTTGCACTAAGGCCATGTACTAGCGTATCGAAGACCTATCATCTCGATTAGCCGCTTGAACTGAGTCTGGGGTAGGGCCTTCGTGAGTGGATCTGCAGTGTTGTCTTCTGAATTTACTCTCTTTACCTCGATCTCCCGGCGATCAATGATCTCCCTGATCAGGTGGAACCGCCTCAAAATGTGTCTGGACTTCTGATGGGACCTGGGTTCCTTCGCTAAAGCTATAGCCCCGTTGTTGTCGCAATACAGCGGTATTGGATCAACACTGGTAGGAACCACCTGAAGTTCCGTGAGGAACTTCTTCATCCAGACAGCTTCCTTTGCGGCATCGCAAGCAGCTATATACTCCGCTTCCATAGTTGAGTCAGCAACGGTTTCCTGCTTGGTACTCTTCCAGCAAACCACCCCTCCATTGAGGGTAAAGACATAACCCGACATGGACTTGGAGTCATCCTTGTCACTCTGGAAGCTGGAGTCAGCAAAGGCCTCAATCTGGAGGTCTTTTCCGCCATACACCAAGAACATCTCCTTAGTCCTTCTCAGGTACTTGAGAATGTTCTTTACTGCTATCCAGTGTTTCTCCCCTGGGTTCGATTGATACCGGCTTACAACGCTCAATGCGTATGCTACATCTGGTCTGGTACACAACATCGCATACATAATAGAGCCTACTGCAGATGCGTAGGGTATTGATGACATGCGAGCCCTTTCCAAATCAGTCTTGGGAGACATCTCTTTGGAGAGGGTGATTCCGTGACAAGCCGGTAGATTACCGCGCTTGGAATCTTCCATACTGAATCGTTTCAGTATGTTGTCGATGTACCTTGACTGTGAAAGTCCCAACATCCTCTTAGATCTATCACGATAGATCTGGATCCCCAGAATGTAGTTGGCATCGCCCAGGTCCTTCATGGAGAACCTCTGCGACAAGAATCCTTTGACTGACTGTAGCATAGGAATATCATTTCCTATTAGGAGAATGTCATCGACGTACAAGACGAGGAATACCACGTTTCTCCCTACAATCTTACTATAAATGCATGGTTCATCTGGGTTTTTAACAAAGTCGAATTCTTTGACAGTATCATCAAAGCAGATGTTCCAACTCCGCGATGCCTGCTTAAGTCCATAGATGGACTTGAGCAACTTGCACACTTTACCGCTGCTCCTACTCTGAATGAATCCCTCTGGCTGATCCATATAGACGCACTCTTCCAAATTTCCATTTAGGAAAGCCGTCTTTACGTCCATCTGCCAGATCTCATAATCGTGGAAGGCAACAATAGCAAGAAGGATCCGAATGGATTTAAGCATGGCTACCGGAGAAAAGGTCTCGTCATAGTCCAAACCAGGTCTTTGACGAAAAACTTTTGCAATGAGCCTAGCTTTATAGGTTTCAACCTGCCCATCTACACCAATCTTCTTTCTGAAGATCCATTTGCAGCCTACGGGTTTTACCCCTTCTGGAGCAAAGTCCAAAGTCCAAACTTTGTTGGTGTACATAGACCCCATCTTGGTCCGCATTGCATCCAGCCATTTTACCGAGTCACCGCTCTGAATGGCTTGCTGGAAGCTAGTAGGCTCACCATAATCCATGGTGCAATCCTCTCTATCCCCGTCTATGAGAAAACCGTAGTATCTCTCGGGCGGATGAGACTGCCTACTACTTCTGCGGAGTGGCGTAGGAATGTCCGGTTCCCCTGAACCTTCTGGTTCTACTAAGGTTTCAGTAATAGCTTGTGGTTCTGGAATTTCTTCCAGTTCTATTGCGCTCCCACTTATCTGATTTTCTAAAAACTCAGTTTCCAAGAAGCGGGCATGACGAGAAACAAGGACTTTTTTTGCTCCTCTGCGTAATAGAAAAGATACCCCTTGGAGTTCTTTGGGTATCCCACAAACTTGCACTGTACTGAGCGTGCCTCGAGCTTGTCCGCATGCTGCTTTTTTACAAAAGCCGGACTTCCCCATGTCTTAAAGGATTTAAGACAGGGTTTCTTCCCACTCCACATCTGATATGGTGTGGTAGGCACTGTCTTAGTAGGAACTTGGTTCAAGAGATGTGCAGCTGTTTCTAGTGCATAACCCCAGAAAGATCGCGGTAACTCGGCCTTACTCATCATGGAACGAACCATATCTAATAGGGTTCGATTCCTCCTTTCCGATACACCGTTGTGTTGTGGTGTGTATGGAGGAGTACGCTGAGAGAGAATTCCATTCTCTTTTAAGTAGTCCAGAAACTCGGCACTCAAGTATTCTCCACCTCGATCAGATCGTAGTGTCTTAATACTTTTACCTGTTTGTTTTTCAACTTCATTCTTGTATTCCCGAAATTTCTCAAAGGCCTCGGATTTGTGCTTCATTAAGAAGACATGTCCATACCTAGAGAAATCATCTGTGAAAGTAATGAAGTATGAATAACCGCTTCGCGCATGTGTAGACATTGGACCATACACGTCACTGTGTATGAGTCCCAAGAGCTCGCTCGCTCTTACTCCGTGTCCAGTGAACGGAGTCTTTGTCATCTTTCCCATGAGACAAGATTCGCAAGTGGCATAAGACTGGTACTCGAACGGATCCAAGTATCCTTCTTTATGTAACTTAGTCAACCGTGTCACATTGATGTGACCCAGTCTACAATGCCATAAGAAAGCCTGATTTAATTCTGGAGACTTTCTTTTAAGTGTGTTCTGGACACTGAATATCTGAGCTTGATTCAATACGTATATACCGTTATTTAATATACCTGACCCAATCAGTACTTGATTTAGGTGGATGTTTACTACATCGCTTACAAAAGCAAAATCATATCCTTCCTTAGAAAGTAAGGATACAGATATGATATTACAAGTCGCACCTGGTACATACAAACAGTTACGCAGAATCAATATCTGCCCAGTTGTCAGTCCTAGGTGATATTCCCCTACGGATACAGCATCCATGCTCATTCCGTTAGCAACCCTGAGAGTCATATCACCTTTCCTGATAACCCTACGGTTTCTCAGAGCCTGTAACGAATTACAGATATGAGATCCTGATCCGGTATCCAATACCCAGGAAGTAGGGTTAACTGACAAACAGTTCTCTATTACAAACACACTCGAAGCCGAAGCCACAACATGCTTCAAATTCTGGCTACTGGCTTTGCAAGCCCTGCAATATTTCTGCCATTGTTCATTCCCGTTACAATAGGAACGTCCCTCTTTTACTATATCCAGTCCTAAAACTTTTGCCCTTGCTTTTCCTTTTTCTTCCCTGGTTTCTTTCAGGGTATAAGCAGAGGGCAGGGACTGTAGAATTAAGTCAGTACTTTACCCATTCTTCAACGTGGTCTCCAGGTCCGTGAGCTTAAAATAGCTGGTCTCTGTAAGGACGTTGTCCCTTACAGATGACCCGACAGCCAACCTCGCTTGAAGCAATTCGTTCAAGGTCTCATATCTTACGATACGAGATTGCTCTCCATATAAATCTTTGTTATGGAGGAAGATAGAAACTGAGTCCATCTTCTCATGCTGCCCCTGGTTTGCACCATCAACTGAGGCTAACACGAGGCACTTGGCTTTCGCACAATCCTTTTCCGATGTCCTTTGGATGTAAACATCCGTGACAGGGGAAACTGGACCTGAGACGGCAGGGTTTTGATTAGTTAAGAGGTATCCCAGCTTGTCATGGGTAATGGACATCTGGACAGATCTTTGCCAGTCACAACAGTCAGATTCAGTCATTTTATTATCTAGATGTAACCTAGGTGCGGTCACTTGGTCGCTGCAATTAAGAGAGAGAGAAGAAAACACTCAGCATGATGCTCTTGCAAGTTTAGAGTGGTTTTTAATTTGTCTAAACAGGATGGCTCCCACTGTCTCTCGAATCCCTCCTCAAACCAAAAAGGAAGAATTAGTCAGGATCAATCTCACCGTACAATTCTTGCTTAACCGTTCGGCCAAGCTGGTGTCGGTACTTCGAGGGAGGTTTTCCAACGCTTTCGCGAAGTTCCTTAATCAAATAACCTCTTTTCCCTGTGGGCGTAGCCCCGCTAACACCTTTCTAGACACCTACTTGGTTTATAGCATTGATCGTTAAGTGAGAAATTTCCCGAGGAGTAGCATATACTCACAGTAGGATCGGGGTCCAAATATCATCGTGTGACGAAACTGAAGGAATCCTACCAGAATCATCACACTCCAAATGGTATGCAACACTAGCAAGTTTCAGTTCTTTTGAAACTCCCGATGTGGATTTTTGCCCCATGCTCTTATGACCTTGACTAAGGCCAACAAATCATAAGTCACATGTCAAGTTCTACCCGTCGTTGTCCAGGTTGATTTGAACCCACCCGTATATACCCTTGACTATGGCCAACAAAGTAATACGACTGTCCCAAACCAACGCATTCTATCTATGCAACATATGAATACCCACCAGCTACCAAACACTGTGCCTTGACTAAGGCCAATAAACACAGCTTGAATACTGTTGATTATTCATATGAAACGACGGAGGGCTACGAATGGTTTTGGCGAAACCGTGAACGTAGTGAACTTGATATAATCGAAGGAACCTTGATAGCTTTTAAAAGGAGTGGCTCAAGCTCCGCATTTAAAAGTTTGGTTTTGAAAAGAACCGAGTGGTTTTCAAAGTGTTCCAACGACTTATACTAGGTTTATTTTCTTGCATCAGTTCTTTTAATGCGTGTTATTCTTGCATTAGTTCTTTTAATGAGTCCCATCATTTAATCCTACCATTGCAGAAAACAACCAAAATATGACGTACGCTTATGCCATTCGCATTCGCCACTGGGCCCCGTCGTTACCCATTAGGTTACTTAACTAACGACAGAGCGGGGGCTGGGCTAGCGCGGCTGTAAAACATAAGCAACGCCTAAATAATATCATATATAGATATATTGCAATGATTGCCATTTCAGATCACAGATGAATACATTGGATATACTAGGAATCCGCAATTCGTACGAGCCTGTAACGAAAAGTAGATTACACGGTC
This sequence comes from Agapanthus africanus, assembly GCA_030015575.1. Lineage (NCBI taxonomy): Eukaryota > Viridiplantae > Streptophyta > Magnoliopsida > Asparagales > Amaryllidaceae > Agapanthus > Agapanthus africanus. The sequence continues at coordinate 203,196,847 of JASDDO010000026.1, forward strand.
GCGGTGAATAGCCAATACCCCACCCAAGACCCCTACGGGTGCGGCAAACTACCCGCTATGTACCCGAAGCGAAGCAACCTCCCTCAACTCCGTGGGTAGGCCACTCGGCACTTCGGCATACCCGGTAGTTTGTGCACCCCCTCCATGGGTCTATCCTAGGAGCAAAAACAGTAAAAAGAAATTATACAATGACGGCTACAACCCCGACCCGGTTGTGCGGCCATACAAATAATTATTACATCAATTTACAAATTTACATGAATTGAAAGAAAAGAAAACTCTCGTCTCACAACCCCCGGCTATTCACCCGCGACAATCCAATGAATTCATATACACATTCCAATAACATTACAGATCACAGATTTGTATAACCCCCACTAATCGACATATAGCGATTAGCAGACGTTCAATACAAATATCACATTACAGAAAAACCCGTCAGCTTAAGTCTGTTAGAAGTTCAATCAAAAATACGGATTTTCAGGACCCCAAAAAAAATTTTTCGTTCTGGAAAATCTAGGCAGAAAATATATATTCCAAAAATCCCAAAATACCCCTACAAGCATACTGTAGCAAAGCAAACACAGAGAGGAGCCAAGAAGGCCGCGGAACCGCGGCAATAGCAAGCTATTGCCGCGTTTCCGCGACGCAATGATGAGATCATGTGACCATTTTTCTACAGTATACTTAGAAAACCCTGAGTCGATTTTTGGTGTATCCCAAAAAAATTTTCCAGCACTTTTAAAATCGACAGAAAGTTTAAAAACGGGGTTCGTTTTGCGACTTTTTCTTTGATCGATCTTCTAGCTACTTTGCTAACATGTTAGATAGAGTTTAACTAGGCTCTGATACCACTGTAAGTCCATGCTACCTCTCCCGGTACTTTCGGGCATGCGGAATTTGACGAAAAACGATTTTCTTAGAGGTGGTAACATGGACTCAAAACCGGATCTTTGTTAAACATCTAACTAACAACCTAACTAGGAGTTGTTAACTACTCGGTTAGGGGATTATACCTTTCTTTCTTGAACTCCTTCGTCTTCAAGCCTCGATGGTTGTCCGGATCGGTTTCACTCCGTCGTCTCCTTGCACCGAAGATAGATCCACCTGAAAGCTTCTACCTTTGGCTCCTTCTTCGAACTTTGAAGAAACTAGTTCACTCGGTTTGCTAAACCTTGTGAACTAGAGTGAGTAGAGAAGAGTTTGTATGGGATTTTATCTATGGTTCTTGGTTCTCAACTCATGAGACAAGTGAACCATAGAGTCAAGAGAGGGAGAGCAAGAGGAGGAGATGAGAGCTCAAGAACCAGAGAGAGAATGAGCATGAAAGAATGAGAGAAGACTTTTCTCATTTGGCTCTCATAATCCAAAACAATCATAACATATCATATCAATCAAGTATTATGTGATGGTTTAAGCAACCATAGCCATATCATTTCATGCACTCATTTTGCACAAAAGAGCAAGCAAGCAAAAGTCTTTGCCATGAAATGATAGCTATAGTTATCATGATGGTCAACTAGTCAAGCCTAGTCAACCGGTCAACAAAGTCAACAAGTCAACAAAGTCAACCCCTCAACAGCCATGTCACCATAATACTCAATTAATATAATTGTTAATCACATATCATATTCTCATTAGGGTTGAGCAAAAAGTCAATAGTCAACGGTCAACAACCCTAATGAGAATCCTCTGCCTCTGTCTCTCCGTCAACTGTGCATACACACCAGCATCCGCGTTCCGAGGAACACGAATGCATGCTGGATAAATCCAATCCCAAAAGGTACACTAGGATCTGGTTTAAACCAAAGCCCGCTAGTGTAAACTGTCCGGACACTGTCCGTGCATAAGTGCACGGATGTGACCGAACCCTGTCGCAAAACCATGCGACCTGTCGCAAAACCATGCGACCTCTACTCTTTTGCCTAAAGGCGAATAGCTTTCTGTGTGGGACTCTAAAGACTCGACACTACGCTGGCAGTGGGTTTAACCACAGACCGCAAGCGGCACTAGCTGTGCGTAACGGTCTCCAGGTAGATGCCGACAAGAAGACTGACGAGGCGAAACCCATCTGAACTCCTACTGAGCCTGAATGTGACATTCTCCGTACAGTCCGGTCTGTTCGTCTGATACATCGCATGGCGGGCCTAGGGGGCGGTAAATGTCAGTCCCCCAATAGCGGTACAAGTCATGTCGGAGTGAAGACCAAAACACCCTGAGATAACACTGGAAGCCAACCAGTATATCTCGTTTGCCCTGGCCAGGGACTACTCGTGTAATGGCTCTCCTAGACACAGCGCGATGTCAACCCCCAATACCGGGAGAGACGAATCCTGTCTAACCGTCACTGCCTCCAAGTGCTTCGGGACTGCACCCAACTACCACCTGTTTGCACGACTCCTTTGAGCCGTGGTAGGGTAGTAATAAAAGTACAGTGGGAACACACTTGAGGCGAAGTGACAGTGTCAAGTCAGCGGACTAAGCTGTACTCATGTCACCTGGGAACTGATAACTGACGATAGGCATAATACCAACTAGTCAGTTCCCGACGAGTCCTGTCCAGTGTACTCGTAACCTAACGAGCACCCGCATACTATCTCCAGTACGACGTACTGATGGCTGTGGGACAGACCATCTCCCACTCTGGGATGAGAAGCGCATGCGCCAGTCTACTCCGGAGTATCGATGCCCTGTTTCGATAGTCCTGCGACTAGGGACCTGCATAAGGATGTGCTTATAGATTACCCAGCCCCACTAGTGTGACTGCCATCACAACGCTGGTAATCAAGCAAAGATCCTAAGGGCTCCACTAATGTGTATAGGCGATATACTAAAATAAACACATGTACACATTGAAGTAGAAACAAACCAAGTGGCATACTACTATTTTGAGCAAGATTGTCAATACAAGGTGAATATCCCAAGCTTCCATTAAGTAATATACATACTAGTATGATACAGTAATGGCATCTAGGGCATATACACTAACAATCTCCCACTTGCACTAAGGCCATGTACTGGCGTATCGAAGACCTATCATCTCGATTAGCCGCTCGAACTGAGTCTGGGGTAGGGCCTTCGTGAATGGATCTGCAGTGTTGTCTTCTGAATTTACTCTCTTTACCTCGATCTCCCGGCGATCAATGATCTCCCTGATCAGGTGGAACCGCCTCAAAATGTGCCTGGACTTCTGATGGGACCTGGGTTCCTTCGCTAAAGCTATAGCCCCGTTGTTGTCGCAATACAGCGGTATTGGATCAACACTGGTAGGAACCACCTGAAGTTCCGTGAGGAACTTCTTCATCCAGACAGCTTCCTTTGCGGCATCGCAAGCAGCTATGTACTCCGCTTCCATAGTTGAGTCAGCAACGGTTTCCTGCTTGGAACTCTTCCAGCAAACCGCCCCTCCATTGAGGGTAAAGACATAACCCGACATGGACTTGGAGTCATCCTTGTCACTCTGGAAGTTGGAGTCAGCAAAGGCCTCAATCTGGAGGTCTTTTCCGCCATACACCAAGAACATCTCCTTAGTCCTTCTCAGGTACTTGAGAATGTTCTTTACTGCTATCCAGTGTTTCTCCCCTGGGTTCACTTTAGAATTTAGCAATAACAGATACAGGTATTACTGTGCAAAACCCAAAGCACAAGCTCACTGTACGGCCGTGGATCCGCGGCATAAGCAAGGTATTGCCGCGGTTCCGCGGCGATCCGTATGTCTTACTTTGTCGTTTTTCACAGTAATACCTAAAATTCCCTGTTGAATTTTTTAGGTATTTTTAATACAGAAAATATCACAGTTTTAAAAAATTTCCAGAGAGGGGGTCTACTTTGTCGTATCGGGGTTCGATCGAAGTTTTAACTTCGTAAACACGTCGCCTAATGCTCTAGCTAAGCTCTGATACCACTGTAGGGTTCCTAGGCACTCTAACAAGGTACTACAAGGCATCAACCATGCCCGGTTAAAATTTTAGCCGTGCCGAACAACCTTAAACAAGATTTTTGCTAGATAATTAGGGTATCACATGCAAGTAAACAACATTTACGACTAAGTGAATACAAAATACAACCATTGTAGATCGGTCCATCACTTCATAAGCTCCTTGTAGTAGTCCCTTCGCTGCGATCATCGAACTCCCGGACTCTCGGACGGCTCCATGAGAAGAGGGCAACGGTTTTGCTTGAAGTCTTCGAGGCCGAAGATGATCTACGTCGAGAGAATACGAACTCAAGCTTCTACTTCACTAACTAAAGAATTAGTGAAGCAAACACCCTAAACTAAAGTGCTAGTCTAGTAGAGGATGGTGAAATAGGAAATGGGTACACTTTAGAATTTCTTTTCTCACAATATTTCTCTCTCTTTATCAAACCCTAGCAAGAATTTGAAGGAGGAAGAAGATGAGCTCCAAAATGAGAATGAAAACTAAAATCAAGAGAGAGAGTTAACCATGGGTGTGTGGGTATCATATACTAACTCATGTAGAGACATAACCATGGCTAATTCTAATGGTTGGTTAACTAAATATCATAAGTAAAACAAATTGAGTTGAATTTGTCAAAGCACTAAAAGCTTCTACAAGCTTCATGCACTTAACAAATATCAATCAATTTAGATTTACTTTAAATATAAAAACCCCTCCACTAAAAATAGAATGGTGTATGTCTTATACACCCATGTCATGTGTATCAACAACCATGATACAAAAAGAAAACACATTTTAATATATATCACATATATATTAAAATTGTGCACATGTGAGAAAAATCCTTAAGTGAACAAATGTTAGTCAATGTAAATTAGTATATCTAATATACAATTATACACTAAATTATTAAATCAACACTTGACTTAATAATCCGGTCATATCTCATATAACCGACTAACATCCAATGTATCGACTTATCGAATCAACACTTGATTCGATAACCCGGCTATATCTCATATAATCGACCGATACAAAAAGTCGCGAGAATAGAATACGGTATCTCATAAACGCATTATTTTTGGTCCCGCACATATCATATACGTGCTCCTATTTCGTTTTGCCTGAGCCAGTAAAACCTCTATGTAGGACTCTAAAGACTCGTCAATACGTCGGCAGTAGGTGATGATCACATCAAGCATCCACAAGCCGTCAGCGGTACTAGCTGGACGTAACGGATACCCGGGTATTGAGCGATCAGAAGATCAGCAAGCAAGCCCGTTCCAACTCCTGCAAAAAGCCTGACAGTGACACTACCGTACAGTCCGGTCTCCTCGTCTGATATGTCGCATATCAAGTCTAAGGATGGCAAACGTCAGACCCTAATAACCGATAAGTAATGCCGATGCGAGGCTCATAATGGGTCGAGAAACTACTGGTAACACTTAAAAGTAAATCTCTAAACCAGCCCTGGCCAGGGACTTCTCTGTTATGGGCAATCGAGCATATTGCAACATCAACCCCCAATACCGGGAGAGACGAAACCCCTCCCATCGCTCATTGCCTCCATGTGACTCGGGACTGTACCCAAAAACCACCGTTTTGCACGCCCTCTTGGACATGGTAATGTGGAAATCAAAGCACAGTAGGAATCACACAAGACTCTATGACGATCTCGGGTCTACAGACTAACCTGCACCAGTGTCACCAGAGAACTGCCATCTGACGTGAGCTATAATACCATCTGGGAGTTCTCGGCGAGTCCGTCCAGTGTACCCAGTCTCCACTGAGCACCCGTATATCATCTCTGATGTCAAACACCAATGGATATGGGATCATCCATCGCCTATCTATATAGGTCGAGAAGCTATACGCTATTCTACTCTGGTATATCGATGCCCCGTCTCGATACACCCACGACTAGGGACCTTGAAGGATGTACTTATGGACTGGCATGTCCCCATTAGTATGATCCGCATCATAGTCCAGGTAGTCAAGTACACATCCTAAGGGCTTTACCAACATGTAGCAGAGAGACAATCAGTGTACACGTTAAGGTAAAGAGTAACTAGATAGCATACTATCATGTCGAGCAAGAAAGTCCCCCTTATTTATGTCCAAGCATCCACTACAACATACATCTCATGTATAGTAATGGCCTCTAGGGCATACATATAACTAACAATCTCTCACTTGCACTAGGTCCATCTGATAACAGTGGTTGTATTATCTCATACTCAACTATCCCATAATAGTCTCTCTCTGGGAAAAGGCCTTTGTGAGTGGATCCGCCGTGTTGTCGTCTGAGTCTACTATCCTAACCTTGATCCCCTGGAGATCAACCATCTCCATGATCAGGTGATACTGCCTTAGAATATGTATGGATCACTGATGGGACGGGCGTTCCTAGGTATAAGCCACAACTTCATTGTCACACAATGGTAGGAACGAAGTTCATCTCATGAACTAATATACACCCAGATTGCCTCTTTGGTAGCATCTTTGGTAGCGATGTATCCAGCTTTTATCGTCTAGTATGCCACGGTATCTGACTTGGAACTCTTCCAACATACCGTCCCTTTACTGAGGGTAAAGACAATGCCTGTGACTGATATTCAGTCGTCCTTATCACCCTGGAACCTTTCCAGTGATTCTCCCCAGGATCGATTGATACCATCTCACTACAACTAGTTAGTATCTTAACATCCAATTAGATCTATCTTATAGATCCAAATCCAGGATTTAGGAGGTATTACTTTGATCCTATATGGAAAATCTTTGTGATAAGCGGAGGTTGACCGAGCGTAGCATAGGAAACTACTTCCCTATCAAGAGTATGTCATCCACATACTCTATGAGGATCACCACCATACTCTCTACTACCTTTTTGTATATACAAGGTTCATCTACCATTTTGATGAAGTCAAACTCTTTGACTACCACATAAAAACAGATGTTCCAACTCCGCGATACCGGTTTTATCACATAAACCATTTTGCACACGTTTCCACTGCTCCCACTGTCTACGAAGCCCTCTGGCTGTGTACTTATAGAGGCTCTCTTCCAAAATATCATTTAGAAAAGCAGTCATGACACCCAACCACCAGATATCGTAGTCATGGTATGTAGCAGTGGCAAGTAGGATCTGGATGGACTTAAGAATAGCTTTGAAAGTCTCAACTTTTCCATGTACACCAAGTAATCTTCTCAAGATATACTTGCTCCTGATGGGGATTTAACCCAAAGTCCATACATTGTTGGTGTATAAGGATTCCATCTCAGATCGTTAAGCATCCAGCCATTCTTACAGAGTCCCACTCCTGATGGTCTGCTCGAAACCAGTTGGGTCATCATCTCATGATGCATTCCTCGCTCCCACTGTCATAGAGAAACCGAAGTATCTCTCAGATGGGTGAGGAACCCTACTAGATCGACGGAGAGGCTGAGGATCGTTGGAAACTATTGAATCCTCCGGTTCTACTAAATCATCAGCTGCAGTTTGTTTGGCTGGAACTCCTTCCTGTTCTACCTCATGACCACTAATTTCTTCTCAAGAAATTCCCTTTCACAAAGGTGGCATGCTGTTAAACAAAACATCTTTTGTTCCTCGGTTAGGTAGAAGATATTCCCTTGCGAATGCTTGGGATATCCAACAAACAATCACACAGCTGACTTTGCCTCGAGCTTGTCCGGATTTTGCTTTTCAGACATAGGCCGGAAAACCCCAAATCTTAACAAACTTAAGATATGGGCTCTTCCCTTTCCATGTCATATATGAAGTGGTAGGCAACTGATTTGATTTGAACCCTATTCAATAGGTATGCAGCTTCTCAAGTGCACTACTCCCAAAAGGAAATAGGAAAACCAGTAGTACTCATCATAGAGCACACCATATCACATAGGGTGCTATTGCTCCACCCCGATATACCATCGTGCTATGGTGTATACGGAGGAGTAATGCTGAGAGAGAATCTCATTCTCCTTTAGAAAAGTCCAGGAATTCCGTGCTTAAGTATTCTCCTCCTTGATCTCATCAAAGGACATAATACTTATACCCGTTTTTGGTTCTCTACTTCTAACTTATATTCTATGATTATCTCAAAAGTTTCGGACTTGTGTTTCAACAGGAACATATGTCCGAATCTTGAGAGATCATCAGTGAATGTAACGAAGTACAAAGAACCGGTCCTGGTATATGTAGACTGGGGACCTTCATACATCAGCATGTATCAATCCCAAGTGTTCACTAATTCTTTCTCTGTTTCCAATAAACGAAGCTATGGTCATTTCATCTTTGTGACATGACTGGCAAGTTTCACAAGATGTAAATTCAAACTGATTTAAATATGCATCTTAATGTAACTTAGCTAGTCGGGTCGCATTGATATGACCTAGTCTACAATGCCTCAAGAAGGATTCGTTCATTTCTGAACTCTTCCTCTTGTGTTTTTTTTATACATTAAGAACTGTAGTTTAATTTAGAACGTATATGCTTTTAGATAACGTGCCTGAACCGATCAACTCTTGATATAGGAAATGTTCAAAACATTATCCAACAATACAAAATTATATCCTTCTTTACTAAATAAAGAGACTGATATGATGTTGTATATCAGGTTCGGTATCTAAGAACATTCATTCAGAATCATTGTATTTCGGTAATACAGGGTGATAACTTCCAACATCTTGGCTGCAACAATTGCACTGTTTCCAACTCTTGAAATTTTATCACCTGCTCTCAGTTCTCTACCTATCTTAAGCCCATGTAACTGATTACATTTGTGGGATTCTGATCCGGTATCTCATACCCAGGACGTAGAGGATACTGAGAAACAGTTCTCAGTAATGAATACACCCGAAGAAGATGCATCAGTATGCACTTTCTTCGTTTGGGCGGCACGGGAATCCTGGTAATCCCCTATTCCCTGCACGGTCTTATAACTCTTATAAGAAAGAACGGAACCAACGTTCCCCAGCAAAGTATTTTAGGGTTCCTAGGCACTCCAAGGAGGTCTCACAAGGCATCAACCATGCCAATTTCAAAAATTACGGTGCCAAGAAACCCTAGTGTACGGATCGTTGGCTAGAAATCTAGGTGAAAAGTAAACTAGTTAACACTTAACTACAAGAATACGGAAATACAACCTTTGTAGATCCGGTGCTCCACCTCCATAGCTCCGCAACGAAGTCCCCTCGCTGTCCTAGTGAATTCCCGGGCTCTAGCGTCGGCTTCATCGGAGAATAAGCGGGCTAGGTCATCGACGACGTGCCGAAGATGATCTACGTCGAGGCATCGTAAGATCAAGCTCTCACTTCACCAAGTCATGAAACTTGTGAAGAAAACACACTCTACTACTTGGCAAGAGGTAGAGGATGAAGAAATAGGAAGTGGGTAGACTTTAGAATTGGATTTCTCACTTGTTTTCATCAATCACCATTGATGAAGTGAAGCTTTCTTCATGAAGTGAAGAAGAAGAAGAAAGCAAGAAGATGATAAGTCTTATGATAAGTTAATTTCAAATAAAAAAGAAAATCAAAACTTATCATAATCCAACCATGGTTATGTGTAGAGACTAAACTAGGGTTAGTGGGAATGGTTAGGGTTAAGGATGAGATAAGAATGGTTGACTTGATCAAAGCTTCAAGAAGCTTCAACATAAAAAACAAAACAAGTCACCATCCTTAAAACTATCCAAAATGAATATATAAATAGATAATAAGAGAATAAACAAAACCCTAACCACTCTCACAACCATGGTTTAATCTTCACACAAATCCAAGTTAACATATATCATCAAACATGATACAATCAAGTGCACAAAAATATATCACATATACAATGTGCACAAATCAAGTGAGAAAATCCATTTAAAGTGAACCATTACTAGTTAATGTAAAGTAATATATCAAATATATAATTATGCATTAAATCATTAAATCAACACTTGATTTAACGATCCGGTCATATCGCATATAACCGACTAATATCCAATGTATCGGGTTATCGAATCAATCCTCGATTCGATAACTAGGTTATATCGCATACAACCATTCGACACATTCATCGCGAGAATAGAATACGGTATCACATACACGTATTATTCTCGGTCCCGCACATATCTCATATGCGCTCCTATTTCGTTTCGCTTGAACCAGGAAACCTCTGTGTAGGACTCTAAAGACTCGTCAATACGCCGGCAGCAGGTGATGATCATATCAAGCACCCACAAGCCGCAAGCGGTCTGCTAAACATAACGGCCACCCGGGTATTGAGCGATCTGAAGATCGACGAGCAAGCCCGCTCACACTCCAGTGAATCCAACCAGTAACACTACCGTACAGTCCGGTCTGATCGTCTGATATGTCGCATATCTCGCCTAGGGGTGGTAAACGTCAGACCCCAATAGCTCGATAAGTCATGTCGATAGAGGTCTATAACAATTCGAGAAACTACTGGTAACACTTACCAGTAAATCTCAGCAACCCTGGCCAGGGATTTCCTGTTATAGCCAATCGAACACAGCGCAACATCAACCCCCTATACCGGGAGAGACGAATCCCCTCCTATCGCTCATTGCCTCCATGTGATTCGGGACTGTACCCAAAAACCACCGTTTTGCACGCCCTCTTGGACGTGGTAAGATGGAAATCAAAGCACAGTGGGAACCACACAAGACTCTATGACGATCTCGGGTCAACAGACTACTCTGTACCAGTGTCACCAGAGAACTGCCATCTGACGTCAGGTATAATACCATCTGGAAGTTCTCGGCGAGTCCGTCCAGTGTACCCAGTCTCTACTGAGCACCCGTATATCATCTCCGATGTCAAACACCAATGGATATGGGATCATCCATCGCCCATCTGTATGGGTCGAGAAGGTATACGCTAGTCTACTCTGGTATATCGATGCCCCATCTCGATACACCCACGACTAGGGACTTTGAAGGATGTACTTATGGACTACCATGTCCCCACTAGTATGATCCGCATCATAGTCCAGGTAGTCAGGTACACATCCTAAGGGCTTTACCAACATGTAACAGAGAGACAATCAGTGTACACGTTAAGGTAAAGAGCAACCAGATAGCATACTATCATGTCGAGCAAGAAAGTCCTCCCTATATATGTTTCAGCATCCACTACAATATACATCCAATGTAGAGTAATGGCCTCTAGGGCATACATATAACTAACAATCTCCCACTTGCACTAGGGCCATCTGTAGCAGTGGTTGTAGTATCTCATACTCAACCATCCCATAAAAGTCTCTCTCTGGGAAAAGGCCTTTGTGAGTGGATCCGCTGTGTTGTCCTCTGAGTCTACTCTCCTGACCTCGATCCCCTGGAGATCAACCATCTCCATGATCAGGTGATACTGCCTTAGAATATGTCTGGATCACTGATGGGACCTGCGTTCCTTGGCATAAGCCACAACTCCATTGTCTCACAATGGTGGGAACGTAGTTCATCTCATGAACCAATATACACCCAAACAGCCTCTTCGGTAGCATCTTAAGTAGCGATGTATCCAGCCTTAATCGTCTAGTATGCCACGGTATCTAGCTTGGAACTCTTCCAACATACCGTCCCTTTACTGAGGGTATAGACAATGCCTGTGACTGACATTCAGTCGTCTTTATCACCCTAGAACCCTTCCAGTGATTCTCCCCAGGATCGGTTGATACCATCTCACTACAACTAGTGAGTAGCCTAACATCCATTTAGATCTATCTCATAGATCCAAAATCCAGGATTTAGGAGGTATCACTTTGATCCTATATGGAGAATCCTTGTGATAAGCGGAGATTGATCGAGCGTAGCATAGGAAACTCCTTTCTTATCAAGAGTATGTCATCCACGTGCTCTACGAGGATCGTCACCATACTCCCTACTACCTTTTTGTATATACAAGGTTCATCTACCATTTTGATGATGTCAAACTCTTTGACTTATCCATCAAAACAGATGTTCCAACTCCGCGATGCCTGCTTTATCCTATAAAGCATCTTGCACACGTTTCCGCTGCTCCTACTGTCTACGAGGCCCTCTGGCTGTGTACTTATAGACGCACTCTTCTAAAACATCATTTAGAAAAGCAGTCATGATACCCAACCGCCAGATATCGTAGTCATGGTATGTAGCCGTGACAAGTAGGATCTGGATGGACTTAAACATAGCCACTGGAAAAGGTTTCATCATTATCCATGACTGGTCGATGATGACAACCTTTAACATGTCTAGCTTTGAAAGTCTCAACTTTTCCAAGTACACCAAGTAATCTTCTCAAGATATACTTGCTCTTGATGGGGATTTAACCCTTCAGATATAGCAACCAAAGTCCATACTTTGTTGGTGTATAAGGATTCCATCTCAGATCGCTAAGCATCCAGCCATTCTTACAGAGTCTCACTCCTGATGGCCAGCTCGAAGCTAGTTGGGTCATCATCTCATGATGCAATCCTCGCTCCCACTGTCATAGAGAAACCGAAGTATCTCTCAGGTGGGTGAGGAACCCTACTAGATCGGCGGAGAGGCTGAGGTTCGTTGGTTACTTTGAATCCTTTAGTTCTATCAAATCATCTGCTGTAGTTTGTATAGCTGGAACCTTTCCAGTTCTACATTACAGACTTTGCCTCGAGCTTGTCCAGATTTTGCTTTTAGACATAGGCCGGACAACCCCAAATCTTAACTAGCTTAAGACATGGGCTCTTCCCTTTCCATATCACATATGAAGCGGTAGGCAATTGATTTTATTGGAACCCTATTCAATAGGTATGCAGCTTCTCAAGTGCATAACTCCCAAAAGGAAAATAGGAAACTCAGTAGTACTCATCATACAGCACACCTTATCATATAGGGTGTGATTGCTCCACCCTGATATACCATCGTGCTATGGTGTATACGAAGGAGTAATGCTGAGAGAGAATCTCATTCTCCTTTAGAATAGTCCAGGATTTCCGTGCTCAAGTATTCTCCTCCTTGATCTCATCAAAGGACATAATACTTATACCCGTATTGGTTTTCTACTTCTAATTTATATTCCGTGAATATCTCAAAAGGTTCGGACTTGTGTTTCAACAGGAACATATGTCTGAATCTTGAGAGATTATCAGAGAATGTAATGAAGTATAAAGAACCAGTCCTGGCATGTGTAGACAGGGGACCTTACATACATCAACATGTATCATCCCAAGAGTTTACTAACTCTTTCTCTGTTTTCAGTAAACAGAGCTGTGGTCATCTTATCTTTGTGACATGACTGGCGAGTTTCACAAGATGTAAATTCAAACTAATTTAAATATGCATCTTTATGTAACTCTAGCTAGTCGGGTCGCATTGATATGACCTAGTCTACAATACCTCAAGAAGGATTCGTTCATTTCTGGACTCTTCCTCTTGTGTGTGATCCATATACTAAGAACTGTAGTTTGATTTAGAACTTCAATGCTTTTAGATAATGTGCCTGAACCGATCAACTTTTGATATAGGAAATGTTCAAAACATTATCCAACAATACAAAATTATATCCTTTCTTTACTAATAAAGAGACTGATATGATTTTGTATATCAGGTTCGGTATCTAATAACATTCGTTCAGAATCAATGTATTGGTAATACAGGGTGACAGTGACCAACAGACTTGGCTGCAACACTTGCCCCGTTTTCTGCCTCATGAAACTTATCACCTGTTCTCAGTTCTCTACCTTTCTGTAGCCCTATGTAACAGATTACATATCTGGGATCCTGATCTGGTATCAAATACCCAGGACGCAGAGGATACTGAGAAACAGTTCTTTGTAATGAACACACCCGAAGATGATGCATCAGCATGCACTCTCTTCGTTTGGGCGGCACGGGAAATCTGGTATTCCCCAATTTCCTGCTCTGTCTTATAACAATTATAAGTTGGAGCAGGACCAACGTTCCCCAGCTCAGTATAACAAGCGGGTTCGGTCAAATATCCGTATTATTATCTTGATTAAGGCGTGATATGGTCGCTACCAGGAGAGAGAGAGAAGAAAACACTCAGCGTGCGCTCTTGCAAGAATAGATTGGTTATTATTTTATCTAATCAGGATGGCTCCCACTGCTTTTTATCAAATCTTCCTTCAAACCCTAAAAGGAAAAACTAGCCGGGATTAATTACACACTACAAGTTCGCCAATCTTTCAGCCAGGCCAGTGTCGGTACTTTGAGGGAGGTCCCCCGTGCTTTCGCACGAACCTAATTAATGTAAACCTCGTTTTCCCAGAGGCGTAACCCCGTTGACACCTTTCTAGACACCTACTTGATCGGCTAATTGTAATGTATAAAACTCTCCCAGGAGTAACAATTACTCGCAGCGGGTATCGGGATCCAACTATCTCATAGAAGGTATGCAATCTCATTGCAAATTTCAACACTTGAAATTCCCGATAATATTTTGCCCCTAGCGTCCTATGACCTTGACGCAGGCCAACAAACCATAGTGCGCTAGTCAAGTTCAACCCGTCATTTCCTGATTGAATTAAACCCACCCGCACGACCCTTGACGCAGGCCAACAAAGTCGCACGACTACCCTAATCCAATCTGCATCATATGCATAAGCAGATAAATACTAGTTAGCTACCGCACACTACGCCTTGACGCAGGCCAACAAACGTAGCACGAATACTAACTACCATTTATCTGAAATGACGGAGGGCTACGACAGGTTTTTCTGAAAACCTATTGCGTAATGAACTTGATATCGTTGTAGGATCGAATGATTTTTAAAATGGAGTGCTTTTGAGGCTTTTCTAGTTTTGCTAAAGGAGTCACTCCCGGTGAAGGGATCGTCGGTCCTTTCCTCGTCGAATGAGGTGCGGGATATATCATATATATCACTGTGCAAAGCAAAAACTCTTAAAAGCAATCAAAAGACAAAACGAGTGTGTAGCATCTGCCAGTTATTGCTAAAGGAGTCACTCCCGGTGAAGGGATCTCGGTCCTTTCCTCATCGAATAAGGTGCAGGATATATCACATATACCTCTGTGCAAAGCAAGAACTGTAACTACCTGTTTTATTTTGAAATTCGATTCTACAACATCTTAGGTTTCTTTTATTTCATTAATCACATTAATGAAGTCCCATCATTTATTACCTAAACATCACAGATAAATACGACGCACACTTATGCCATCCGCATTCGCCTCGATGTCCCCTCGTGCACCGTTAGGTTAGGTAACTAACGGCAGAGCGGGGCAGGGCTAGCGCGGGTGTAAAACATAAGTAAAATCTATATAATATATCATATATACTATATACAATATCTATCAGAGAACATCACATGATCACATCACAGATATCGCAGCAGAAGAAACATATGAAATATTGGATATACTAGGACGTCCGTGTTTTCAATACGAGCCAGTATAAAACACGGATTCCACGGTCGCGATGAATAGCCAAACCCACACCCCTAGTGTAAGGTTAGTATAGCACCCTATGAAGAGTTTTGAAGCATCACATGACCCAAAATTTTAATTTTTTATGGTGCTAAACTAACATGCAAATGGATCGATCCTAGAAAATTAGGGTTATGAAATAAAAGGCGAACTAATCTAGGGTTTCGAGACTACAACCTTTGTAGCTCCCTTTCGCTGGACTCCTTGGTCTCTAAGGTGTTGAACGAAGGTCCTTTTGATGTCCCCTTGTGTCCACGACGATCCACCACGGAGATATCCGTCCAAGCTCGCAACTTCGACAAACCGAAGAGAACACTCTAAACAAAGCGGCTAAGCTTGTGTAGAATGATGTTGTGGTTAGGTTTCTCACTTCAAAAACCTATCTTTAAGTGGTATTTTCTCACTAGAAAAAACTAGAGAGCAAAAGAGCAAGAGGAAGAAGATGGTGGCAATTTTTAAGAAGAGGTAAAAAGATAACTCTTATGAAGAAAAAGAAATATATCAATATATATTTTATTCCATCATGCTATGAACCATGGTTAGAGTGATGGAGACATTATTTAACTTTGGTTTGGAATGATAAAGAGAAGGATAACCATAGGTTAGTGGTAGTTGAGCAAGGTTAGGTCAAAGGAAGAATGTAGAAGCATGAATGATTATCCTTTCCTTTTTCATTTTCTTTTAAATCCAAAATTAAATAATAATCCATTATATAATCCATGGTGTGAGTCTTATATTGCCACCATTTCCATATGCTAACAACCATGATGGATGAGTGTATGTATGTGTGCATGTATGCACATCCTCATGTGCATGAAACTAGCATGAAAGAAAGAAAGAAAAGCACACATGCATGCACACATCCATCATCCAAGAAAAGGTTTTAAGTGAGAAAACTAATGGTTAAATGATAAATCAACACATGATTTATCAATCCGGTCATATCTTATATGACCCCACCAAAAGCAGTTCACCCGATCAATGTTCGGTATCATATACGCACATTTCAATCGGGTGCATGCGCATATCGCATACGCGCATCACAACGTTTCGCCTGGACTGGGTAACTCCTTTGTGGGACTCTAAGACTCGTCAATACGCCGACAGAGGGTGATGATCATATCAGGTACCCTCAAGCCGCAAGTGGTCAGCTAAACGTAACGGCCACCCGGGTATTGAGCGATCAGAAGACAACAAGCGAACCTGCTACAACTCCCGTCGAGCCATCCGGCAACACTACCGTACAGTCCGGTCTCTTCGTCAGATATGTTGCATATCGAGCCTAGGGATGGTCACGTCGACCCCAATAACTCAATAAGTCGTGTCGGTGAATGGTCTATAACAGATCGAGAAACTACTGATAACACTTATCAGCAAATCTCAGCAGCCCTGGCCAGGGACTTGCTGTTATAACCAGTCGAGCACAGCACAGCATCAACTCCCAATACCGGGAGAGACGAAACCCCTCCTATCGCTCATTGCCTTCGTGTGTCTCGGGACTGTACCCAACGGCCACCTGTTTGCACGACTCAGTAGAGCCGTGGTAGGGTGGCAATCAAAGTACAGTGGGAGAACACACAAGACTCCATGACGATCTCAGGTCTACAGACTAACCTGTACCAGTGTCACCTGAGAACTGCTATCCGACGATAGATATAATTCTATATAGGAGTTCTCGGTGAGTCCGTCCAGTGTACCCGGTCAGCACTGAGCACCCGTATATGATCTTGATGTCAAACATCGATGAATGTGGGAACATCCATCGCCCATCACATGGGTCTAGTATCATATACGCTAGTCTACTCTGGTATATCGATGCCCCGTCTCGATACACCTCCGACTAGGGACATTTCAGGATGTGCTTATAGACTACAAATGTCCCACTAGTATGATCTCTATCATAATCAGAGTAGTCAAGCAGATATCCTTGGGGCTTTATCAACATGTATGAATGAATAAAAGCATGATCAAATCAACATGTCAGATAAAGAATAACCAGATAGCATACTATCATGTCGAGCAAGAATGCAAACTGAATATATATATACATGTATAGATACATCCACTATCACATAATGGCCTCTAGGGTATACATATATCCAACAATCTCCCACTTGCACTAAGGCCAGTTATTGGCGTATCTCATACCCAACATCTCAAAAAGTCGCTCATGCTGTGGCTGAGGGAGGGCCTTGGTGAGTGGATCCGCGGCGTTGTTCTTTGTGTCAACTCTCTTAATCTCGATCTCGCGGCGATCTACAATCTCCCGGATCAAATGAAAGCGCCTCAGGATGTGTCTGGACTGCTGATGGGATCTGGGCTCTTTGGCTAACGCCATCGTCCCATTATTGTCACAATACAAACGTATTGGATCAATAATGGTTGGAACTACTCCTAGCTCCGAGACGAACTTCTTCATCCAGACGGCTTCCTTGGCGGCATCATTTGCAGCAATTTACTCAGCTTCCATCGTAGAGTCTGCAACGGTATCCTGTTTGGAACTCTTCCAACTTACCGCCCCTCCATTGAGGGTAAATACAAACCCTGAGATAGATTTGCTGTCATCCTTATCGCTCTAGAAGCTCGAATCGGTAAAGGCCTCCATTTGGAGATCTGTATTACCATACACCAAGAACAATTCTTTAGTCCTTCGTAAGTACTTAAGAATGTTCTTCACAGCTGTCCAGTGGTTCTTCCCTGGGTTGGATTGATACCTGCTTACAACACTAAATGCATAAGCTACATCTGGGCGTGTACATAACATCGCATACATTATAGACCCTACTGCCGAAGCATAAGGTATAATGCTCATGCGAGCTCTCTCTTCATCGGTCTTTGGACAAGAATCCTTGGAGAGAGTGACTCCATGGCAAGCGGGTAAGGCACCCAGCTTGGAGTCTTCCATACTAAACCTCTTTAGGATGGTGTTGATGTACCTGGTTTGGGACAATCCCAATAACTTTTTGGATCTATCCCTATAGATCCTTATGCCCAGGATGTATGTGGCATCACCCAGGTCCTTCATGGAGAACCTTAGTGATAAGAATGATTTGACCGACTGTAGCATAGGAATATCATTTCCTATCAGAAGAATGTCATCCACGTACAATACGAGGAATGTGACAGCTCTTCCTACAGCCTTCTTATAAACACAAGGTTCATCTGGATTTTTGATGAAATCAAACTCTTTGATAACATCATCGAAACAGATGTTCCAACTCCGAGATGCCTGCTTCAACCTATATATGGATTTAAGCAATCTACATGCTTTCTCGCTGCTCCCACTGTCAATGAAGCCCTCTGGCTGATCCATATAAACGCATTCTTCTAAATTTCCATTTAGAAATGCTGTTTTAACGTCCATCTGCCAGATTTCATAGTCGTAGTGAGCAGCAATAGCAAGTAGGATCCGAATGGATTTAAGCATGGCTACGGGCGAAAAAGTTTCGTCATAGTCCAAACCTGGTCTTTGACGAAAAACCTTTCACCACAAGTCTTGCCTTATAGGTCTCTACCTGCCCATCCACACTAATCTTTCTTTTAAAGATCCATTTGCACCCTACAGGTTTTACCCCAGGGGGTACAACGTCCAAAGTCCATACTTTGTTGGTGTACATAGACTCCATTTCGGATCTCATGGCATCCAGCCACTTCACAGAGTCACCACTCATGATAGCCTGCTGAAAACTGGTAGGATCATCATCATCCATGATGCAATCTTCTCCGTTACCATCAATGAGGAAACCGTAGTACCTCTCCGGTGGGCGAGAAGTCCTACCAGACCTACAGAGTGGCCGAGGTTCTTCAGTTTCTGTTGCAACAGCCGGTTCAACCAAATCGTCATTTGTAGTTTGTGTCTCCAGAACCTCTTCTAGATCTACCACCTTTCCATCATCTTTATCTGTAAAAAACTATTTTTCCAAGAATGTGGCATACTGAGAAACAAACACTTTTTGTTCCTCTTTGTGGTAGAACAGATATCCATAAGAATTCTTTGGATATCCCACAAAGTTACACATGACTGACCGTGTCTCGAGTTTGTCCGGATTCTGTTTTTTAACATAGGCCGGGCAACCCCAAATCTTAATTCTCTTAAGAGATGGTCTCTTCCCATTCCATATCTCATATGGCGTGGTAGACATGGCTTTGGTCGGAACCCTGTTTAGCAGAAATGCTGCAGTCTCCAATGCATGTCCCCAGAACGAGACGGGTAACTCAGCGTCACTCATCATGGACTGGACCATATCTAATAGGGTCCTATTCCGTCGTTCTGATACACCGTTGTGCTGTGGTGTGTAAGGCGGAGTGAGCTGAGAGAGAATCCCATTCTCTTTTAGGAAGTTTGCAAATTCTTTACTGAGATACTCTCCACCTCGATCTGATCGAAGCATCTTAATACTCAAGCCGGTTTGTTTTTCTACTTCTTGTTTATATTCAACGAATTTCTCGAAAGCCTCGGACTTGTGTTTTAATAAAAATACATGACCGAATCTTGAGAAATGGTCGGTGAATGTAATGAAGTATGAAAAACCGCCTCTAGCCTGTGTAGACATTGGCCCACATACATCACTATGTATGAGGCCAAGGAGCTGAGTAGCTCTTTCTCCGTGTCCTGTAAACGGAGTTTTGGTCATTTTACCCTTGATACAAGACTGGCAAGTCGCATAAGATTTATATTCAAAAGAGTTTAAATATCCATTTTTATGTAACTAGTTTAGTCTTGTTTCGTTAATATGACCAAGTCTACAATGCCAAAGAAAAGCTTCATTTAATTCTGAAAGTTTTCTTTTATTAGTGTGTTGTATACTGAAAACTGTGTGTTGATTTAGGACATATATTCCGTTATTAAGCGTACCATACCCAACCAACATTTGATTTAGGTGAATGTTCATAACATTGTTCTGCAACACAAAATTATATCCTTCATTGTCCAACAAAGAAACGGATATTATATTACATAGCATACTTGGTACAAAATAACATGGATTCAAAATCAAAATACATCCAGATGGCAACCCCAAGTGATACTCTCCCACTGCGACTGTATGTACATTGGAACCATTTCCAACGCGGAGAGTATGGTCACCTGTAATCAAAACCTTGCTATTTCTCAGCCCCTGCATAGAATTGCAAATGTGAGAACCTGAACCGGTATCCAATGCCCAGGAAGCAGAGTTTATAGAAAAACAGTTTTCAGTCACAAACGCACCTGAAGCAGAAGCATCACCATGCTTCTTCTTGAGACTTAGGTAGTCCGTGCAATTGTGCTTCCAATGTCCTGTCTTGTGGCAATGAAAACACTCGCCTTTCCCTGGGTCTCCAGCCGTGGACTTTCCCTTTCCCTTCACCTTTTTGACTCCGCCCTTAGGATTAGTGGGTTTCTTCTTTTTCTTTCCCTTGGCCTTAGCTTTTGGGCGAGAAGAAGAAGACTGTCCAATGGTCATAACGGGAGTCTTTGCTGACTTCATAGTGCTCTCTGCACTCCTTAACATATTAAGGTGTTCAGGGAGGTCCTTCTCCATGCCATGCATGTTGAAGTTCACTATGAACTGAGCAAAGGTGGAGGGGAGGGACTGCAGAATAATATCTATATATTGTTCATTGTCCATTGTCCATCCAAGGTCCTCAAGCTCTTCTATAAGAGCTATCATCTTCAACACATGGTCTCCTACTGGTGTGCCAGGGGCCATTCGCATCTGAAACAGTTTCTTTGATGCTTCGTATCGTAATACGCGGGATTGCTCCCCATACAACTCCTTTGTATGGAGCAGTATCCCGTGAATGTCCATGTCCTCGTGCTGCTTTTGATGTGTGTTATCCATCGATGCAAGCGCGAGGCATGTGGCCGTGGCACAGTCAGCGTCCCATGTCTTGCGGACTTCAATGTCCGCAACTGAGGATTTTGGACCTCGGACAGGCGGGGCTGAAGCCGTGAGGACATATGATACTTTATCATAAGTCAAGGCGATCTTCAGATTCCTTAGCCAGTCTTTATAGTTGGTCCCATTCAGTTTGTTTTTATCTAGTAGAAGCTTAAGTCCAGTCATTGGTATCTGCCATTAAGAGAGAGAAAAGAATACACTCAGCGAAAGCTCTTGCATAGATTAGATTGGTTTATTATCTTGTCTAATCGATGTTTCCCACTGTTTTTTATCAAGTTTCTCTTTCAAACCTTAAAAAGAAAAACTAGCCAGGATTAATTACAGTCTACAACTTCGCTAACCGTTCAGCCAGGCCAGTGTCGGTATTTTGAGGGAGGTTCCCCGTGCTTTCGCACGGACCTAATTAGAGTAAACCTCGTTTTCCCAGAGACGGAGCCCCGTTAACACCTTTCTAGACACCTAATGAGTTAGCTAATTGTAAACTGTAAAACTCTCCTTGGAGCAACTATTGCCCACAGTGGGATCGGGATCCAACCATCACATGGAAGGTATGCAATCTCATTGCAAATTTCAACACTTGAAATTCTCGATGTAATTTTTACCCCTAGTACTTATGACCTTAACTATAGTCAACAAATCATAAGTACCAGTCAAGTTCTACCCTTCATTTCTTGATTAATTAGACCCACCCATATGACCCTTAACT
This sequence comes from Agapanthus africanus, assembly GCA_030015575.1. Lineage (NCBI taxonomy): Eukaryota > Viridiplantae > Streptophyta > Magnoliopsida > Asparagales > Amaryllidaceae > Agapanthus > Agapanthus africanus. Next base: position 203,218,785 of record JASDDO010000026.1, read on the forward strand.
ATGGTCAACAAAGTCGCATGAATGTCCTAATTAATCTGCATCATATGCAGTGTAGGAAGACATCACTTAGCTACCGTACACTACGCCTTAACTAAAGTCAACAAACGTAGCACGAATACTAAGTACTCTACTTCCTAAAATGACGGAGGGTTGCGAATGATTTTTAAGAAAATCTTTAACGCTTTGAACTTGATATCGTTGTAGAATCAAACAGTTTTTAAAAGGAGTGGCTTAAGCTCCGCAGTTTTGAAATGTAGCTTTTTCACAAATAGCCGAGTAGTTTTTAAATCCGATTCTACAACATCTTTTTAGGTTTATTTTCTTTACATTAATCACATTAATGTAATCCCATCATTTAATTCCTTAAGCCAATCACAGAAAAGAAACGAAAATAACACGTACGCTTATGCCATCCGCATTCGCCGCAATGTTCCGTTATGCACCGTTAGGTTACTTAACTAACGGCATACCGGGACGGGACTAGCGCGGGTGTAAAACATAAGCAACGTCTACTATATATCATATATATAATATGTCATTCATCTCAGATATCACAGAACACAGGCAGCAGAAACATAGATATAACGTGGGATATCCGAGGACGTCCGTATTTAGTATTTAGCCAGAATAGAACATACGGATTCCACAGTCGCGATGAATAGCCAAGCCCACACCCTGGACCCCTACGAGAGCGGCAAGTGACCCTACCAATTCTGGAGTTTAGGAGACCCGGTCTCGACTCCTCGAGATGGCCTCCCACTGAACCCCAGAACCCGGTCACCTGTGCTCCCCTCCTTGGGTCCATCCTAATGCGGAAAAGTAAATAATATACAACACTGGTGACACAACCGCAACCTGGAAGTGCCCCAAATAAAAGAATATTACATTACATTTGAATTTACATGAATGAAAATGTAAAACTCTCATCTCACAAAACCCCCCCGGCTATTCGATCGCGACAATCCTGCACATCATATCTCAGCAACACATAATATCACATATCATCAACATAAGTAAGTATGCGTACCCCGATTGTCGTTGATGTATAGCAACGAAACCGGCGATATCGTACATACTACACTTACGGTCACAGAAAAGAAAGTGTAAAACTACAATATTTGGAATCCAGATTCCCTTTAGACATCATAAATGCGAAATATCACATATTTCGTATTTCATGCCTAAACTATATGAATTCCACATATTGTATCACATTCCAGACAAACAGACAGTATTAAAGTTTTCGAACGAACGATCAAGCACCCAAGATTCACTAAAGCTCAACACTTGAGCAGGGTTCAAAAATCCGGAGTGTGACACAGTAGTAGCGGTCCAGCCGTAGAAGGGTCAAGCCAACGCCTCACATGTGGCACGCCGTACTGCCCCAAACCCTAAGGTTCAAAGGGCAGTTCGAGACGGTCACATAATCGAGTTAAGGTTTGTTGTCTTCTAGAGGGACCACCGCAAAAAGACTTGCACGTATCTCCAAAGTATTTAAACCCCGTGAATAGTGAGTAAATGATACTCGTTCAAACACTTCAATACTTTCTAATTTACCCGGAAAAGCTACGAAATGAAAGTCCCGATCGAATTGACGAGTCCAACACCATCTCCAGAATTTTTCAAAACCAAATACAGATTAAAAATACCCAAAAAATTATACATGCAGAACCAAAAATTACAGAAGAAAAATTATCCACTAATTCATATATAAGGCCGCGGAACCGCGGCCTAAGCAAGCTTAGGCCGCGTTTCCGCGGCAAGAAACACTGTTCATTGGATAAATTTTCTGCCGTAATCCTTATTTTTCCCTGCTTTATTTTTTACATATTTTTAATTCTGCAAAATGTCAAAATTTAGAAAATTTCAAGAGAGCATCCCATAATATCGTATTTTTGTCCGATCGGGGTTTTCACTTCGTAAAAACGTCGCCTAATGTTTTAGGTCGGCTCTGATACCAATGTAAGGTTAGTATAGCACCTTATGAAGAGTTTTGAAGCATCACATGACCCAAAATTTTAATTTTTTATGGTGCTAAACTAACATGCAAATGGATCGATCCTAGAAAATTAGGGTTATGAAATAAAAGGCGAACTAATCTAGGGTTTCGAGACTACAACCTTTGTAGCTCCCTTTCGCTGGACTCCTTGGTCTCTAAGGTGTTGAACGAAGGTCCTTTTGATGTCCCCTTGTGTCCACGACGATCCACCACGGAGATATCCGTCCAAGCTCGCAACTTCGACAAACCGAAGAGAACACTCTAAACAAAGCGGCTAAGCTTGTCTAGAATGATGTTGTGGTTAGGTTTCTCACTTCAAAAACCTATCTTTAAGTGGTATTTTCTCACTAGAAAAAACTAGAGAGCAAAAGAGCAAGAGGAAGAAGATGGTGGCAATTTTTAAGAAGAGGTAAAAAGATAACTCTTATGAAGAAAAAGAAATATATCAATATATATTTTATTCTTTCATGCTATGAACCATAGTTAGAGTGATGGAGACATTATTTAACTTTGGTTTGGAATGATAAAGAGAAGGATAACCATAGGTTAGTGGTAGTTGAGCATGGTTAGGTCAAAGGAAGAATGTAGAAGCATGAATGATTATCCTTTCCTTTTTCATTTTCTTTTAAATACAAAATTAAATAATAATCCATTATATAATCCATGGTGTGAGTCTTATATTGCCACCATTTCCATATGCTAACAACCATGATGGATGAGTGTATGTATGTGTGCATGTATGCACATCCTCATGTGCATGAAACTAGCATGAAAGAAAGAAAGAAAAGCACACATGCATGCACACATCCATCATCCAAGAAAAGGTTTTAAGTGAGAAAACTAATGGTTAAATGATAAATCAACACTTGATTTATCAATCCGGTCATATCTTATATGACCCCACCAAAAGCAGTTCATCCGATCAATGTTCGGTATCATATACGCACATTTCAATCGGGTGCATGCGCATATCGCATACGCGCACCACAACGTTTCGCCTGGACTGGGTAACTCCTTTGTAGGACTCTAAGACTCGTCAATACGCCGGCAGAGGGTGATGATCATATCAGGTACCCTCAAGCCGCAAGCGGTCAGCTAAACGTAACGGCCACCCGGGTATTGAGCGATCAGAAGACAACAAGCGAACCTGCTACAACTCCCGTCGAGCCATCCGGCAACACTACGGTACAGTCCGTTCTCTTCATCAGATATGCTGCATATCGAGCCTAGGGATGGTCACGTCGACCCCAATAACTCAATAAGTCATGTCGGTTAATGGTCTATAACAGATCGAGAAACTACTGATAACACTTATCAGCAAATCTCAGCAGCCCTGGCCAGGGACTTGCTGTTATAACCAGTCGAGCACAGCACATCATCAACTCCCAATACCGGGAGAGACGAAACCCCTCCTATCGCTCATTGCCTTCGTGTGTCTCGAGACTGTACCCAACGGCCACCTGTTTGCACGACTCAGTAGAGCCGTGGTAGGGTGGCAATCAAAATACAGTGGGAGAACACACAAGACTCCATGACGATCTCGGGTCTACAGACTAACCTGTACCAGTGTCACCTGAGAACTGCTATCCGACGATAGATATAATTCCATATAGGAGTTCTCGGTGAGTCCGTCCAGTGTACCCGGTCAGCACTGAGCACCCGTATATGATCTTGATGTCAAACATCGATGAATGTGGGAACATCCATCGCCCATCACATGGGTCTAGTATCATATACGCTAGTCTACTCTGGTATATCGATGCCCCGTCTCGATACACCTCCGACTAGGGACATTTCAGGATGTGCTTATAGACTACAAATGTCCCACTAGTATGATCTCTATCATAATCAGAGTAGTCAAGCAGATATCCTTGGGGCTTTATCAGCATGTATGAATGAATAAAAGCATGATCAAATCAACATGTCAGATAAAGAATAACCAGATAGCATACTATCATGTCGAGCAAGAATGCAAACTGAATATATATACATGTATAGATACATCCACTATCACATAATGGCCTCTAGGGCATACATATATCCAACACCTAGACCCTTACGAAAGCGGCAAGCAACCCTACCAATTCTAGAGTTAGGAGACCCGGACTCGACTCCTCGAGTTGGTCTCCCACTGGACTCCAGAACCCGGTTACTTGTGCTCCCCTCCTTGGGTCTATCCTAGTGCGGAAAAGTAAATAATATACAAAAGGTGATAACTTCCACAACCTGGAAGTGCCCCAATAAAAGAATATTACATACAAGTTTTTACATGAATGAAAATGAAAAACACTCATCTCACATAAAAACCCCCGGCTATTCAAACAAGACGATCCAATATAACATATCCAGCAACACATAACATCACATGTCATCAACGTAAGTAAATATGCGCATCCTAATTGTCGTTGACATATAGCAACGAAACCGGCGATATCACATATTACACTTACGGTCACAGAAAAGAAAGTGTAAAACTACAACAGTTGGAATCCACAACCACCTCAGATATCGCATGCCTGACCAAATGAATTACTTAGACATCGCATGCCTAACAATTATAAACCCCGCATTTTAGTCGCATCATCGAAAACACTTTTCAATATCAAGTCGGGCAATTCAACAAGATTCCCGACATCCTGATCGAATGCTCGTCGCAAATTTCAGTAGACGGCCGCACCCCCGATACCGTCGACGAAGTGCACCAAGGCGGAACACCGCTGCCGCGAGCACCCGAACGGATGCTTTCGGCGACGGGGTTCTCCTACAGTCACTTGGTCGGGGCTATGGAGCGAGGCTGTCTATTAAGTTTATCGGCGAGTATCCGCGTACGCTACGTGATTGCGACGGACTTTTGATCACATCAAAATTCCGTGGCAACCGATCAAGTGAGACTAAACTGCTATGTTTATAATATTCATTCCGTTATCTCATAACAATTTGTGAATTCCAATTATTGTATCACATTCCGGATAAATAGAAAATGCTAAACTTTTCGATCGACCAATCGAACACCCAAGTTTTCCCGATATTGCTAAACACGTGAAATAAGTCTAACAACATTCAGTTCGTGCCTCAGTACCAACGGTCAGCCGTAGAAGGGTCAAGCCAACGCCTCACATGTGGCACGCCGTACTGCCCCAAACCCTAAGGTTCAAAGGGCAGTTCAAGACGGTCACATAATCGAGTTAAGGTTTGTTGTCTTCTAGAGGGTCCATCGCGTTACTTGCACTACTTAGAACGTCGTTAAACTACGGAAAAATCCAACACTTGGAAATTTCCCGACAGGGGAAAAATTGGGTATTTATATCCGGTCGAACTTTTTAACATATTCAAAAAATTATCCGGAAAGCCACTTAGACAAAATCTGATACTCCGATCAAAACACCGAATCCCCAAAACAACTCCAGAAAATTCAACTCTTGAATAAATATTAAAAATTTCCAGAAAACCCAGCATATTAAAATAGGAATTTCTGTGCAACAATGGGAAGGTGACGTCATCACCTAGCCGCGGAACCGCCGAAGAAGTAGGGCTTCTGCCGCGGTTCCGCCGCGGTTTGGATGAATCATGGGTCCAATTTTGCGTCGTAATTCATAGATTTCCCTGCTGAATTTTTTAGCAATTTTTAATTTGGAAAAATCCACGTTTTTAGAAAAAGTCCAGAGAGCGTGGAAATTTTGGGGTTTCGGTTCGTTCGGACTTCAAATTGCGTCTAGACTTCGCCTAAGGCTCTAGCTAGGCTCTGATATCACTGTAGGGTTCCTAGGCACTCCAAGGAGGTCTCACAAGGCATCAACCATGCCAATTTCAAAAATTACGGTGCCGAGAAACCCTAGTGTACGGATCATTGGCTAGAAATCTTGGTGAAAAGTAAACTAGTTAACACTTAACTACAAGAATACGGAAATACAACCTTTGTAGATCCGGTGCTCCACCTCCATAGCTCCGCAATGAAGTCCCCTCGCTGTCCTAGTGAATTCCCGGGCTCTAGCGTCGGCTTCATCGGAGAATAAGCGGGCTAGGTCATCGACGACGTGCCGAAGATGATCTACGTCGAGGCATCGCAAGATCAAGCTCTCACTTCACCAAGTCATGAAACTTATGAAGAAAACACACTCTACTACTTGGCAAGAGGTAGAGGATGAAGAAATAGGAAGTGGGTAGACTTTAGAATTGGATTTCTCACTTGTTTTCATCAATCACCATTGATGAAGTGAAGCTTTCTTCATGAAGTGAAGAAGAAGAAGAAAGCAAGAAGATGATAAGTCTTATGATAAGTTAATTTCAAATAAAAAAGAAAATCAAAACTTATCATAATCCAACCATGGTTATGTGTAGAGACTAAACTAGGGTTAGTGGGAATGGTTAGGGTTAAGGATGAGATAAGAATGGTTGACTTGATCAAAGCTTCAAGAAGCTTCAACATAAAAAACAAAACAAGCCACCATCCTTAAAACTATCCAAAATGAATATATAAATAGATAATAAGAGAATAAACAAAACCCTAACCACTCTCACAACCATGGTTTAATCTTCACACAAATCCAAGTTAACATATATCATCAAACATGATACAATCAAGTGCACAAAAATATATCACATATACAATGTGCACAAATCAAGTGAGAAAATCCATTTAAAGTGAACCATTACTAGTTAATGCAAAGTAATATATCAAATGTATAATTATGCATTAAATCATTAAATCAACACTTGATTTAACGATCCGGTCATATCGCATATAACCGACTAATATCCAATGTATCGGGTTATCGAATCAATCCTCGATTTGATAACTAGGTTATATCGCATACAACCATTCGACGCATTCATCGCGAGAATAGAATACAGTATCACATACAATTATTATTCTCGGTCCCGCACATATCTCATATGCGCTCCTATTTCGTTTCGCTTGAACCAGGAAACCTCTGTGTAGGACTCTAAAGACTCGTCAATACGCCGGCAGCATGTGATGATCATATCAAGCACCCACAAGCCGCAAGCGGTCTGCTAAACGTAACGGCCACCCGGGTATTGAGCGATCTGAAGATCGACGAGCAAGCCCGCTCACACTCCAGTGAATCCAACCAGTAACACTACTGTACAGTCCGGTATGATCGTCTGATATGTCGCATATCTCGCCTAGGGGTGGTAAACGTCAGACCCCAATAGCTCGATAAGTCGTGTCGATATGAGGTCTATAACAATTCGAGAAACTACTGGTAACACTTACCAGTAAATCTCAGCAACCCTGGCCAGGGATTTCATGTTATAGCCAATCGAACACAGCGCAACATCAACCCCCTATACCGAGAGAGACGAATCCCCTCCTATCGCTCAATGCCTCCATGTGATTCGGGACTGTACCCAAAAACCACCGTTTTGCACGCCCTCTTGGACGTGGTAAGATGGAAATCAAAGCACAGTGGGAACCACACAAGACTCTATGACGATCTCGGGTCAACAGACTACTCTGTACCAGTGTCACCAGAGAACTGCCATCTGACGTCAGGTATAATACCATCTGGGAGTTCTCGGCGAGTCCGTCCAGTGTACCCAGTCTCTACTGAGCACCCGTATATCATCTCCGATGTCAAACACCAATGGATATGGGATCATCCATCGCCCATCTGTATGGGTCGAGAAGGTACACGCTAGTCTACTCTGGTATATCGATGCCCCATCTCGATACACCCACGACTAGGGACTTTGAAGGATGTACTTATGGACTACCATGTCCCCACTAGTATGATCCACATCATAGTCCAGGTAGTCAGGTACACATCCTAAGGGCTTTACCAACATGTAACAGAGAGACAATCAGTGTACACGTTAAGGTAAAGAGCAACCAGATAGCATACTATCATGTCGAGCAAGAAAGTCCTCCCTATATATGTCCCAGCATCCACTACAATATACATCCAATGTACAGTAATGGCCTCTAGGGCATACATATAACTAACAAGTATAACATGCGGGTGCGGTCAATACATTCATATTATTATCTTGATTAAGGAGTGACATGGTCGCTACTTGGAGAGAGAGAGAAGAAAACACTCTGCGTGCGCTCTTGCAAGATCAGATTGGTTATTATTTTATCTAATCAGGATGGCTCCCACTGTTTTTATCAAATCTTCCTTTAAACCCTAAAAGGAAAGACTAGCCGGGATTAATTACACCCTACAATTGCGCCAATCTTTCAGCCAAGCCAGTGTCGGTACTTGAGGGAGGTTCCCCGTGCTTTCGCACAGACCTAATTAAAATAAACCTCGTTTTTCCAGAGGCGTAACCCCGTTGACACCTACTTGATAGGCTAATTGTAATGTGTAAAACTCTCCCAGGAGTAACAATTACTCGCAGTGGGTATTGGGATCCAACTATCTCATAGAAGGTATGCAATCTCATTGCAAATTTCAACACTTGAAATTCCTGATAATTTTGCCCCTAACCTCCTATGATCTTGACAAAGGCCAACAAACCATAGGATGCTAGTCAAGTTCAACCCGTCATTTCTTGATTGAATTAAACCCACCCGCACGACCCTTGACAAAGGCCAACAAGGTCGTACGACTACCCTAACCCAATCTGCATCATATACATAAGCAGATAAGCACTAGTCAGCTACCGCACACTACGCCTTGACAAAGGCCAACAAACGCAGCACAAATACTAACTACTACTTATCTGAAATGACGGAGGGCTACGACAGGTTTTTCTGAAAACCTATTGCGTAATGAACTTGATATCGTTGTAGAATCAAGTGAATTTTGAAATGGAGTGATTTTGAGGCTTTCATTAGTTTTGCTAAAGAGGTCACTCCCGGTGAAGGGATCTCAGCTCTTTCCTTATGGAATAAGGTGCAGGATATATCATATATATCGCTATGCAAAGAAAAAAATCCAAAAGCATTCAAAAACCAAACCGAATGTTGTAGCATCTGCCAGTTTTGCTAAAGAGGTCACTCCCGGTGAAGGGATCTCGGCTCTTTCCTCATCGAATAAGGTGCATGATATATCATATATATCACTATGCAAAGCAAAAAAACTGTAGCTACCCTTTTTGGAAATTTGATTCTACAACATCTTTTAGGTTTCTTTTCTTTCATTAACCATATTAATGAAGTCCCATCATTTAATTCACCTAAACATCACAGAAAAATACGACGTACACTCATGCCATCCGCATTCGCCTCGATGTCCCCTCGTGCACCGTTAGGTTAAGTAACTAACGGCAGAGCGGGGCAGGGCTAGCGCGAGTGTAAAACATAAGTAACGTCTATATAATATATCATATATGTTAGAGTATATGCCCTAGGGGCCATTATTGTATCATACTAGATTGTATATTATTTAATGGAAGCTTGGGATATTCACAGTTGTATATACAGTCTTGCTAAAAATGGTAGTATGCTACTTGGTTTGTGTCTACTTTAATATGTGCATATGTTTCTTGTAACGTATTACTTATACATATTAGTAGAACCCATAGGTTCTTTGCTTAACTACCAGCGTTGTGATGGCAGTCACACTAGTGGGGGCTAGGTAGTCTATAAGCAACATTCTATACAGGTCCCTAGTTATAGGATTATCGAGACAGGGCATCGATACTCCAGAGTAGACTAGTATGTACGCTTCTCATCCCAGTTGGGGAGATGGTCTGTCCCATAGCCATCAGTACGTCGTACTAGAGATAGTATACAGTTGCTCGTTAGGTTACGGGTACACCGGACAGGACTCGCAGGGGAACTGTTGGTTGATGTTATACCCGTCGTTAGTTAACAGTTCCCAGGTGACATGAGTACAGCATAGTCCGCAGACTTGACACTGCTACTTCGCCTCGAGTGTGTCCCACTGTTCTTAGATTGCTACCCTACCACGGCTCAAAGGAGTCGTGCAAACAGGCAGCAGTTGGGTGCAGTCCCGAGCACTTGGAGGCAGTAGTGGTTAGACAGGATTCATCTCTCCCGGTATTGGGAGATGATATCGCACTGTGTCAGAGAGCCATTACGCAAAGTCCCTGGCCAGGGCAAGCGAGATTTACTGGTAGGTTCCAGTATTTCTCAGGGTGTAATGGGCTTCGCTCCGACACGACTTATACCGCTATTAGGGGACTGACGCTTGCCGCCCCCTAGGCTCGATATGCGATAGTCTTAGACGAACACACCGGACTGTACGGAGATTGTCACATCAGGCTCAGTGGGAGTTCGGATGAGTTTCCTCATCGGCCTTCTTATCGACATCTACCTGGGGACCGTTACGTACAGCTAGTGCCGCTTGCAGTCTGTGGTTAAACCCACTGCCACCGTAGTGTCGAGTCTTTAGAGTCCCACACAGAGAGTTTCCCTGCTCCAGGTGAAACGATATAGAGGTCGTATGGTTTTAGTACAAGGGTTCGGACGCGTACGTGTGTTTACGTACGTACGACTTTTCGGACAGTTTTTACTAGCCGGTTTTGGTTTAAGCCAGATTCTAGTATCGGGTTATTGGATTTATACAGTCTAAAATTTTTCCGTGTTTTCACGGATTGGAGGGGCATTCTCGTAATTTGTCGGGAAGCTTCTAGAAGAGTGGTGACTAAGGGGTTAAGGTGGCATGAGCATTAATTGCTTAATGACTCATTTGTGTGATTCATCCTTAGCATTAAATTATTCATTAATGAGTTAATGAGTCATATGATGAATCACACAAGGTGAATGCATCAACCATGATGATTAATCATTTATATTATTTATTTGATTAATTGTTATGGTTGTTATATTCATATGAGTTCATTATTCATATTCATTCTCATCTTCACCTTCTCTCTCCTCAAGCTCACTCTCTCTTCAAACCCTAACCCTAACCTCTCATGAGTTGAGATCAAGGGTTAGCTAGACTAATACATCCATAACCTCACTCTATATCCCCTAGGTAGCTTAGATTAGCACTTTAAGCAACCTAGTTATCTCAATTTAGAGATCAAGCTTGGAGAAGGAGCTTTCGGGTGGATCGTCTTTGACTCGAGGAGGCCGTTGAGGTGCCGATGTTCCAAGGAGCCTACGAGGAGTGGAGGACAGCGATGAAGACCCGAAGGGCATGTAACGTGAGGTATAACTTCGAATCCGAGTAGTTAAACCTCTCGTAGTTTGCTAGTAACGGTTTAGATACGATTCATGCGCTCAAGTCCGTGTTACGAAGCTTTGATAATCGCTTTTCATATATTCCGCCTCCCCGCAAGATCGTGGGGTGCGTGACATGGACTTACAGTGGTATCAGAGCCAACTAAACCATTACTAGCTTGTTAGCAACTAATTAGAAGTTCGATCGACGGAAAACACGAAAACAAAACCCTAACACCCTAACAGTTTCTGTTGATTTTAAAAGTGTCAGAAAATTATTTGATATGCCTTAAAATTCACAGCAGGGTATTATAAGAATACTGGGAAAATATGAGCCTCTAACTCGGAAAGACGGCCGCTGATCCGCGGCAAGATGGTGCTTTTGGCCGCGGATCCGCCGCCGAGTCAACACCGAGTTGACTCGAATTTGCTCTGTTATTCATATATTTTGGTGTATTGTTTTCCAGTATGCTCTGTTTCTACCCAGGTTACTTCAGTGCAGGTTTGCTTTTAGGGTAGACACGGATAAAAGAAGTCGATCGATGTTCTAAGTTATTTGCTAATTGGGTTTTTATCTGTAATGTTTAATGTGTTCGTAAACCTCCCCTAACTGCTAGTATGTCGGTTGGCAGGGGGTTGCACATTTCTGTAATGTTTACTATTTGTGTATATGAACTGTATTGGACTGTTGTGATGATTAGCCGGGGTTTGAGATCGGTTTAATATTCATTCATTCGAAGTAAATGTAATATGATGTAATATTCTTTTGCGCGGCACATCCAGGTTGCGGTTATAGCCACCGTTGTATTATTTCTTTTTACTGTTTTTGCTCCTTGGATAGACCCAAGGTGGGGTACACAAACTACCGGGTACGTTGAAGTGTTTAGTGGCCTACTCACGTCGTTGAGGGAGACCGCTTCACTTCGGGTACTTGGCGGGTAGTTTGCCGTACCCGTAGGGGTCTAGGGTGGGGTAATGGCTATTCATCACAACTGTGTAATCCGTCTTTTATTGCAGGCTCAAAGCAAATGCGGATTGCTGGTATATCCAATAAAGTTCATCTGTGATCTGGAATGCTTATTATTGCGTCTGACGAACGTACAATATCTATATATGATAGCTATTAGACGTCACTTATGTTTTACACCCGCGCTAGCCCAGCCCCGCCTCTGTCGTTAGTTAAGTAACCTAACGGGTGATGACGGGACCCAGTGGCGAATGCGGATGGCATAAGAGCACGTAGTATTTTCGTTGTTTTCTGCAATGATAGGATAAATGATGGGACGCATTATTATAATGCAAAGAAAATAAACTAAAGTTCAATCGTTGGAACAAATTTAAAAGAAACCACTCGGTTATTTTAAAAGAGCAGAATTTTTAATTGCGGAGCTTTAACCACTCCTTTTAAAAAGCTATCAGGTTCCTTCGATTATATCAAGTTCACTACGTTCACGGTTTTTTGCCAAAACCATTCGTAGCCCTCCGTCGTTTCATTTGGGTATTCAGTAGTATTCAAGCTATGTATTTTGGCCAAAGTCAAGGCATAGTGTTTGGTAGCTGCTGGGTATTCATTTGTTGCATAGTTAGATGAGTTAGTTTGGGACAGTCGTATTATCATTTGACTAAAATCAGGGGTATGTACGGATGGGTTCAAATTAACCTGGATAATGATGGGTAGAACTTGACATGTGACTTATGACATTTTGACCAAAGCCAAGGTCATAAGAGCATGGGGCAAAAATTTATATCGGGAATTTCTAAAGAAACTGAAATTTGCAGAGAGAGCATACCATTTTGGAGTTTGATGAATGTTGGTAGGATTCCTTCAACATTATCATACGATGATATTTTGGATCCCGATCCTACTGTGAGTACATGTTACTTATCAGGAGATTCGTCACTTAACGATCAATGCTATAAACCAAGTAGGTGTCGAGAAAGGTGTCAGCGGAGCTATGCCCCCAGAGAAAAGAGGTTATTTAATTAAGGAACTTCGCGAAAGCGTTGGAAAACCTCCCTCGAAGTATCGACACTGGCCTGGCTGAACGGTTAAGAAAGTATTGTACGGTGAGAATAATCCTGGCTAATTCTTCTTTTATGGTTTGAGGAAGAATTCGAGAAACAGTGGGAGCCATCCAGTTTAGATAAACTTAAAACCAATCTAAACTTGCAACAGCATCATGCTAAAATATTTTCTTCTCTTTCTCTCAATGCAGCGACCTTGTGACCACACATAGGTTACATCTAGTTAACAAATTGACTGAATCTGACTTATATGACTGGCAAAGGTCTGTCCAGATGTCCATTGTCTATGACAAGCTGGACCACCCTATTACTACTCAAGATCCCGCCGTCCCAGGTCCAGTTTCCACCGTCACGGATATGGATATCCGCCAGACAAGGGAAAAGGATAAAGCAAAAGCCAAGTGCCTCGTGTTAGCTTCAGTTGATGGTGTATACCAGAAACAGCACGAGAAGATGGACTCAGTTTCCATCTTTCTCCATAACAAAGATTTATATGGAGAGCAATCTCATATCACAAGATATGAGACCTCGAACGAATTAATTCAAGCAAGGATGGCTATCGGCTCATCTGTAGGGGACAACGTCCTTACAATGACTAGCTATATTGATGAGCTCCAGGACCTAGAAACCACGTTGGGAAACAGGTCAGATACTGACTTGATTCTACAGTCTCTGCCTTCTACCCTTAAGGAAACTAGGGAAGTCGAAGGAAAGAGAAGGGCAAAAGTTTCGGGACTGAATGTAGTAAAAGAGGGACATTCCTATTGTTATGGGATTATGCATTGGCAGAATGATTGCAGGGCTTTGGAAGCCTATAGCCAGGATATGAAGCATGTTGTGGCTTAAGCCTCAAGTGTATTTGTAATTGAGAACTGTTTGTCAATTAACTCTACTTCTTGGGTACTAGATACCGGAGCAGGATCTCATATCTGTAATTCATTACATGCTTTGAGAAACCGTAGAGTTATGAAGGTAGGTGATTTGTCTCTTAGAGTTGCAAACGGAATAAGCGTGGACGCTGAATCCGTGGGAGAATATCGCCTAGGTTTGACAAGTGGGCAGATATTGATTCTACGTAACTGTCTGTATGTACCTAGTATGACTTACAATATCATATCGGTGTCCTCACTTTCAAGAGAGGGATATGATTTTACATTCGCAAGTGATGTAGTTCACATCCACCTAAATCAAGTTTTGATTGGGTCCGGTACATTAGATGACGGCATATACGTATTGAGTCAAGCTCAGGTTTTCAATGTCCAGAACACACTTAAAAGAAAGTCTCCGGAATTAAATCAGGCTTTCTTATGGTATTGTAGACTAGGTCACATCAATAAGAGAAGGTTGACTAAGTTACATAAAGAAGGATATTTGGATCCGTTCGAATATCAAACATATGCAACCTGTCAATCCTGTCTCAAAGGAAAGATGACAAAGACTCCGTTCACTGGACACGGAGTAAGAGCAAGCGAGCTCTTGGGACTCGTACACAGTGATGTGTGCGGTCCTGTGTCTACACATGCGAGAGGTGGTTATTCCTACTTCATTACTTTTACGGATGATTTCTCTAGGTATGGATATGTCTTCTTATTGAAGCATAAATCCGAGGCCTTTGAAAAATTCCAAGAATACAAGAATGAAGTGGAAAAACAAACAGGCAAGAGTATAAAGACACTGAGATCTGATCGAGGTGGTGAATACTTAAGTGCCGAGTTCCTGGGTTACTTAAAAGAGAATGGAATTCTCTCTTAGCTTACTCCTCCATACACGCCACAACATAACGGTGTATCGGAAAGGAGGAATCGAACCCTATTGGTGTTCCATGATGAGTAACGCTCAGTTACCGCGATCATTCTGGGGTTATGCGCTAGAATCAGCGGCATATCTTCTAAACAGGGCTCCTACCACGACTGTGCCTACCACGCCATATCAGATATGGAGTGGAAAGAAACCCTATCTTCAGCATCTGAAGATATGAGGATGTCCAGCTTTTGTTAAAAAGCAGCATGTGGATAAGCTCGAGGCACGATCAGTACAGTGTAAGTTTGTGGAATATCCGAAGAATTCCAAAGGATATTATTTCTATTACGCAGAGGAACAAAAGGTTTTTGTTTCTCGTAATGACCATTTTCTAGAACATCAGTTTTTAGAAAAGGAAACAAGTGGGAGCGAAATAGAACTGGAAGAAATTCCAGAACCACAAACTACAACTGAAAGTATGGTAGAACCAGATGTTTCAGAAGAAAGGGACATCCCGACGTCACTCCGCAGAAGTAGTAGGCAGCCTCATCCGCCTGAGAGATACTACGGTTTTCTAATAGATGGGGATAGAGAGGATTGCGTCATTGATGATGATGACCCTACTAGCTTCCAGCAAGCCATTCAGAGCGGCGACTCGGTAAAATGGCTGGGTGCAATGCGGACCGAAATGGAGTCCATGTACACTAACAAAGTATGGACTTTGGACATTACTCCAGATGGGGTAAAACCCGTAGGATGCAAATGGATCTTCAGAAAGAAGATTGGTGTAGATGGACAGGTTGAAACCTATAAAGCTAGACTTGTTGCAAAGGGTTTCCGTCAAAGACCTGGTTTGGACTATGATGAAACCTTTTCTCCAGTAGCTATGCTGAAATCCATTCGGGTCCTTCTTGCTATTGCTGCCTTCCACGATTAAGAGATCTGGCAGATGGACGTAAAGACGGCCTTTCTAAATGGAAATTTAGAAGAGAGCGTCTATATGGATCAGCCAGAGGGATTCATTCAGAGTGGGAGCAGCGGTAAAGTATGCAAGCTGCTTAAGTCCATTTATGGACTAAAGCAGGCATCGCGGAGTTGGAACATCTGTTTTGATGATACTGTCAAGGAATTTGACTTTATCAAAAATTCAGATGAACCATGCATATACAGTAAGATTGTAGGGAGAGCTGTAGTATTCCTCATATTATACGTGGATGACATTCTCCTAATAGGAAATGATATTCCTATGTTACAGTCAGTCAAAAGTTTTGTCACAGAAATTCTCCATGAAAGACCTCGGTGATGCCACCTACATTCTAGGGATCCAGATCTATCGTGATAGATCAAAAAGGATGTTGGGACTTTCACAGTCCAGGTACATAGACACCATATTGAAAAGATTCAGTATGGAAGATTCTAAGCGCGGTAACCTACCGGCTTGTCATAGAATTACCCTCTCCAAAGATATGTGTCCCAAGACTGATTTGGAAAGGGATCACATGTCGATTATACCCTACGCTTCAGCAGTAGGCTCTATAATGTATGCGATGTTATGTACAAGACCAGATGTAGCATACGCATTGAGCGTAGTAAGCCGGTATCAAGCAAACCCAGGGGAGAATCACTGGATAGCAGTGAAGAACATTCTCAAGTACCTGAGGAGGACTAAAGAGATGTTCCTTGTGTATGGCGGAAAAGCCCTCCAGATGGAGGCCTTTGCCGACTCCGGCTTCCAGAGTGACAAAGATGACTCCAAGTCCATGTCGGGTTATGTCTTTACCCTCAATGGATGGGCGGTCTGTTGGAAGAGTTCCAAACAGGAGACCGTTACTGACTCAACAATGGAAGCAGAGTACATAGCTGCTTGCGATGCCGCAAAAGAAGCTGTCTGGATGAAGAAGTTCCTCACAGAACTTCAGGTGGTTCCTTCCAGTGTTGGTCCAATACCTCTGTATTGTGACAACAACGGTGCTATAGCTTTAGCGAAGGAACCCAGGTCCCATCAGAAGTCCAGACACATCTTAAGGCGGTATCACCTGATCAGGGATATCGTAGATCGCCGGGAGATCGAGGTGAAAAGAGTAGAGACGGAGAATAACATTGCTGATCCATTCACAAAGGCCATTCCTCAGACTCAGTTCGAGAGGCTATTCAAGATGATAAGTCTACGATATGCCAGCTCATGGCCCTAGTGCAAGTGGGAGATTGTTAGTGTATATGCCCTAGGGGCCATTATTGTATCATACTAGATTGTATATTACTTAATGGAAGCTTGGGATATTCACAGTTGTATATACAGTCTTGCTAAAAATGGTAGTATGCTACTTGGTTTGTGTCTACTTTAATATGTGCATATGTTTCTTGTAACGTATCACTTATACATGTTAGTAGAGCCTATAGGTTCTTTGCTTAACTACCAGCGTTGTGATGGCAGTCACACTAGTAGGGGCTGGGTAGTCTATAAGCAACATCCTATACAGGTCCCTAGTCGTAAGATTATCGAGACAGGGCATCGATACTCCAGAGTAGACTAGTGTGTACGCTTCTCATCCCAGTTGGGGAGATGGTCTATCCCATAGCCATCAGTACGTCGTACTGGAGATAGTATACAGGTGCTCGTTAGGTTACGGGTACACCGTACAAGACTCGCAGGGGAACTGTTGGTTGGTGTTATACCCGTCGTCAGTTAACAGTTCCCAGGTGACATGAGTACAGCATAGTCCGCAGACTTGACACTGCTGTTGGGGTAAAAATTTACACCCCGGTTGACCAAGTCAAAATCAAAGTCAACCCCAAGCCAAGTGGGCCCATGCCCGGGTCAAGCCCGAACATGAAGCGGCCGGCCTCCCCCATGCCAAGATAAAATTTTGTAATAAATAATTTTATTGCATTTTATAGGCATAAAGCCAAATTTTTGTAAAGCCAATGGCTTATGTGTTAAAAGAAAAGGCACATGAGCCATGGGATAAGCAAAATGCCATTTTGTGAAGCCCAAGGGGCTATGTGTAAAGTGTATAGCCTATGAAGGCAAAGATAATGAAAAAAATCTAACAACTTTTTCTCTCTCTCCAAAAATTTTAGATCTGAGATCTTTTCTCCTTCTTCAAGGTTCCAAAACCTTCTTCTTTCTTTTGAATTAAATCAAGAGTTTTACTCTTCATTTTATAAAAGTAAATAGTTTTTCACCACAAAAACCACAAAGGGGAGCTTGGATATGTTATTAGATCTCAAAAAGGAGAGATTTTTAGATCTCACATCTCTTGATCTTCAAGATCCAGCCAACAGAGGAGGAAGAAGAAGACTCCCCTTCATTAACCAAAACATTTTAGGAGTTTAACTCCACTCTAAACCCTATTTCTGGGACTAAAAGCCCCTTTTTGGCCGCTAGCGCTCTGCGCTCAAGCGCACAGCGCCCACGTGCCGACACGTGGTGCACTTGCGCTCAGGCACCCAGCGCTCGAGCGCAAGACGCCCACGTGCCGACACGTGGCGCGCTTGCACCCAAGCGCCCAGCGCTCGAGCGCAAAGCGCCCACGTGCCGATACGTGGCGCACTTGCACCCAAGCGCCCAGCGCTCGAGCGCAAAGCGCCCACGTGCTGACACGTGGCCCACGTGCCGACACGTGGCGGTCTTGCGCCCAAGCGCACAGCGCTCGAGCGCAAAGCGCCCACGTGCCGACACGTGGCGTGCTTGCGCCTAAGCGCCCAGCGCTCGAGCGCAAAGCACCCACGTGCCGACACGTGGCGCGCTTGTGCGCTCGAGCGCAAAGCACCCACGTGCCGACACGTGGCGCGCTTGCGCCCCAGCGCACAGCGCTCGAGCGCAAAGCGCCCACGTGCCGACACGTGGCGCGCTTGCGCCCAAGCGCACAGCGCTCGAGCGCAAAGCGCCCACGTGCCGACACGTGGCGCGCTTGCGCCTAGGCGCACAGCACCTGAGCGCACAGCGCTCAAGGTGCTGTCCCCACGCATCCTTTGGATGTCTTTTCCCCCTTTATTTATATATACATGTATATATATACATATGTATACATATGTAAACATACACATACTCCACGACACTGTCCCCCTCAAAAAAAAATTTGGGCCGGGGCGCTGCCCCGAACCCCGCAAGGGGGCTGCTAGCCCCTTTGACCACCAGCCCGCTATCCGGGTAGCGGGACCCCCGTAAAAACTGTGCGTGGCTCCCGATATATCCAAAACCCCCTTTCAAAACAAAACACACGTACACTGCACATTGAGTTCGCATGACCAGTTTTACCCGTTAATCGGAGGTTCCCTCGCCCCAAAGGCGAGGGGTAATTAACGGCAGCTTAGTCCGCGGCTGCCGGAGATTCGGATCCCCACAATCATTAACCCCCAGCCTACCCTAGGCAGGGGGAATCTGTAGTACGCCTGAGAAGCATGCGCGTATTCCCATCTCAATGGGGTGACGAAAAACACCCTACAGATTCTGGCACGCCCGGTGGGACTACTTTTCTCCTCCCATATTCCGGGTTAAACGTTCATGCGAACTCAATCAATATACATATCGATTGCCTATACTGAAATGATGTTTTCTTTTCGTGCAGCAATCAACTTTCAACGACAATGTCTCCCCAGACGAATTCAGCTTCCAACGTGACCCCGATTCCGTACGTGGTCAAGATCAACGCTCGTGTGGTTCTCCCCGTAAGCCTCAGTCGACAGTGGGAAGAACAGCCCCGCCAGTTTGGCTCCGTTATCATCTACCCTGCCGGAAGCGCTCATCTGGCGGAAATCCCGGCGGAGCCAAGCCGGTCCCAAGGGGCAAGAGGCCGAATGTTGTGATTGCTAAGGCACCACAACCGAAACTTAAGATGATGTCTGAACGACTCCCTGGCACTCCAGCTGGGGGCAAGACTTCCGGTGCGAAGGGCAACATCAAATGTCGCGGACGAGCTCAGGCGATGACTCCAACAAATGCACAATCGAGCGTATCTCCTAGGCCCTCCATCACCCGGTCCGCGGCGTCTTCCCAAAGATCCGAAGTCTTCCAGGCGCTTAGAACAGAAAAGTTAAGGCAGAAGCGGCTCAGGTATCGAGCCAACAAGAGGGCTAGGGCTTCGGCCAAATGGAATCGTGTGAAGTTCCCAGTGCAGGGTTGCCCTGCGACGACGGCTGAGTCGGACGTAAGAATCAGCAATTCCTTCGAGCCTCTGAAGTGGGTTCAGAAAAATGCCATGACCGCCAGAATCAAGAAGACAGCGGTCCGAACAGTGCTACAAAGAGACGTGTCCCGGCCCCAACAGAAAAAGTATGACACTGTCTCTTCAAGGGTCTATCAGGTGCTTTGTGCCGCACGAAAGCAGCGGGGCAAATCCAGAAAAGAAGCGCCAGCACTATTCAAGAACCTGGTTAAGCCAGCCGCCTTCAATCGACTACTAGCTACCGAAGCAAGGGGGTCAAGACAGCGATCTGTGAAATCAACCGCCAACAATAAAAAGACGGCTGGATATATTATCCATACGGTCTATATGGCGGGCGGGCACCCCAGCGACAACCTTCGCAGCAAAAGCAAGGATGGGGCCACCACATCCCAAGCCCAATCTAGCCTGAATGTGGTTGCCGCCGCCCAAGAACAGCCGCCCCCGCTGGATGAAGAAAACCCTCTCGATGAGGATGATAGGCAGAAAGACCCCTCGGTCCATGCAGAGTCAAGCTCAGACAGCGAGGAAGAGCCAACTTTCCGCCCCAGGACTGCGGAGCAAGAGCTGCTTCAAGAGCTTCGAAAACAGCTCAGGAGCAAAGATAAAGAGATGGCCAAACTCTATTCGAAGATTGACGACTTAACGAACGTGGTGATGCAGCTTACGGCTCAAATTGCTCGAGCTCCTACCAATTAGGCACAAGCCGCTACTAATCAACAGGGTGATGACAATCCGAGGCAGCCAATGCATGTTCCTTTGGGACCAAGACTGGTCGAGCCGCATGAAAGCCGGCCACATTCCGCTTCTGGGGACGCCTTGGCCCCAGATAGCACTATCCCGCTAACACAGGATCGAATAATGGATTTGGTCACCAGCAAGGTTAAAACATTGGTGGCCGAAGCTGAAGCTCAGAAAGAAATCGGCAGTAGTGGGCGGCCATACCCCGCGCAGTACGATCTGATTGAGTTCCCAAGCGGCTACGTCATTCCTAAGTTCGGAAGATTTGATGGAACGGGGAATGCAAATCAGCACGTCGCCCACTTCAAAGCATCGTGCGGAAATACAGGGGGCAATGACGCGCTCCTTCTTCGTCAGTTTGTCAACAGCCTGACCGGCGGCGCCTTCGACTGGTATGCGAGTATACCGGACGGGTCCGTCATTACCTTTGCCCAAATGGAGTCCCTGTTTCGGCAAAGGTTCATGAGTGTCAGTGATAAAATCTCCATTGCCGACCTTGTGAGGACCAAGCCGGGGAAGAATGAAAGCAACACCGACTTTATCGCTCGATGGCGTAATCTCACAGTCAAGTGCGAACCGCCGCTGGAGCAGGACCAGTCCGTCAGCCTTCTCATTGGGAACCTCAGCAATTGGATGGTCCCATTCTTGTGTACAGCGGGCCTCAAGACATTTCAGGAGCTAACCAAGAAAGTCCAAATGCTGGAACGCTCGAAGCAAGAGTCCCCGCCGGATTCTCAGAGAGAGAAAACTTGGAAAAGCAAGCGGGACGACAACCGTAGAAGCGGGAGTTTCAGCAGTACCAATGTCTTCAATGCGTCCGACAATGAAGAAAAGCGAAGGGCGGCCGAATCCAAAACTAACCGGTCTCGAAAGCCATTGCTGGGAGGAGATGGGCCTTCCCTAGAGGAGAAAAAGAACAAGGTTTACTCTTTCAGAAGGGACAAGGTCCGCAAGATATTTAAAGATGCCTTGAACAACGGCCTACAATTGCCGGAGTCAAAAAGACCCCAAGAAGCAAAAATGACCGACAATCCCCTGTATTGCCCGTACCACCGAGTAGTGAGCCATGCGATCGAGGATTGTTATATCTTCAAGGACTGTGTCGAGAAGGAATACAAGGCTGGAGAGATCGAGCTGTCCAAAAGTGTGTTGGTGAACAATCAAGTTGCAACCACCAACTTTATACAGACAGAAGTTGAAGCCTTCTGGGAGCAGACAGCCAAACCCGCTGCCCTGAGCAATGAAACGGACCCACCGCAGCCTCTTTGGAATAAGCACATATCTAATAAGACGAAGAAGATGCTAAAGCTGCTTCAGAAAGAGCCCAGGATGGAATGGGAAGGACAGAAGAAGCCTACCAGTCCAGCTGCCAATGCGGCTCCGTCAGGCTCAAAATCCAAGAAGTTCAAGAAGAAGAAAAGTGCAGCTCGGCGTGAAAAGGAGTCTGCAGGGAGATCGACCATTCAAAAATATATCGATTCCCTCGAAGAATATGAACAGAAGGAAAGAACTCTGATTCAATTGAAGGAGTTCCTCCCTGTACGAGCGGCTGAAATTCTAGAGGAGTTAGAAGAAGACTCCAATGAAGAGATCCCTATAGTTACCTGCTACGCCATCCATCTGGGCAGCGAATCTGAGGAGGATCTATGTTTTCCCGAAGAGGATGAGGAGCTCGCCAGAAAGGCCAATCAAATCCAGCTCAGAAGCGGCAGGGCTCTACCGCAAAATCAGGGCAACGCCTCAAAAGGGAAGGAAAAACAGGTGGCTAATGATGAAGATGGCAGAGAACTGGCTAATGAAAACTCAAGTACTTCCTCGGTGGACTATAATGTCTTGGCTCACCTTCGAAGGCTTCCGTCTCTCCTGAGCATCTACGACGCCTTGGTCCTATCTAAGGAGCTTAGAAATGTTCTTATTCATGCTCTCCAAAACCCCGAGCGGTATCAGGCTCACTTTGCGAAAATTAATATGAAAGAAGCTCTGCACGCTTTGCATGCCGCCGCAGTCACATTTAAGGATGAAGACTTGCTACTGGGAACGGCTGAGCATAATCGGCCCTTTACGTGACCGGGTACAACGACGAAGATCGGATTAATCGCATATTGATTGATCCGGGGTCTTCAGTGAACATCATGAACTTGCGGACGCTGAAGAGTTTGTCAAAGGACGTCCGACACCTGTCAAGGGAAATGATTGTCATTCAAGGCTTCAACCAAAATTGCAAGCAAGTTCTGTGGTCCATAGCTCTGCCAATCAAATTCGGGGATCTGCAAACTGAAGCTAAGATATACGTGATCGACGCCGACACGTCTTATAAGATTCTCTTGGGGTGGCCGTGGCTCCACGATTACGGCATTATTCTGTCAACTCTCCATCAATGCATGAAGTATACCAAAAATGGCGAAGAAAGACGCATTGACGGAGACATCCAGCTGTTCGGTGTGCATGAAGTCCGCTATGAAGATTCTCGGTACTTTATGAACCACCAAAATGCTAAGCCACAACTGACTGAGGATAGACCAGCCCTAAGACCCAAAAGCAAATCTACGCCGGTTGTCACTTTCAAAAGTAAAAACGCCCAAGTGCGCCCACATTTCGGTAGCGACACTGATGAGTCCGACGCTGGAAGCCCGTCCTTCCGTAAAACCCGCCCTCGTTTCGGCAGCGATACGGACGAATCTGTTACTGAAGGTCCATCTAGCAGCAAAGTCCGCCCTCATCTTGGCAGTGACACGGAAGAGTCAGAAGAAGAGGACCTGCCGTGCAACAGCTGTGCAGATTGGACCCCTATGTAGCAAGCGAAACTAAGAGAGACCTTCGAAGTTGCGGAAGGGTCCCTAGCCGTCACAAGGGTGCCGGAGCAGATGTGTAAAGAGCTCGATGCGTTGTCAGTCTCCACCGTGGACCAGCTGAAAACTTTCTACGTCCCCGGGAGGAAAAATGGACAGAAAGGCATCCTGTTTTACGGGTCAAACCCCGTTGTGCACCCGGACGATCTTTCTGTCGCGTGCCTTCCCTATGAGAGAGGCATAAGAGCATTCCTCAATCCCAGATACTATGCGCCCGAGATGCGGGAATACTTTAAAAAGTGCGGATGCCGGTTATATCAAACGAAGTCCGAAGCAAAGTTTTACGAAGGGCTATGGCATCCACCCCAGGTCCGAGCACTCATCGATGGACGAATTCCAGACAGACGGGGAATAGGTTACCTTCAACCTGATTCCAGAGCGTGCTACATGATCCATGTTGGTGAGGCCAGCGAAAGATCAAATGATGATGACGAGATAGCCGTGCCAGAAGAAGCTCCTCAAGAGCTCGAAGATGGTGGACAAGCAACCTTTGACGAGCTAACCGAGATTGACTTAGGAACGCCCGATAATCCAAGGCCGACCTACATCAGCTCTCTCTTGTCAGAGGAAATGAAAGCGCAGATAATTGTCCTGCTGCATGAGTTCGTCGACTGCTTCGCTTGGACATACAAAGAAATGCCAGGCCTTTCCCCTGAAGTGGCTGTGCATCAGCTGGCTATATCTCCTGATGCTAAGCCAGTCAAACAAGCTCCTCGAAGAATGAGAAGAGAACTAGAAGAAAAAGTCATCGAGGAAACCAAGAAGTTCATCGATGCCGGCTTCATCAGGGAAGAGAAATATGCGGACTGGATCGCATGCATACTCCCAGTGAAGAAGAAAAATGGGCAGATCCGAGTTTGTGTCGATTTCAGGGACCTCAACAAGGCATGTCCTAAAGATGACTTCCCGCTACCGGTCATGGAAATGATGGTCGATGACACCTCAAATTACGAGCTGTTCACCTTTATGGATGGCTCATCTGGATACAATCAGATCAAGATGTCGCCTGAGGATGAGAAGCACACAGCATTTCGAACCCCGATCGGAATATATTGCTACAAGGTGATGCCGTTCGGATTTAAGAATGCAGGTGCTACATATCAAAGGGCAATGACCAATATCTTCGATGACCTAATTCATAAAGTCGTCGAATGCTATGTTGATGATCTGGTCGTTAAAACTAAAACCAAGGCCGATCATATCCAGGATCTTAGGACCGTTCTCACCAGTCTGAGAGAATTTGACCTGAAGATGAATCCTCTGAAATGCGCTTTTGGCGTGTCATCGGGAAAATTCCTGGGCTTCATAGTCCGACAACGAGGGATCGAAGTTGACCCATCAAAGATAAAGGCCATCATGGAGATGCCCCCTCCGAAGAGTTTGACGCAGCTAAGGTCTTTTCAAGGCAAGCTTGCTTATATACGGAGGTTTATCTCAAATTTATCGGGGAGATGTAGGCCCTTCTCGAAGCTCATGAAGAAAGGAGCTCCTTTTATCTGGGATGCTGAATGTCAAGCAGCGTTCGAAAGCATCAAACAGTACTTATTGCACCCTCCAGTGCAGGCCGCTCCCATTCTAAATAAACCGCTGATTCTCTACACTGCCGCGCTGGATGAGTCACTCGGTGCGCTCCTTGCCCAGAATAACGAGGAGGGAAAATAAAATGCCCTCTACTACCTCAGTCGAACTCTAGTCGGTGCGGAACACAACTATTCCCCAATCGAGAAGCAATGCCTGGCTCTGATATTTGCTGTGAAGAAGCTGAGGCACTATCTGCT
The DNA here is from genome assembly GCA_030015575.1 of Agapanthus africanus. Taxonomy (NCBI): domain Eukaryota; kingdom Viridiplantae; phylum Streptophyta; class Magnoliopsida; order Asparagales; family Amaryllidaceae; genus Agapanthus; species Agapanthus africanus. Next base: position 203,244,182 of record JASDDO010000026.1, read on the forward strand.
TGCTCATCGGGTTATGCTGATCTCCAAAGTCGACCCGCTCAAACACTTGATTACTAGAGCGAGCCTAGCCGGCAGAATGGCAAGATGGGCTCTTATGCTACTCGAGTTTGACATAGTTTATACTCCTCATAAAGCAGTAAAAGGGCAAGCTCTTGCAGACTTTCTCGCTGCTCATCCCATACCAGAAGGATCGCCGCTAAATTGTAAGTTACCCGATGAACAAGTGCTGCACCTCGAGGAAGACGAGCCATATTGGGAGCTCTACTTTGATGGGGCTTCATCAATAAGGAGCTCCGGCAGATCAAGCGTCCCGGAGGTAAAAGCTGGGATAGGATTGGTGTTCACCACGCCATCAATGGGAACCCTCCGGCGTTCTTTCGCTCTCACCGAGCCTCGGACAAACAATGAAGCTGAGTATGAAGCTCTGATAGCTGGTTTGGAGCTCGCCATAGAAATGGAAATCCGTCGGCTACGAGTTTACGGTGACTCCCAGCTCGTCGTCAACCAAGTAAGCGGCGATTATAAAATATACAAACCCGAGTTAGCTCGGTACAGAGGCCGAGTGGTGGAACTCATGAAACGGTTCACTCACATTGAACTAATGAGAGTCCCTAGAGCGTTGAATGGAAAGGCTGACGTACTCGCTCGCTTAGCCAAGGAGCTGGCCCATCCTGACATGGACGAAATTCTGATCACAGTCAGGAGCCGACAAATTCTACCCCCAGTCTCTCTACGAGAAGAGGAAAGTGCGGAACAGAAGAGCAGTCCTGCCGAAGAAGCTTCGATCATCCAAGACGAGCCCGATTGGAGAGAACCCTTCATAGAGTACCTCCGATACGACAAGCTGCCCGAAGAAAAATCTGCGAGGATTCAGCTGAAGAAAAGAGCTCTCCGATACGTGTTTGTAAATGACACATTATACCGCAGGTCATATGACCAACTCTGGCTCAGGTGTCTGCCGTTGGCCGAAGCCCAAAAGGTCATGAAAGATGTTCACTCGGGCGTTTGCGGTGCTCACCAATCTGGCCCCAAGATGCGACTTCAAATAAAACGGCTTGGGTATTACTGGCCCACCATGATACGGGATTGCGGAGAGCATGCAAAGAAATGTCAGATCTGCCAAATCCATGGTGATTTCATTCACAAGCATCCCAATCCGTTGCATCTTACGGTGGCGTCGTGGCCCTTCGAAGTCTGGGGCACCGACATTGTTGGCCCAATTGATCCTCCGTCATCCAAAGGCCACCGGTTCATACTGGCCGCGACAAACTACTTCTCCAGATGGGCTGAAGCTGTCCCGCTAAAAGAAATCTAGACAAAAGATATTCTGACATTCTTCAAGCATAATATTCTATACCGCTTCGGTACACCAAGAAGAATCATTTCTGACAACGGGCCTTCTTTCAAGAGCTTCAATGTCTCAAGGTTCGCTACTCAGCACAAGATAGACTGAAGATATTCCTCCATCTATAATCCAAGAGCCAATGGGCTAGCCGAAGCCTTCAATAAGACTCTATGCAAGCTCCTGAGGAAAAATGCTTCAGCCAACAAGAGAGACTGGAATTTCAAGCTTCACGAGGTATTGTGGGCATATCGTACCACGCAGCGTACTCTAACTCAGTCCACTCCATACTCATTGCTCTTCGGAGTGGAGGCGGTCCTCCTCCTCGAAGTCGAAGTTCTAAGCTTAAGAATGGCCGTTCAACATGAGTTGATGGAGGAGGAAAACGTGCTCCTTCGACTTGAAGAACTCGATGCCCTCGAAGAAAAGAGGCTCGCGGTGCAGCAAAGTCTGGAGCTATACCGAGCCCAAATGTCATGGGCCTATGACAAGATAACCCGTCTCCGCGCTTTCAAGAAAGGTGAATTGGTGTTGGTCCTCAAAAGACCGATTATCCCCAATCGACATGCCAAGGGAAAATTCGAGCCAAACTGGGAAGGACCATATGTCATCGAGAAAGTGTTCGACGGAGGATCCTACCAACTAATAAGTGCCGAGGGAGAAAGGCCCATGCCACCCATCAATGGCCGATATCTCAAGAAATACTACATGTAAATGCTCCAAGTCGCAGGCGAATTGAGCACATCAGCCCTACGGTCTGGATCATACATCCTGCAAAACCGTATACAATCCACGGGCGTAAATGACCCCTATCTCTCCCAAATCCTGCCGGTGAGACTACTTTTAAAGTCCCACCAGCGGCAAAAAAAAAGAAAAAGAAATAAAAGAAATAAAAAAATAAACGGTATGTCCACAAGCAAAACGGGCACGGATGAAAACCCGAAAGGGCTCCGTGAGTAAAAACAGCAGGACTACCGGCAAGTTTATGAAAACCCGAAAGGGAGAAAACTCGTGAAAAGAGATGAATACACTCGCAAAGTCCTCTCGACCTTGTGAGGAGAAAACCCCTGCGTGAGATCCTTACGACTCACAAAGGAGCAACACACTTAGGAATCCTCACGATTCCTAAGGAGAACATACACCTGCGAGATCCTCTCGACTCGTAGGGAGAAAGTGCTTTTATGAGACCCTCACGGCTCATAAAATTGGAAAGCCTTAGGTGATAGGGACCCAAACCTGTCTCCTAAGCCATCGTTCCCCAACGGGCAACGGCAAATGATGAGTCGCTCCTGGCGTTTCGCTTCAGTGTTAGCAGTGTTGATGCCGACCAAAAACCCAAATCCCAAGTCCTCCCAAGGCAAATGATGAGTTGCTCCTGGCATTATTCCAGTGCAGCAATGCTGATGCCAAACAAGATCCAAATTCCAAGTCCCCAAACGGCGAATGATGAGTCGCTCCTGATACCATATTCCAGTGTAGCGATGCAGACGCCAACCAAAATCCAATTTCTCAAAATTCTCCAGCCCTACGGTGGGTCCCCAAGTTGACCATCGTATACAATCCACGGGCTTAAATAATTCTCATTATACCCATGCCCCACCGTAATCACCAGTTACGCGGCCGGTCACCGCTTTGGGAATGATGCTCCATTGATAAGACCCACTCATGTGTCCTCACGATATATGGGGAGAACAAACCTTTGTGGGATCTTTACGAATCATAAAGGAAAAACACACTTAGGAGTCCTCACGACTCCTAAGGAGAAAATACACCTGCGGGATCCTTACGACTCGTAGGGAGAAAATGCTTTTATGGGACCCTCACAGCCCATAAAATTGAAATGCCTTAGGCGATAGGGACCTAAACCTGTCTCCTAAGCCATCGCTCCCCCAACAGGAATAGGCAAATGATGAATTGCTCCTGGCATGTGTGTTTCAGTGTTAGCAACGCTGATGCCTGTCCTAACCCCAAAATCCCAAACTCCAATCCAATAGACCCCTAAGTCGTTAAACTGGGAACAGATGACCCCTAAGTCGTTAAACTGGGAACAGATGACCCCTAAGTCGTTAAACTAAGAACGAGGGAAATCTCCTCATGGCAGATGATGATTCGCTCCTGGTACCATATTCCAGTGCAGCGATGCTGATGCCAAACCAAAACCAATCCCCAAATCCTCTCATGGCAAATGATGATTCGCTCCTGGTACCATATTCCAGTATAGCGATGCTGATGTCAATCCAAATAACAATCAACAATTCAACTTCATCCCTGACACCGCAAGAAGCGGGGCAAGTCAAACCCAGCAACGACCGTCCAAGTCGCAAAAAGGGCAGAACCGACCGTCCACATCGCTAAAATGGCAGTACCGACCGTCCACGTCGCTAAAAGGGCAGAACCGACCGTCCAAGTCACAAAAAGGGCAGAACCGACCGTCCACGTCGCTAAAATGGCAGTACCGACCGTCCACGTCGCTAAAATGGCAGCACCGACCGTCCACGTCGCTAAAAGGGCAGAACCGACCGTCCAAGTCGCAAAAAAGAGCAGAACCGACCGTCCAAGTCCCAAAAAGGGCAGAACCAACCGTCCAAGTCGCAAAAAGGGCAGAACCGACCGTCCAAGTCGCAAAAAGGGCAGCACCGACCGTCCATGTCGCTAAAATGGCAGCATCGACCGTCCAAGTCGCAAAAAGGGCAGAACCGACCGTCCAAGTCGCAAAAATGGCAGCACCGACCGTCCAAATCGCAAAAAGGGCAGCATCGACCGTCCAAGTCGCTACAAGGGCAGCATCGACAGTCCAAGTCGCAAAAAGGGCAGCATTGACCGTCCATGTCGTAAAAAGGGCAGCGCAGGATTCCTACAAAGCGGGAACCAGATTACTCCGGACCAGGTAAACGTCTATCACGGACACTCCGTCTCGGAGACATGTCAAGCAACGACCGTCCATGTCGTAAAAGGGCAGCGCCAGCTTCCCAAAAAGCGGGAACCAAATCAGGTCGCCTCTAAGTAAAAGAAGATCCATCAATTTCATGCACACGACCCACATATGTGGTGTGCATTTATTGATGGGGGGCAATTTGTTGGGGTAAAAATTTACACCCCGGTTGACCAAGTCAAAATCAAAGTCAACCCCAAGCCAAGTGGGCCCATGCCCGGGTCGAGCCCGAACATGAAGCGGCTGGCCTCCCCCATGCCAAGATAAAATTTTGTAATAAATAATTTTGTTGCATTTTATAGGCATAAAGCCAAATTTTTGTAAAGTTAATGGCTTATGTGTAAAAAGAAATGGCACATGAGCCATGGGATAAGCAAAATACCATTTTGTGAAGCCCAAGGGGCTATGTGTAAAGTGTATAGCCTATAAAGGCAAAGATAATGAAAAAATCTAACAACTTTTTCTCTCTCTCCAAAAATTTTAGATCTGAGATCTTTTCTCCTTCTTCAAGGTTCCAAAACCTTCTTCTTTCTTTTGAATTAAATCAAGAGTTTTACTCTTCATTTTATAAAACTAAATAGTTTTTCACCACAAAACCCACAAAGGGGAGCTTGGATCTGTTATTAGATCTCAAAAAGGAGAGATTTTTAGATCTCATATCTCTTGATCTTCAAGATCCAGCCAATAGAGGAGGAAGAAGAAGACCCACACTTCATTAACCAAAACATTTTAGGACTTTAACTCCACTCTAAACCCTATTTCTGGGACTAAAAGCCCCTTTTTGGTTGCTAGCGCTCTGCACTCAAGCGCAAAGCGCCCACGTGCCGACACGTGGCACGCTTGCGCTCAGGTGCCCAGCGCTTGAGCGCAAGAAACCCACGTGCCGACACGTGGCGCGCTTGCGCCGAAGCACCCAGCGCTCGAGAGCAAAGGGCCCACGTGCCGACAAGTGGCGCGCTTGCGCCTAGGCGCACAGCACCTGAGCGCACAGCGCTTAAGGCGCTGGCCCCACGAATCCTTTGGATGTCTTTTCCCCCTTTATTTATATATACATGTATATATATACATATGTATACATATGTACACATACACATACTCCACGACACTGTCCCCCTCAAAAAAAATTTTGGGTCGGGGAGCTGCCCCGAACCCCGCAAGGGGGCTGCTAGCCACCTTGAGCCCCAGCCCGCTATCCGGGTAGCGGGGCCCCCATAAAAACTCTGCGTGGCTCCCTATATATCCAAAAACCCCTTTCAAAACAAAACACACGTACACTGCACATTGAGTTCGCATGACCAGTTTTACCCGTTAATCGGAGGTTCCCTCGCCCCAAAGGTAAGGGGTAATTAACGGCAGCTTAGTCCGTGGTTGCCAGAGATTCGGATCCCCACAATCATTAAACCCCCGCCTACCCTAGGCAGGGGGAATCTGTAGTACGCCTGAGAAGCGTGCGCATATTCCCATCTCAATAGGGTGACGAAAAACACCCTACAACTGCTTCTACGCCTCGAGTGTGTCCCACTGTTCTTAGATTGCTACCCTACCACGGCTCAAAGGAGTCGTGCAAACAGGTAGCAGTTGGGTGCAGTCCCGAGCACTTGGAGGCAGTAGTGGTTAGACAGGATTCGTCTCTCCCGGTATTGGGAGATGATATCGCGCTGTGTCAGAGAGCCATTACGCAAAGTCCCTGGCCAGGGCAAGCGAGATTTACTGGTCGGTTCCAGTAGTTTCTCAGGGTGTAATGGGCTTCGCTCCGACACGACTTATACCGGTATTAGGGGATTGACGCTTGCCGCCCCCTAGGCTCGATATGCGATAGTCTTAGACGAACAGACCGGACTGTACGGAGATTGTCACATCAGGCTCAGTGGGAGTTCGGATGAGTTTCCTCATCGGCCTTCTTATCGACATCTACCTGGGGACCGTTACGTACAGCTAGTGCCGCTTGCGGTTTATGGTTAAACCCACTGCCAGCGTAGGGTCGAGTCTTTAGAGTCCCACACAGAGAGTTTCCCTACTCCAGGAGAAACGATATAGAGGTCGTATGGTTTTACGACAATGGTTCGGACGCGTACATGTGTTTATGCACGTACTACTTTTCGGACAGTTTTTACTTGCCGGCTTTGGTTTAAGCCAGATTCTAGTATCAGGTTATTGGATTTATACAGTCTAAAGTTTTTCCGTGTTTTCACGGATTGGAGGGGCGTTCTCATAATTTTTCGGGAAGCTTCTAGAAGAGTGGTGACTAAGGGGTTAAGGTGGCATGAGCATTAATTGCTTAATGACTCATTTGTGTGATTCATCATTAGCATTAAATGATTCATTAATGAGTTAATGAGTCATATGATGAATCACACAAGGTGAATGCATCAACCATGATGATTAATCATTTATATTATTTATTTGATTAATTGTTATGGTTGTTATATTCATATGAGTTCATTATTCATATTCATTCTCATCTTCACCTTCTCTCTCCTCAAGCTCACTCTCTTTTCAAACCCTAACCCTAACTTCTCATGAGTTGAGATCAAGGGTTAGCTAGACTAATATATCCATAACCTCACTCTATATCCCCTAGGTAGCTTATATTAGCACTTTAAGCAACCTAGTTATCTCAATTTAGAGATCAAGCTTGGAGAAGAATCTTTCGGGTGGATCGTCTTTGACTTGAGGAGGCCGTTGAGGTGCTGATGTTCCAAGGAGCCTACGAGGAGTGGAGGACAGCGATGAAGACCCGAAGGACATGTAACGTGAGGTATAACTTCGAATCCGAGTAGTTAAACCTCTCGTAGTTTGCTAGTAACGGTTTAGATACGATTCATGCGCTCAAGTCCGTGTTACGAAGCTTTGATAATCGTTTTTCATATATTCCGCCTCCCCGCAAGATCGTTGGGTGCGTGACATGGACTTACAATATATATTATATACAGTATTTATCACAACATATCAAATGATCACATCACAGATATCGCAGCAAAAGAAACATATGAAACATTGGATATACTAGGACGTCCGTGTTTTATTTTGAGACTCTATAAAACACGGATTCCACGGTCGCGATGAATAGCCAAACCCACATCCCTAGACCCCTACGAGAGTGGCAAGCAACCCTACCAATTCTAGAGTTAGGAGACCCGGACTCGACTCCTCGAGTTGGTCTCCCGCTGTACTCTAGAACCCGGTTACTTGTGCTCTCCTCCTTGGGTCTACCTAATGCGGAAAAGTAAATAATATACAATGGTGACATCATCCTCATCCCGGAAGTGCCCCAATAAAAGAATATTACATACAATGAATTTTACATGAATGAAAATAAAAAACCCCATCTCACATAAAAACCCCGGCTATTCAAAACGCGACGATCCAATATAACATATCCAGCAACATATAACATCACATGTCATCGACGTAAGTAAATATGCGCATCCCAATTGTCGTTGACATATAGCAACGAAACCGGCGATATCACATATTACACTGACGGTCGCAGAAAAGAAAGTGTAAAACTACAACATTTGGAATCCACAATCTTTTTAGACATCGTAAATCCAAAATATCACATACTTCGCATTTCATGCCTAAATCTATGAATTCCACATATTGTATCACATTCCAGATAAATAGACAGTATTAAACTTTCCGATCAAATAATCAAATACCCAAGATTTCCTAAATAGCTCAACACTTGAGCGGAGTTCAAAAATTCCAGAATACGTCACAGTAGCAATGGTCCAGCCGTAGAAGGGTCAAGCCAACGCCTCACATGTGGCACGCCGTACTGCCCCAAACCCTAAGGTTTAGAGGCGGTTCAGACGGTCATATAATCAAGTTAAGCTTTGTGTTCTTCTAGAGGGTCCATCACGTTACTTGCACGTTTTTCCGAAAGATTTAAACTCAACAAAAATTCAACACTTGAAAGCTTTTCGTGCCGGGAAAAAATGAGTTAATGATATCCGTTCGAACATTTTAATACTTTCTAAATTATACGGAAAATATAACGAAATTAAATTTTCCGATCGAATCAACATATACAAAATAATCCCCAGAACACCCAACACTTGAGGCAGATTAAAAATACCCAAGAAATAGCAATAACAGATACAGGTATTACTGTGCAAAACCCAAAGCACAAGCTCACTGTACGGCCATGGATCCGCGGCATAAGCAGGGAATTGCCGCGGTTCCGCGGCGATCCGTATGTCTTACTTTGTCGTTTTTCACAGTAATACCTAAAATTCCCTGTTGAATTTTTAAGGTATTTTTAATACAGAAAATATCACAGTTTTAAAAAATTTCCAGAGAGGGGGTCTACTTTGTCGTATCGGGGTCCGATCGAAGTTTTAACTTCGTAAACACGTCGCCTAATGCTCTAGCTAAGCTCTGATACCACTGTAGGGTTCCTAGGCACTCTAACAAGGTACTACAAGGTATCAACCATGCCCGGTTAAAATTTTAGCCATGCCGAAGAACCTTAAACAAGATTTTTGCTAGATAATTAGGGTATCACAGGCAAGTAAACAACATTTACGACTAAGTGAATACAAAATACAACCATTGTAGATCGGTCCATCACTTCATAAGCTCCTTGTAGTAGTCCCTTCGCTGCGATCATCGAACTCCCGGACTCTCGGACGGCTCCATGAGAAGAGGGCAACGGTTTTGCTTGAAGTCTTCGAGGCCGAAGATGATCTACGTCGAGAGAATACGAACTCAAGCTTCTACTTCACTAACTAAAGAATTAGTGAAGCAAACACCCTAAACTAAAGTGCTAGTCTAGTAGAGAATGGTGAAATAGGAAATGGGTACACTTTAGAATTTCTTTTCTCATAATATTTCTCTCTCTTTATCAAACCCTAGCAAGAATTTGAGAGAGGAAGAAGATGAGCTCCAAAATGAGAATGAAAACTAAAATCAAGAGAGAGAGTTAACCATGGGTGAGTGGGTATCATATACTAACTCATGTAGAGACATAACCATGGCTAATTCTAATGGTTGGGTTAACTAAATATCATAAGTAAAACAAATTTGTCAAAGCACTAAGAGCTTCTACAAGCTTCATGCACTTAACAAATATCAATCAATTTAGATTTACTTTAAATACAAAAAACCCTCCACTAAAAATAGAATGGTGTATGTCTTATACACCCATGTCATGTGTATCAACGACCATGATACAAAAAGAAAACACATTTTAATATATGTCACATATATATTAAAGTTGTGCACATGTGAGAAAAATCCTTAAGTGAACAAATGTTAGTCAATGTAAATTAGTATATCTAATATACAATTATACACTAAATTATTAAATCAACACTTGACTTAATAATCCGGTCATATCTCATATAACCGACTAAAATCCAATGTATCGACTTATCGAATCAACACTTGATTCGATAACCCGGCTATATCTCATATAACTGACCGATACAAAAAGTCGCGAGAATAGAATACGGTATCTCATACACGCATTATTCTCGGTCCTGCACATATCACATACGTGCTCCTATTTCGTTTTTCCTGAGCCAGTAAAACCTCTATGTAGGACTCTAAAGACTCGTCAATACGCCGGCAGTAGGTGATGATCACATCAAGCACCCACAAGCCGTCAGCGGTACTAGCTGGACGCAACGGCTACCTGGGTATTGAGCGATCAGAAGATTAGCAAGCAAGCTCGCTCCAACTCCTGCAAAAATCCTGACAGTGACACTACCGTACAGTCCGGTCTCCTCGTCTGATATGTCGCATATCAAGTATAGGGGTGGCAAACGTCAGACCCCAATAACCGATAAGTCATGCCGATGCGAGGCTCATAACGGGTCGAGAAACTACTGGTAACACTTACAAGTAAATCTCTAAACCAGCCCTGGCCAGGGACTTCCCTGTTATGGCCAATCGAGCATAGCGCAACATCAACCCCCAATACCGGGAGAGACGAAACCCCTCCTATCGCTTATTGCCTCCATGTGACTCGGGACTGTACCCAAAAACCACCGTTTTGCACGCCCTCTTGGACGTGGTAAGGTGGAAATCAAAGCACAGTGGGAATCACACAAGTCTCTATGACGATCTCGGGTCTACAGACTAACCTGCACCAGTGTCACCAGAGAACTGCCATCTGATGTGAGGTATAATACCATCTGGGAGTTCTCGGCGAGTCCGTCCAGTATACCCAGTCTCCACTGAGCACCCGTATATCATCTCTGATGTCAAACACCAATGGATATGGGATCATCCATCGCCCATCTATATGGGTCGAGAAGCTATACGCTAGTCTACTCTGGTATATCGATGCCCCGTCTCGATACACCCACGACTAGGGACCTTGAAGGATGTACTTATGGACTTCTATGTCCCCACTAGTATGATCCGCATCATAGTCCAGGTAGTCAAGTACACATCCTAAGGGCTTTACCAACATGTAGCAGAGAGACAATCATTGTACACGTTAAGATAAAGAGTAACCAGATAGCATACTATCATGTCGAGCAAGAAAGTCCCCCTTATATATGTCCAAGCATCCACTACAACATACATCTCATGTATACTAATGGCTTCTAGGGCATATATATAACTAACAGATGTAATATCAAACATTCTGGTTACTAGATCTATGGTTTTAGATCTAGATTTGGGTAGTTTCCCAATCTGGGTACTTAGACAGTATTCTAAAGGTATTTTAGAATGGACGAATCCTGGCACGGTAGTGTACCTGCAAGTGATGGAGTCACCCTCTCTAAAGATTTGTTACAGACTAAAGGGGAGAGGGATGTGCATGATTGGCAGATCACTTGCTTAGGCAATTGAGTCAATCATGAGATGTCAAGTACCACACCAGACGTTGTTTTTGCATGAGATGCAATAAGTTGATATTAATCCTATCCTGGAGAAACGTTCGGAAGCAGTTTTAGAACATAAGTGGATGTTCTAGGGACATGATAACAACAACCACTTTTAGGAGACGGTTATCATTCCAGGCTTCCAAGGTGACATGGATGACAGAGTGACCGTCAGAGTTATAGTTTTCCCTCTAACGAGGGGCAATAGTTTGGACAGGTGGTCCAAGCGGATACTGAGGGAGGCATGGTGATTTAGAAGAGATTTTATAGATCAAAAATATAATTACTGCAATCAAGAACGGCGTCGCTTGGTAGCTAGCCGGTGAATACGGGTCGGTCCACAGGGATGTTGTAAATTTCCTAAATGTTCTTACGAGCTAATTCCAAAGGGTGTTGGATCTTTTAATTAAATCTAAAAACAAAGTTGAGTTATACTAGGATTAGGAAACTAAGATTATCTAGATCTAAGTCTTGCTAGGGTTAGGTCTAGGGTAAGTTGAGAGATTAAAGGTTTCCTCACCGCTTTCAATGCCCTAATTTAGGTCTATTAGATGTTATGGTAATTATCATTAAAAGGGATTAGTACCATCGGGAAGATGTTTCTTCCTCTAGGTTCTTGTCCATCCTTTATCGATCCTTACCCTAACCTCCATGGAAAACACGCGCAGCCGGTCCATTATACTACGGTATCATCGTTACCTCGAGGGGTAAGGTGCCGCAGGGAGCGGTGTGTGCGTGTATGCATGGAGTTCTAATTATTATTTGTGATGGGCAAGAAAGGGGTGAGAGATCTCATCTCTCAAACCTTTCCCTAAAGCTAACCCTAACAAGCGAGGAGACTACTCGCTCATTAGGGAATTAAAAGACATTCTAAATTAAAAGTAAACTAAGGCAAAGAAATAAAAGAACTTACTAATTATTATTGATGGCTCTCTCCAAACATCTACCCAGTACAGATCTGAATTTATGAAATGAAAAGAGGCATGACCTAATACAAGAGTTTGGGTATCTATTTATAGGAAATAGAAAACCCTAGGTTTACAATTGCCGCATGTCTGCATTTACCAACCCCTAGGTTGACTAGTCAGCGCCGCAACACATTTTGGTAAAAAATTTATCTTCTCTGGGCTTTAGATGGTCGCGGAACCGCGGCCACAGCAGGGGTTGGGCCGCGGTTCCGCGGCCCAATGGAGAGTTCATCTTCTGGAATTTTGTGTACTGGTTCTGGGCCTTTTGGGCTTCTTCTTTCTTTGGTTATTTCTTTAAAATAGCTTCTGGTTCTCTTCCAGATTTTCCAGTGAATAATTGTGGTGGACTTTTAACCGTGGCTTTTAAATCTTGGACCTTGCGCTGCCTTGTACTTTGTGAACTGATCTTTTTGTAGGCTTGATCAAGATCCTTCTATTTGTTGGTCGAAATCTCACTTTTGCATCATCTTTTGTCTTCTTCACTATTTTTGCTCCAAGAACCTGTAACCTATACTATGTAGCAGATCTGGGTCAAAAGCACCTGTTTATTTGTAAAAAGAATAAGAATGGGGAATATAATAATGCAATATTATGGTATGAACAAATACCCCCAAACTTATCTTTTGCTCGTCCTCGAGCAAACTTAGTTTTATTCTCGACAAAAAACCTAGCCTCATTTTCGTAGGGAATCGCGATTGCACTGAGCGCGTGCAACAAGCCGTTAAACCTCTAGGTGTCCCTAGTAGGAGGAGTGCTGTCTCCTGAGGGTTTTCAGCGGATACTACCCACAAAATCCTATCAATTTGGCATTTCGACTTTTATTCTCCAATTAAGTTTTCTAACAAGGAATTCTATTATCATCGACTCGTAAATTATCCACCCATATTCTTCACACTTCCTCATTATTTAACTTAAGATTATATATATTTTGCAGACCTACTTAGCTTTAGGCATTTCTTAAGTTTTCCTTCTAGGGTTCCATCTCCACTTAGGAATTTTTATCAACTCTATTAAAGATACAAGTTCTATTCTTCATTCCTCTCTCTTATCTAAATCCCAATCACATACCCCTACGTGTGTGTATAGATCACCCCTACACTTGGAAATTCAACTCAAGCAATCATACCCTTGTCCGTTGTCCAAAGCACTTATTAATTGGTGAATTTTTAAATGAATTTTGCTTACACATCCTTCATGCGACCGTTAATACTTCTTGAGGTACCAACGACCGATTACAAAATGCGTTTGCACTTTAAAGCGTACTTCCTAGTCTTGTAACACCCAAGGCTTTTAGCAGTGACTCCCAAACCAGTTGGTCTAAGACACTAGGTGATGAAGCACCCTCGCTAATTATTTTTTTCTATTTTTTCAGCCTTAAGTAATCACAATAACCAGTGTTCATTTTTTTTCTTTATTCACACTTGTATTTTTCATTTTATCTTTTTTCGTACTAAGGACTTTAGACAAGAGCATTTCAAGGTCTCTTCTACTATTCCAAGTTTCAAGGTTCGTGTTTGTGTAAATTGTAGGGTATACATTTTCAGAATTCAGACTTAAGCTAGGAATTATTTTTCAAACTTATACTTTAATAAAAACATCAATACTCTTCTCTTGTTTTAACTTAGCCCAAGAAGTGAACTCAAAATTTGCCTATTTCTAAATAAACTACAAAGACATATACTTTCTACCGTTAAACTTTAAGAAAGGTTATTTTTATGGTTTTTAATTTACTAAGTCTAGATCTAGTTGTTCCTAGCTAGTTAACCTTTTTGTCAAACTCAACTCAATTAAGGCCAAAATTGAATACTTTAATTTTTATAATTTTTAAAATTTTCCAAATTTTTATGGGTTTTAAAATAAATATGCAAATGCAAAAATATACACATGAATGCGAAGGAAGAAAACGTACCGAGCATACCCCCAAACTTAAACTTGACAGTGTCCTCACTGTCATGCCACACCAAGAGGGTCAAAAATGTCGGCACTCCCCTGTTTATTTATTTATAATATATTTTTTTTTTGAATTTTTTTTATTAGAAAAGAAAACAAAAAAAATATATACATATATACACTAAGGTCCTCCCCAAACTAAGCAAGGCCTTACATAAGCCAAAGGTTAGCACCAACTATTCAAAGATCTTATCGTGGTAATGGTAGGGTTGGTGAAAGAATGGGGTGTAAAGGAAAGAAATGAGAAATACACGAGACCGTGTGGAGATAGAAATGGTATACGGTCTTGGTGGATGAGAAGAATGGGGGAAAAGAGAAAGAAGTGTAGTACGATCTTGAGGGTGTAAATCGAGTGAATAAATTAGCGCAATTTGTGATGACCGGTGTGTTAAAAGCGATTGTGCTAATCTATCAACCCGTTGAGAAATGGGGTCAAATCCCTCAAGATTCGCAAGAAAACATGGGTCCGTCGAACTTGGTATTGGAGATGAAAGCGTAACGGTCTCTTGGAAGGTCGGAACGATAGGAAGGACGAAAGGGAGTGAATTAGGGATAGTCTCATTCACACCGTAGTAAACTGTCTCGAACTGGAAAGATTCCATCAATGGTTCGAAACGACTGTAAGCAACCGTATCTGATGGATCAACTAACTCATCTGAAAATTCAAAGGACTCAAACTCGGGCGGTGAGTCTGCAATATCGTCCGAAAAAGTGAAACACTCGTAAGTGTTATCGGCTGTGAGAACTGTGTCAGATTCAAAGGCAAAATTTTCAAGCTCACAGTCTTCAAGCGTGGTCTTGTGCGTGGTCGGAACGATGGAAAGGAGGGAGGGTGATATAACAGTTAATGGTTCAGGAGGATGAATTGGAAAATTCGACACATCAAAAAAAAAATGGTTCAACCTCAATAATATCCTCAATACTCTTCTCAATACTATCCTCATAATTCTCCTCAATATTTAGCTCATCCATGCCATTATCATCAAAATCAAGACGCATATGAAGTTCGGGAGAAACATTTAATGACTTGGGATGATGAATTTGACATAAAATTTCAATTAAATCGACTGTTTCATCATCCAAAATATTCCCGGCGTCTATATCCTCAATCAAGTGAAAATCAATTTTTTCTGACACCTCATCAAAAGCATGGATATTTATCAATTCAGGTTATAGATTGGAGGTGTAAAGATTGAAGGGATTAAGTGTGGTTTCACTCGAAAGGGGTTCTTCACAATCTGGCAAATCAAGCACTATAAAATCACACAACTTGTTTTTATTTTCAACCGGTGAACTATTTAGGACAATTGATGGAAAACCGGAGTTGTGGGCTTTAATTGGGTATGGGTAGGTCTGATTTGGGAATGTGTAGAACTCACTCGCTCCTCTCAAATTCTCCCTCTATCCAACCGCCTCCTCATACATTAGAAAATTTGGAGCTAGTTGGAAACTAGCTGCCGGTTCACTAGGTTGTATAAGGGCGGCAATGGACGCATCCACATTCCTAACCATTTTGTTTGTTGCTGAAATATAAGCTTCCAACGACTGTTCTAAACTAGACATGGGTTGTGAAGGGGTTTCGGTAAAAGATTCGAAATTGTTTGGATACGTGAAACTCTCAAATGGCTGTGTAGAAACAGTGTCTAGTGAAGGTGGGAAAGTCGGGTAGGACTGGTAGGAATTGGATGGTTGGACAGGAGTAGGATCAACAGTTGGATAAAAAGGTGAATGGACTTGTGGATTCCTAGAACTAGATGTCTGGAGAGGAGTGAAAGATCGGCTACGAGATTGTGCAATGTGCTCAGCAATAGACTTCGGCTTAGGAGTTACAACTGGACTCGAAAAAGTGGTATCAACGTACGAAGGTGGTAAAGGTTGACATGGTTGACACAAAGTGGGTTGCAACGTCGAACTGCTCCTCCTAGACGCTTCTATTTGATCTTTCAAAGAAATTTTGGGCATGGAGGGATCTTCCTTAAATCGACCGAAATAATTAACGTACGAGGCAAAGTTAGGTTCGGGATACCAAAGTTCGGCAAAAGATTTGTGATATGGGGTACCCATGATAGAAGAAAGAGAAGAGAAAGTAGGTAGGTGGTGCAAGGATTTCTTAGCGGCAAACTTTGCAAGTTTTGTTAAAAAAAAAATTTCCTTTTTCCTTTTTCTCTATATTTGGAAATTTTTGCCAAAAAGATTTTTGATAAAGGTATGCAAACAGAAAAGATCACTTGCAATCAATTTTTAATTTACGCCCGGCGCAAAGATTCCTGCACATGATTTGTTATTGGAAGGGGGAAGATTTTTAAAGCGCAAAGAATCCTGCAGGAAATTTTAGAAAAGATATATCGAGATTTCCAGAGCAAGAACAGAGGAGCTTACAGTGCAAATTTCTCAAGATGATGTCACCTCGGCGCCACTAATCCGCGGTCGGAATGCACCTAGCGCGGCGGATCCGCGGTGGGCTCAACAGTTCAGATCCCCAGAAAAATTTGCAGAAGACGATCCCACCTCCTTGCAGCGTTTCCGCGGTCAGAAGTAGGTTAAGGCGGCGGTTTAGCGGCGCGGTGGGGGGCTGCAGAGCTCTAAATTTTTTCTGCTCCTTGTTTGTTGTAATCTTCTGTTGCTGGGATCGTTTGTTTTCTGTTTTGATTTTTGTAGATTTCCAGATCCGAATTTGTATATAGATCCTGCAAAATTTTCACAAAAATACCCTTTCCAAAAATAACTGATGATATATTTTTATATTTTTTATTTTTCTCTTTTTTATGAATTTTTTAATTTTATATTAACCCGAAATTGCAAAAAGAAAATAACACGCCATCCCCGGCAACGACGCTATTTGATTTAGAAGAGATTTTATAGATCAAAAATATAATTACCGCAATCAAGAACGGCGTCGCTTGGTAGCTAGCCGGTGAATACGGGTCGGTCCACAGGGATGTTGTAAATTTCCTAAATGTTCTTACGAGCTAATTCCAAAGGGTGTTGGATCTTTTAATTAAATCTAAAAACTAAGTTGAGTTATACTAGGATTAGGAAACTAAGATTATCTAGATCTAAGTCTTGCTAGGGTTAGGTCTAGGGTAAGTTAAGAGATTAAAGGTTTCCTCACCGCTTTCAATGCCCTAATTTAGGTCTATTAGATATTATGGTAATTATCAATAAAAGGGATTAGTACCATCGGGAAGATGTTTCTTCCTCTTGGTTCTTGTCCTTCCTTTATCGATCCTTACCCTAACCTCCATGGAAAACACGCGCAGTCGGTCCATTATACTACGGTATCATCGTTACCTCGAGGGACAAGGTGCCACAGGGAGCGGTGTGTGCGTGTATGCATGGAGTTCTAATTATTATTTGTGATGGGCAAGAAAGGGGTGAGAGATCTCATCTCTCAAACCTTTCCCTAAAACTAACCCTAACAAGCGAGGAGACTACTCGCTCATTAAGGAATTAAAAGACATTCTAAATTAAAAGTAAACTAAGGCAAAGAAATAAAAGAACTTACTAATTATTATTGATGGCTCTCTCTAAACATCAACCCAGTATAGATCTGAATTTATGAAATGAAAAGATGCACGACCTAATACAAGAGTTTGGGTATCTATTTATAGGACATAGAAAACCCTAGTTTTACAATTGCCGCATGTCTGCATTTACCAAAATACCCCTAGGTTGACTAGTCAACGCCGCAACACATTTTGGTAAAAAATTTATCTTCTCTGGGCTTTAGATGGCCGCGGAACCGGGGCCACAGCAGGGGTTGGGCCGCGGTTCCGCGGCCCAATGGAGAGATCATCTTCTAGAATTTTGTGTACTGGTTCTGGGCCTTTTGGGCTTCTTCTTTCTTTGGTTATTTCTTTAAAATAGCTTCTGGTTCTCTTCCAGATTTTTCAGTGAATAATTGTGGTGGACTTTTAACCGTGGCTTCTAAATCTTGGGCCTTGCGTTGCCTGGTACTTTGTGAACTGATCTTTTTGTAGGCTTGATCAAGATCCTTCTATTTGTTGGTCGAAGTCTCACTTTTGCATCGTCTTTTATCTTTTTCACTGTTTTTGCTCCAAGAACCTGTAACCTGTACTATGTAGCAGACATGGGTCAAAAGCACCTGTTTATTTGTAAAAAGACTAAGAATGGGAAATATAATAATGCAATATTATGGTATGAACACATGGCACATGATACTGATTAAGTTCAGTTGATGATATAGTCTAAGAAGTTTGGATTTGGAGTTCATTTATGAACTAGGTCCCATCAGATATCCAAACATATTCGAAGACAGGTATTGCTCATTTCGGGAGACGACTTTCTCCGCGAACTTGAGATAAAGAGAGACATAGAAAGAAACATCAGGGCAGATCCACTCACTGAGGCTATTCCTCGAATGCAATAGTTTCGCAAACGGGCTTTGTGAAACTGATTAGTGAGGAGTTGGGTGTTCGGTATCACACGGGCTGTGAGTATGCGACATCGCAATAATTAGCCTTGAGTGCCAGTAGGAGATTGTTGGATATAGTGCCCTCAGAGTCAATTATTGGATCACAGGCACGTGATTGCAATGATTGAGGGAGGACCTATGCCGGTAGGACAGTCTTACTCGAAATGATAGTATGCTATCTGGTTTATCTTTATCATCATGTACATGCTTTAGGTGACATTACAGGTCACTATTACACATTGATAGAGCCTATAGGATTCTTGCTTGACTACCAACAGTATGATGGCGATCATATACATGAGAGTTGGGTAGTCTATAAGCACATCCTTAAAGTGGTCCCTAGTCGTATGAGTTTCAAGAATGGGCATCGATACTCCATTAGTAGACTAGTGTATACAGTCGAGACCCCGACGAGGGGCGGTGGGCGGTCTCACAAGCCATTAGTGTCAGTTGGTTCACCTAAGATGTATACAGGTGCTCATTGGGTTATGAGTACACCGGACAGGACTCATCGGGAACATGCTAGTTGGTATTATACCTGACGTCAGATAGCAGTTCCCTGGTGACATGTGTACAGGTTAGTTCATCGACTTGAGATCGTCATTTGTCTCGTGTGAGTTCCCACTGTGCTTTGATTACTACCCTACCACGGCTCAAAGGAGTCATGCAAACAGGTTTTAGTTGGGTACAGTCCCGAGCCACATGGAGGCAGTGAGCGGATCGGCAGGGGTTTCGTCTCTCCCGGTAATGGGGGTGAGATCGCGCTTTGTCTAGGAGAGCCATTACACGAAGTCCTTGGCCAAGGCAAGAGATTTACTGGTAGGTATTCCAGTAGTATCTCAGGGTGTTCTGGGCTACACTCCGACACGACTTGTACCGCTTTTGGGGGTATGACTTTTACCAACCCCCTAGGCCCGACATGCGATGCTTATAGACGAACGGACCCGGACTGTACGGATATTGTCACCGACAGGCTCAGTGGGGTGTCAAGATGAGTTCTCTCATCGACCTCCCTTTTGGTCAATACCTGGTAGCTCGTTACGTATATCTAGTACAACTGACGTGCTAGTGGTTAAATCCACAGCCAAAGTATTGACGGGTCTTTAGAGTCCCCCACAGACAGTTTCTCAAGTTTCGGGCGAAACGTTGTAGAGGCCGTATGATATATGGCAGGGTTCGATCATATACGTGCAGTAGTGCACCGATCATGATCGGACGGATCATACTAGTGGGCTTTGGTTTAAGCCGGATCCTAGTATTAGATTTGTTGGATTACTTTAGTCTCATCGCATTCGCATTCAGTCGGAATGCGGATGCAGGTATGTATATACAGGTGAGGGGTATCCTTGTGATCCGTCACGAGTTTACTTTAGATGTTGCCGTATCTTTTTGTTGTTTTAAACATTTGGGTTAATGTTTACAAATGGAAATAATGAGCTAGAAATCATGATTAGGAGCATTAATTGTGACACATGCACAAGTGGTGACTCATGGTCTCTTTCTTTGTGCATGTGTCACATTATGTGATTGATTTGTGGGTTGAAATGAGAGGAAGAGAGAGAAAGGCAGCCATGGTAAGGGTTGGCTCTTGTATTATTCTTCACTCTCACTCTCTCATTTCATCATACAACACAAGAAAATGAAAGGCTTCTTCTTCTTCTTCTTCCTTTAGCTCACAACCTCCATTGATGGCTTCATCTTCAACCTCCATCCATACACTCTCATGCGTTGAGAATCAATGGATGCAAGAGACAAAGTGATCACACACATTCTCTATATCACCTTGGACACGTCGGCTAGCAAACTTCATATCCGAGTTGCTTCGGACGAAGCGGGAGCCCGTAAAAAGACTTCTTGATGTGGTGCCCTTCCGACGAGGAGACCGGAGATCGGAGATGCCGCGAGGAGCTAGAGATGGTGGCCAAAGATCGAAGGACACAGATCGATCGGTATAGCCTTCTAACCCTTCTCTAGCTTGCTAGTTATAGGTTAATGGTTCGATCTGGGATTAAATTCTGCGATAGCACCGGTTTCAAGTTTTGAAAAAGTTTTCGTTTCCGCATTTTGGCCTCGGACAGACGACTGGGGCGCTACCATAGACTTACAGCTATGACCCCGTGGGAAGCAACCAGAGCGGAGCCTGGTCCTCGCAGAACACGGCTATGACCCCGTGGGAAGCATCCAGAGCAAATTCCTGGTCATGTGGAACATGGCCTATGTCAATCCTGAACCCATGGGAAATGTCCAGAGCGGAGCCTGGTCCTCGCAGAACACGGCTATGACCCCGTGGGAAGCATCCAGAGAAAATTCTTGGTCACGTGGAACACGGCCTATGTCAATCCTGACCCCGTGGGAAACGTCCAGAGCGGATCCTGGTCCTTGCAGAACACGGCTATGTCAATCTGACCCTATAGGAAGCATCTAGAGCGGAGCCTGGTCCTCGCAGAACACGGCTATGACCCCGTGGGAAGCATCCAGAGCAAATTCCTGGTTTCGTGGAACACGGCTATGTCAATTCTGATCCTGTGGGAAGCATCCAGAGCAGAGCCTGGTCCTCGCAGAACACAGCCATGTCAAACTAACCCCATGGGAAGCATCCAGAGCAACTCCTGACTCTGTGAAATGAGGATAATGGTAACCTCGTCCATCACTTATAGGTCCTCACGACTTGTAAGGAAGCAAATTCTCTTGTGAGATCCTTACGACTTTCAAGAGAAAACACACTTAGGAATCCTCACGATTCTTAAGGAGAAATTACACCTACGGGATCCTCTCGACCTGTAGGGAGAAAATTCTTTATGAGACCCTCACGGCTCATAAAGTAGAAAAGTCTTAGGAGGCATATCTTAACCCTGAATCCTAAGCAATCGCTGTCCTATAAAGAAATCAAAATAGACTATCCACAGAATACACTTACTAAAAGGGACACACCATCATGAAGAAAAATATGTCTTTTATTCATGAATCAAAATGAATACAAAATACAATTTACGAAAGAGCAAAAAAATATACTCTCATTCAGGAGTATGTACAAAAGAAGAATGAAAAAATATATATACAATTCTTCAAGTCGGCGGGAGATTTAGTTGATTTACCAGTTCACCCCTTTTCCGCTGGGCCTCGGCTTCATGATTTAGTATCGTCAAAAGACGAGCCTCCGCTTGAGCCTGTTGGGACTGGTATGAGGCAAGCCGTCCTTCAAGCTCTTTTTCAGTAACCTTATGGGCTTCGACCATTTCATGAGTAAAAACGGCGGCCTTATCAATGGCTACCACCTCCTTGATAGCCTCTTGAAGCACCCGCCAAAGTTCATATGCTTTAGTGGTCTTGGCCGTAAGGTTGTCTTGAAGCTTCCTCAGCGCTTTGGAAGCCAGCTCCCTATCTGAAAACTTGCGGCTGAGCCTCTTCTCGCATGATATCATATTCGCAGCGCACCGCTCAATAAGCCCGTGTAAGCTGGCCTTCGCGGCCACAACCTCCGAAGGAAGGCGTGTACATTCAAGAACATACAAGCAAACCTCCACCTGCTGACAAAATTCAACCCAAACTTGCAACAATGTTTCACTATGGTAGGCGGCAAGAAAGGGGAGAGAACCGTTGGCTTCAGCGGCAAACGCTTCGGCCGTGATCAAACTGCCGGCGCGAAGATCCTCAATTAGGGCTGAAGGGAGTGGAGGCTTAGCTTTGCCATCCGTTCCGAGGCGCGTAAAGCATAAGGGCCGGGTGGCATAACGATGCGAGACTCCAGCGTGGTAAGAACTGGCAAAGCTGTTCAGATTTATAAACAGTCAGCGAGACTTGTAAGAAAAGAACAAATGGAACGACGTTGAGACTTTACTTACCCACAGTCATGCAAGAGGGGTCTGCAGGCTCCCCAGGCCCGTCAAGAATCTCAACCTCGTCATCAGCTTCCAGAACTGTAGAAGACACCAATGTCATTATATGAAATAATAATAACACCATGAGGAGAGGGCAAAAGACACTGACCTTGCCCGGAAGAGAGGACGATGCGTTGAGGAGATATCGCCTGCGGAGCGGCCATATCCAACGGGCGCTGAAAAGACTTCCTGGGAGACAGATCGGCAATAGACGCCGCCAAGCCACGCAATTCTGAAAAGACAGAAGGGTTCTGATAATGAAGAGATTATTAATGTAAAATATAGAAGGCTACCTTCGATACTTCCCCCATTCTGGGCTGGAGGGATAGCAGCTTCGGCGGCCTCCTCCGTGCCCCCAATCACATCATCGGGGATGTGGGCCAGTGTAACGACTTCCGATCGAGGAGCAGTAGCTGCCACTGCAGGCTCCACCAGAAGGAAGATAGCCTTGACTACCTATCCCCTAATCTCCGGGCCGCCCCCAGAAGGATCCATTGGATCGGCGACCAACAAAGATGCCTCTCCCGAGGGAGCAAGCGCTTGGGGAGCGGGAATCATCGAGGGAGGCTCCATCACAGGAGCAACGGTTGCATCGACCCCCTCCATACTGATTTGTGTTTCATTGGGGATATTAGCAGAGTCTACAGTCAAAGCGCGACTCGAATTCAGATCCTCCGCTGCCGCCGAAGTCCTTGCAAAGTTTGTACGAGGATAAGGATATATATATGTATGCAAGCAATACAAAATATTACAAAGAGATACATGAACATACCGATGCGGAAGGGAGCCTCTAATATGGCTTGCTCAAGCCGACGCTCCTTCCTGAGGAGATATGCTCACCGAGGTTCGAGAGTAGACTCGTGGCCACCGGTCCACAATGAATGTGCGTCTTCGGCATCGGCTGAAACAGCCTGCTTAAGGGCTCTCTCACCCCATTCTTCCAAAGGGCCTATGAATAGCCGCCGTATCGATGGAGGGTCTTCTTAAAAAATGACGGCAGGATAAGGCCTCTTCGGGATCCTTATGTTCTCAGATTCATCTTTTGAACGTCTTATAGCCTCAGCCAATTGTGCGGCTAACTCGGCAGATGGACCCGGGAAAAGTAGACCACCATCCGATTCTTGCATGGCTAGTGGTTCATCTTGAAGAATAGGTTCGGACTCCACTAAAGAGTCGAGAAGATTGG
Organism: Agapanthus africanus; assembly: GCA_030015575.1. Classification (NCBI taxonomy): domain Eukaryota; kingdom Viridiplantae; phylum Streptophyta; class Magnoliopsida; order Asparagales; family Amaryllidaceae; genus Agapanthus; species Agapanthus africanus. Next base: position 203,267,715 of record JASDDO010000026.1, read on the forward strand.
CGACCGTCTTCCTCTGCCTCTTGGATCCAGAACTAACCGTCGAAGATGATCGCTTCCTTCCTTGTGGAGCTTTGGTACGGCGTTGACCCACTTCGCCTTCAATGTCCTCGCTCGACGGTGCTACTGATGACGACACGGCCATTGCTGACGCCGCAGCCGATGACACTGCTACTGGCGCCCTATTGGCCCTTGATTGAGCCCTAGTACGCAGCGGCATACAAGCTGTGGGAGTTAAATCCACTTCCGCCGCCTCCGGAATAAGCACGACGCTGGTATCCCTCAAGGGAGGGAGAAACGTTGCACGCGGTTGCGGCGGAACTCCCGTGGCTTGGATCGGAGTAGGAGCCCTATATCCGAGGAGTACCCTCCTCTCGTCGGCAATGATTGGGCTGACTCAGTAGAGGTACCACCCCGTGAATGACCCCACACATTGAGGAATATGATCAGCTTCAGGAATCAAGAAGTGGGAACCGGTCAAAAGGGACATGAACAACTTCTGGCGACGGGCTAGGCTCCACCATAAATGCTTCAAAAGGGACACCCTGGTCATATCCAAGTTGCCGAGCAAAGCGGTGTGGGTTGTACCTCATAAAAAAGGCCGCACTGTTCTGACGAAATACCAGATAACCTGGTCTGATCGAATATAGGTGCATGGCTTCCCTGGGATTCAGAGAAGATACCCCCTATTTCAACAAGTCGCAGAGCTATTGAACCGGTCCTGAGGGAGCAGAGAGAACTCGGTCGTTGAATACCATCCCGCCTGTATTGGTATAAGGATTAACCAGCATGCGAATAGCCCCAGACTGAGTCGGGTCAGGAGCAGAAGCGTCCACCTGCCGCATGAGCCGCGGAAAAGTGTAAGCGTCATAAAAGCTGGGTCTTTGGTGCGCAGCAAATGCCCCCAGCATGTGCATCTCAATCCAGGACGTAAAGTAATGAAGAGAGAAATTTACCACATCTACGCCTGGAGTTGAGGTATTGGCCGCGGCGCTTAACCCATGATATAGATGCGCAAGCCCTGCAATGCCCACAGCTAGTCGCGTTCCCTCAGCAATGCGATGAGCAGGGTAAATAACCGAGACTCCCATAAAACGGCGATGCATGGAAATAGCAAACCAACTGAGCCAAACACTGATGAAGTCCACAAAGAAAGTCTCCTAATCCATACCAGGAGCTGCAATTGACTCGAAAGATACCGCTGACATGATGGAAATGTAGTACTGCGGCAAGTCCTCTTCTTTAGTCGGCCACTTATTTAAACCGAACCCAAAAAGGTCGTTAATGTTCGCAAACTTCGGAGCCGTCTTTGATAGGACATCTTCGCGAAGGAAGTAAGCGATAAAGCTTTTAAAAGTGATGCCTTGCTCCTCTGACTCTGTGAATAGTTTTTCAAAAATACTCAGGGTCTTGATCAAACTTGAGCGCTTGTGGCGGACGGCATTCTCGGTCAACAGGCCGTCAAGCATGGCAGGCTCGGTTTCGAAGACATACTCATCGAGAGGCAGTAATTCTTCATAAAGCGTCCCCCTGACCGGCAACCCTGAGATCTCATGAAATTCTTCCAGAGAAATTGAAACTTCGCGGTCCCCTATAAGGAAGGTGTTAGTAGGAAGATTCCATTGGTTTAAGAAGGCCTTAACCTATCAGACATGGGGAGACTGATAGTGGAAAAGAGACGCATATATAGCCTGATAGAGTCGGACCCTCTGCAGTCGCGCGCGATGGGCGGACAGGATGTAATGGGTCCAGATAAGGTAGCCTATGGGATGTCGAGCGGTACGCCCTATCTTGTAAATCTGTCCCCATGGCTGGGCTTCGCCCTGGCAAATGCGGCACCCTAAAATGTCTATAGCCGGCATGGGATGGTTTGGAATACCAGTTGTTGAAGGCTCAAGCCGTCCCATAGGGGTCCAATTCAGCATCTCCACTGCAAAGGCAGTCTGTGGAGGATCCATCGGCAGGAATGGATAGGTAGGCTCTGCCGGTATCTCGCAAAGGAAACTACGGCGACCGCAGATGATGTGACCGTACCAGGTCCCCCATAAAAGTAAATTGGTGCAATTCGGGTCATGAGCCCTGATCATCACCATCACCTCTTCGTCAGACGGTGACTGAGGAAAGGTAGCCTCCGAGCGGGTGAAAGGGAAGTATGGAACAGAAGTCATTGTGCCTGAAATAAAAGAAGGGGAAACTGTTAAGTGAAGCCAACACGTGTATATGTATATATGTTTATAAATGTATATATATAAAAAGATAGTGGAAGAAAGTGACAGAGGACTTATTTTATGGGACCATTGGTTACAAAACACATGGGTCCCACAAAATCAAGATGGCGGCTCACTAATAATGAGGCCAAGCAATCATCATGAGAATAAAGGGAAGATTCTCAATGAATTCAAATGACTCTACACATTCCCTCAAAAGAGAAACCTATCTTGGACTCTGCGAAAATCAAGCAGAACAGGGGAATTAAAATCCCAGAAAACTCTACTGCAAATCTTTTCTTTTGTTGCAAAGAACAATTCAGGAAGAAAAATCCCAAGAGATCTTCTTTTAAAGAACTAAGTTCTTTAGAGGAATTAAATTCCTTTTGAATAGGGGAATTAAATTCCCCGAAATATTTTTCAGAGCCAAAGCTCTTTGGAATGGAATTAAATTCCAGAGAGAAGACAAGCATCGCCAGTGATCCCTGAAGATCAGAGAAGCTCTAAAAGGTTTATTATTTAAAGATTAAGTAGTTTTCTTTTTACGGAACTTTAAAAAATAGGTTCTTGTTAAAGGGAAAAACCCTTGGTGTGGATATAAAATCCAAATTTCTACGAGGAGTTCTTCTAGCCGTTCAAGATTCTCACCTGAAAAAAGGGAAATCTTTGTTGACAGAGTTAAACTCTAGAAAATTTTTGAATCAGAGAACTAAGCTCTGGGAAAGAGAATTAAATTCTCAGAGGAAAAAGCAAGCAAGGAAGAAGATGAACAAAGTGGAGGCGCTTCTGAAGGGACTCTTGCATTTATAGGATGCGATGGGGAACGGTTCATCTCCCCTATTCTCTAGACAGATCCAACGGTCACAAAGGTGACAGCGTTGCACTCACGTGCAGACACGTGAGAACAACGCTGTAGGGGCATTTGTTCCCTAATAAAATATCAGGAAATACCTCAATGAGGTATCACGTGCTCATACGTGACCAAGGGTCACGTGTTGACACGTGATAGGTTCCTGTGATCTCTACTTTATAGAATTAAAATCTAATCAAACAAAAATGTAACAAAACAGCTAAGGAAAGACCTCAATAGGGCATCATGTGCTCACACGTGACCAAGGGTCACGTGCTGACACGTGATGATTCTTTAGCTCTATTAAAAGGCAGAATTAAATTCTGAATAAAATGTTTAATCAAGAGGGTCACGTGCCAACACGTGACAGGTCCTTTAGCTCTTTAATTGATAAAATTAAATTCTATTTCAATGATCAAACATTGGGGTCATGTGCCAACACGTGAAGGGCTTTAAAAGCCTTCTGAATTAATAGAATTAAATTCTAATTAAGGGAAATCAAAGACCCTAACTGAGAAAGTATTTCGTTAAATCTTTCCAAACAAAACAGATTATGCTTTGTAAAGTGGAGCATCGTTGGAATAAAAATCCAATGGTGATTAAAAATCACCAATTTATGGAAAGATTTTATACAAGGAAAAATTTCCCTAAAATTCACCAAGAATAACAAACAGAATAACTTTTGGATTAAAAATCCAATGGTGAATAAAATTCACTGAGTGATCTAAAAGATCATGTTGGTAACAAAAACAACCAAAATCTTTCAATGAAAGATTCAATAAACAAATTGATTCTTTTCTTTCTCCTATAAATAGGAGCCAAGAAGAGAAGAGAAGGGATCTGGAATTTTGATTTTCTGGAGAAAAAACAACAGCAGAGAGAAAAGAGAGGAGAATTTAATTCTCAAGAAAAGAAACCCTATGTGAGAAAGGGGAAAGAGATCTAAGCTTCATAAAACAAAAAGAGAATTTAATTCTCAATCTATGAGTTTAACTCTTCTGGAAAAGAACTTAGTTCTTTCTCTGGTTGAAGATCTACAGAAGCAAATCTCCTCACAAGTTGAGAATTTAATTCTCATCGGGGAGATTCTGCCATGCAGATCCAAAACTTAGAAGGAGAATTGAGTTTAGAGAATTTAATTCTCCCAAATTCACAGGAATCTAATTCCTCCCAAATAAAACTAAGGTTTAACCCTATATGAGAATTTAATTCTCCCAAATTCACAGGAATTTAATTCCTCCCAAATAAAACTAGGGTTCAACCCTGCATGCTCCCTAATTCATAGGAATTTAATTCTCCCAAATTCATAGGAATTTAATTCCTCCAAAATAGAACTAGGGTAACCCTACATAAGAATTTAATTCTTCCTGATACATAGGAATTTAATTCCTCTAAAACATAATTAGGGTTTAACCCTACAGAGAATTTAATTCTTAAAACAAAGAGACTTGAAAGCTCTCCATGCACATAAAGAACTTGGTCACGTATCACGTGGTGACACGTGACCCCAATCCTCAGTGATTAGAAAAGAAAGAACAAAACTAAGTCATGTGCCCCCACGTGCCCCCTAAACGGATCTCCCAAAATGAGAAGGAAAAAAGCTTGGAGGCAATGCCTCACGTGTTTCCACGTGACTCTCAAAATAAAGGGAACAAAGCCAAAAGCAAAATCGATTTTGGGCGCCCTCGCGTGTCCCCACGTGACCCCTAGTAAACACTTTAATAAATCAATGCATGGGTGCCCATCACGTGCCCACACGTGATGGCTGTAAAGACTTAAGTGTTTGACACCTTTGAATATTCTGAGAACAATACAAAAGAAGACTGGTCCCCACCTTCGGAGGCCTCACATGGCCCCACGTGACCAATCCAATTTTAGTGTTTAACACTATTTTGAGCGTTTTGTCCTTAGTGTTTAACACTATTTTCAATGCATCACGTGGGAACATGTGACCATCAAATATACGTTAGTGTTCAACACTATATTGAAATCAATCCTAGCCTAAATTGGCTAAGTCCTTCTGAGGCAAGACTTCTCTTTTTACTGAGTCTTAAGTACATCCTTGCCTTCCAAAATGATCATCCTAAATGGCATATGAGTGCTCAACACTCAACAAAAGACAAAATGTTGTCAGAAAACCCCCCAAACCCCTGTTTAGCATTGCTAAATAATGGGGGGCTGAACCCAGACAAATGTTCAATAGTCCAATAAAGGGCCAACATTTCAAACTTAATTGGACTTAGCCCAAATTGGCCATAAGTCCTCAATTTAGATTTAACCGAGCCAATGTGCTCATAATCTAATTAATTGATCTTAGTTCCAAATTGGACTACAAATCACCCAATCAACTTCGGTTCGAGGGTACATCTCTTAACTCATTTGATATTTGTCGTTGTAATCTTTCAACGTCTTCAGAGAAGTGACGGGTCCCGACAACCATATATTTCACAGACTATGACGTCTTTAAACTGGACTGTGGGGTCCTTAAGCCCATGGACTATGATGTCCATAACCTCGGACTGTGGGGTCCCTTTAAACCCATGGACCGAGATGTCCTTAAACTAACAATGGACTGTAATGTCCTTAAACTAATCGACCGCAATGTGCCTAAATTAAACAACAGAGCCCAAATGCTCTATTGTTGGATCTAAATGATCCCGTTAAGTTGATTTTAGCCTAAAAAGTTAGACTAACGTATTCTTAACAAACGTTTAAGTTGATCTTAGTCTCAAATAAGACTAACGTATCCTTAAACCCGAAACTCAAACCCAAATCTAAGAAAATACGGATTTGGACTAATCCACGCCCTACGGGCGACGACATAAATTAGTCTCCGTATACAATCCACGAGCAACCAAAAACAAACAAACACCCACGACACGAAGTGACCATTTGGAGAAGGAGAAAGTTGTTACCGCGATGCTGTAGTGTAATTAACTACAGGGGCTTTTGCCTGCAGGGAAGAGCGTCCCCACAATCTAAAATCCCTCAAACGAGAGGGAATCTGACGAAGTCTGCTACATCGGCCGCATCCGTTTAAACCTTCGATGCGTGGTGTCATAAATCAACTTGGCATCTTCGGAGAGGTGGACGGATAACACCAAATAGCATCTGCCCCGAATTCAGGCAAGACGTTTATCGTGTCTCCGTTTTTTTCGGCGGGGAACAATATGATTAATGAATGAAAAGAAACCTAAAAGATGTTGTGGAATCGAATTTTCAAAAACAGGCAGCTACAGTTCTTGCTTTGCATAGCAGTGTTCCTTGTAGAACATCCTGCACCTTATTCGATAAGGAAAGGGCCGAGATCTCTTCACCGGGAGTGATCCCTTTAGCAAAACTGGCAGATGCTACAACACTCGGTTTGTCTTTTGATTGCTTTTGGAGTTTTTCTTTGCATAGTGATATATATGATATATCCCGCACCTTATTCGATGAGGAAAGAGCCGAGATCCCTTCACCGGGAATGATCTCTTTAGCGAAAGTAGCAAAAGCCTTAAAAACACTCCATTTAAAAATCATTTGATTCTATAACGATATCAAGTTCATAACGCAATAGGTTCAGAAAAAACCTATCGTAGCCCCCCGTCATTTCAGATAAGTCCTATTTAGTATTCGTGCTGCGTTTGTTGACCTTGTCAAGGCGTAGTGTGCGGTAGCTGACTAGTATTTATCTGCTTATGCATATGATGCAGATTGGATTAGGGTAGTCGTACGACCTTGTTGACCTTGTCAGGGGTCATGCGGGTGGGTTTAATTCAATCAAGAAATGACGGGTTGAACTTGACTTGCGGTCTATGGTTTGTTGACCTTGTCAAGGTCATAGATCGTTAGGGGCAAAATATTATCGGGAATTTCAAGTGTTGAAATTTGCAATGAGTTTGCATACCTTCTATGAGATAGTTGGATCCCGATACCCACTGCGAGTAATTGTTACTCCTGAAAGAGTTTTGCACTTTACAATTAGCCGATCAAGTAGGTGTCTAGAAAGATGTCAATGGGGTTACGCCCTTGGGAAAATGAGGTTTATTTTAATTAGGTCCGTGCGAAAGCACGGAGAACCTCTCTCAAAGTACATGCACTGGCCTGGCTGAAAGATTGGCGAACTTGTAGGGTGTAATTAATCCCGGCTAGTCCTTCCTTTTAGGGTTTGGAGGAAGATTTGATAAAAACAGTGGGAGCCATCCTGATTAGATAAAATAATAACCAATCTGATCTTACAAGAGCACACGCAGAGTGTTTTCTTCTCTTTCTCTCCAGGTAGCGACCATGTCACGCCTTAATCAAGATAATAATATGGATGTATTGACCGAACCCACTTGTTATACTGAGCCGGGAAACGTTGGTCCCGCTCCAACTATAATTGTTATAAGACCGAGCAGGAAATAGGGGATTACCAGGATTCCCGTGCCGCTCAAACGAAGAAAGTGCATGATGATGTATCTTCTTCCGGTGTGTTCATTACAAAGAACTGTTTCTCAGTATCCTCTACGTCCTGGATATGAGATACCAGATCAGGATCCCAAATAAGTAATCTGTTACATGGGCTACAGACAGGTAGAGAACTGAGACTGGGTGATAAGTTTCAAGAGTTGAAAACGGTGCAATTTTTGCAGCCAAGATGTTGGCAGTTATCACCCTGTATTACCAAATACATTGATTCTGAACGAATGTTATTAGATACCGAACCTGATATACAACATCATATCAGTCTCTTTATTTAGTAAACAAGGATATAATTTTGTATTGCTGGATAATGTTTTAAACATTTCCTATATCAAAGTTGATCGGTTCAGGCACGTTGTCTAAAAGCATATACGTTCTAAATCAAACCACAGTTCTTAACGTATAAAACACACACAAGAGGAAGAGTTCAGAAATGAACGAATCCTTCTAAAGGCATTGTAGACTAGGTCATATCAATGCGACCCGACTAGCTAAGTTATATTTAGATGCATATTTAAATCAGTTTAAATTTACAACTTGTGAAACTTGCCAGTCATGTCATAAAGATAAGATGACCATAGCTCCGTTTATTGGAAACAGAGAAAGAGTTAGTGAACTCTTGGGATTGATACATGATGATGTATTTAGGTCCCCAGTCTACACATGCCAGTTCTGGTTCTTTGTACTTCATTACATTCACTGATAATCTCTCATGATTTGGACATATGTTCCTGTTGAAACACAAGCCTGAAGCTTTTGAGAAACTCAATGAATATAAGTTAGAAGTAGAGAACCAAAACGGGTAAAAGTATTATGTCCTTTGATGAGATCAGGGAGGAGAATACTTGAGCACAGAATTCCTGGACTATTCTAAAGGAGAATGAGATTCTCTCTCAGCATTACTCCTCCGTATACACCACAACACATCGGTATATCGGGGAGGAGTAATTGCACCCTATGTGATATGGTGTGCTCTATGATTAGTACTACTGAGTTTCTTATTTCCCTTTGGGGGTTATGCACTTGTGAAGATGCATACCTATTGAATGGTGTTCCAACCAAATCAGGTGCCTACCACTCTATATGTGATATGGTATGAGAAGAGCCCATCTCTTAAGTAAGTTAAGATTTGGGGTTGTCCGGCCTATGTCTAAAAGCAAAATCCGGACAATCTCGAGGCAAGGTTAGTTCTGTGGAAGTTTGTTGGATATCCTAAGCATTCGCAAGGGAATATCTTCTACCGCACCGAGGAACAAAAAGTTTTTTGTTTCTCGGCATGCCACCTTCTTAGAAAAGGAATTTATTTTAGAAACAAATTAGTGGTCATGAGGTAGAACTGGAAGGAGTCCAATAGCTCCCAACGAACCTCAGCCTCTTCGCCGATCTGGTAGGGTTCCTCACCCATCCGAGAGATACTCGGTTTTCTCTATGACAGTGGGAGCGAGGATTGCATCATGAGATGATGACCCAATAAGATTCGAGCAGGCCATCAAGAGTGGGGACTCTATAAGAATGGCTGGATGCTATGCGATCTGAGATGGAATCTATATACACCAATGAAGTATGGTTTTTGGTTGCTCTATCTGAGGGGTTATATCCCTATCAGGAGTAAGTATATCTTGAGAAGATTACTTGGTGTACATGGAAAAGTTGAGACTTTCAAAGCTAGACTTGTTGTAAAAGGTTCTCGTCATCGACCAGGTGTGGTTTAGTAATGAAATCATTTCTCCAATGGCTATGCTTAAGTCCATCCGGATCCTACTTGCCATTGCTACATACTATGACTATGATATCTGGCGGTTGGGTGTCCTGACTGCTTTTCTAAATAGCGATTTGGAAGAGAGCATCTATAAGTACACAGGCAGAGGGCTTCGTAGACAGTGGGAGTAGGGAAAACGTGTGCAAGTTGCTTTATAAGATAAAGCAGGCATCGCGGAGTTGGAACATCTGTTTTGATGTAGTAGTCAAAGCGTTTGACTTCATCAAAATGGTAGATGAACCTTGTATATACAAAAAAAGTAGTAGAGAGTAAGGTGGTCTTTCTCGTATTGTACGTGGGTGACATACTCTTGATAGGGAAAGAGTTTCCAATGCTACACTCGGTCAATCTCCTCTTATCACATTGATTCTCTATATAGGATCAAGGTGACACTTCCTAAATCCAAGGTTTTGGATCTATGTGATAGATCTAAGTGGATATTAGGATTCTCACTAGGTGTAGTGAGATGGTATCAATCAATCCTGGAGAGAATCACTGGATAGCTTCCAGAGTGATATGGTCGACTGAATGTCAGTCAGAGGCATTGTCTTTATCCTCAGGAGAGGGACGGTATGTTGAAAGAGTTCCAAGATAGATACCGTGGCATACTAGACGATAAAGGCCGGATACATCGCTACTAAATATGCTACCAAAGAGGCAGTCTGGGTGTATATTAGTTCATAAGATGAACTTCGTTCCTACCATTATGTGACAATAGAGTTGTGGGCTTATGCCTAGGAACGCCCATCTCATTAGTGATCCAGACATATTCTAAGGCGGTATCACCTGATCATGGAGATGGTTGATCTCCAGGGGATCGAGGTTAGGAGAGTAGACTCAGAGGACAACACGACGGATCCACTCACAAAGGCCTTTTTCCTAGTGAGAGACTTTTATAGGATGGTTGAGTATGTGATACTACAACCACTGCTATCAGATGGCCCTAGTGCAAGTGGGAGATTGTTAGTTATATGTATGCCCTAGAGGCCATTACTATACATGAGATGTATATTGTAGTGGATGCTTGGACATATACAGGGAGGACTTTCTTGGTCGACATGATAGTATGCTATCTGGTTACTCTTTACCTTAACGTGTACACTGATTGTCTCTTTGTTACATATTGGTAAAGCCCTTAGGATGTGTACTTGAATACCTGGATTATGATACAGATCATACTAGTGGGGACAGAGTAGTCCATAGGTACATCCTTTAATGCCCCTAGTCGTGGATGTATCGAGACTGGGCATCGATATACCAGAGTAGACTAGCGTATACCTTCTCAACCCATATAGATGGGTGATGGATGATCCCATATCCATTGGTGTTTGACATCAGAGATGGTATACGGGTGCTCAGTGGAGACTGGGTATACTGGACGGACTCACCGAGAACTCCTAGATGGTATTATACCTCACGTCAGATGGCAGTTCTCTGGTGACACTGGTACAGGTTAGTCTGTAGATCCGAGATCGTCATAGAGTCTTCTGTGATTCCTACTGTGCTTTGATTTCCACCTTACCACGTCCAAGAGGGCATGCAAAACGGTGGTTTTTGGGTACAGTCCCGAGTCACATGGAGGCAATGAGCGATAGGAGGGGTTTCGTCTCTCCCAGTATTGGGGGTTGATGTTGCGCTGTGCTCGATTGGCCATAACAGGGAAGTCCCTGGCCAGGGCTGGTTACCAGTAGTTTCTCGACCCGTTATGAGCCTCATATCGGCATGACTTATCGGTTATTGGGGTCTGACGTTTACCATCCCTAGACTTGATATGCGACATATCAGACGAGGAGACCGGACTGTACGGTAGTGTCACTGTCAGGCTTTTGCAGGAGTTGGAGCGGGCTTTCTTGCTAATCTTCTGATCGCTCAATACCCTGGTAGCCGTTACATCCAGCTAGTACCACTGACGGCTTGTGGGTGCTTGATATGATCATCACCTACTGCCGGCGTATTGACGAGTCTTTAGAGTCCTACATAGAGGTTTTACTGGCTCAGGAAAAACGAAATAGGAGCGCATATGTGATATGTACGGGACCGAGAATAATGCGTGTATGTGATACCGTATTCTATTCTCGCGACTTTTGTATCGGTTGGTTATATGTGATATAGCCGGGTTATCGAATCAAGTGTTGATTCGATAAGTTGGTATATTTAGTGTTAGTCGGTTATATGTGATATAGCCAGATTATTAAATCAAGTGTTGATTTAATAATTTAGTGTATAATTGTATATTTGATATACTAATTTACATTAACTAACATTGGCTCACTTAAGCATTCTTTTCTCACATGTGTGTACATGTAATATATATGTGATATATATTAATGTGCATTGTTTATTTTTGTGTGTCATGGTTGTTGATACACACTACATGGGTGTATAAGACATACACCATTTTAATTATAATGGTGGGGTTTTAATATTCAAAGTAAATACAAAATTAGTGGATAATTGTTCAAAGCATGAAGCTTGTAGAATCTTGTGAGTGCTTTGACAAAGTCCACCCATTTTGTTTTACTTAGGATATTTATTAACCTAACCACTATAATTAGCCATGGTTATATCTCCACATGAGTTAGTATATGATACCCACTCACCCATGGTTACTTATCTTAGTTGGATTAATTTCATTATCTTCTTCTTTCTTCATCTTCTTCCTCCAAAAAAGAAAAATGTTTCTAGAGTTTGATCCAAGTGAGGAAAAAATGTGAGAAAAGAAATTCTAAAGTGAGCCCACTTCTTATTTCACCATCCTCTACTAGATTAGCACTTTAGTATAGGGTATTTGCTTCACTTTGGTGAAGTAGTAGCTTGAGTTCGTATTCCCTCGACGTAGATCATTTTCGGCCTTGAAGACTTCAAGCAAGACCGTTGCCCTCTTCTCATGGAGCCGTCCAAGAGTCCGGGAGTTCGATGATCGCAGCGAAGGGACTACTACAAGGAGCTTATGAAGTGAAGGAACGATCTACAAAGGTTGTATTTCCTTTTCACTTAGATGTAAAATGGTTTACATTCGTTTCTGTATTATTTTCTAGTTATCGATTCTTGTTTAGAGTTCCTTAAAACGGCAAATTTTTGAAAATGGCGTGAACGATACCTCCCGAAACCTTGTTGCCGTCGATAGGAACCCTACAACCTCATCCCCCACCTCATTATCTATTTAGATAAATAGATATAAATCAAAATGAGATGTCTTCTTTTAGAAGAATTCTAGTGAAATTACAAGAATACCCTCACCTTATATACATACCCATATTCGTACTACAAAAAATACGAATACCAAGAGATAAAATAATCCAATAGTATAATACTAGAATGGGATTAATTCTAAACCCGCTGCTATTATCCGTCCGAACAAAATACGCATAGCATGTACATGTATATGATCGAAACCCCAAACGGTAGAATACTAGAATACGGCTTAATCCTAAGACCGCTAGTATTATCCGTCCGAACGAAATACATATAGCCTGTACATGTATATGATCAAAACCCTGCACGTAAAACCATACGGCCTCTTCATCGATTTTCCTGAACCAGAGAAACCCTTTGTGGGACTCTAAAGACTTGACAGTACGTTAGGAGTGGATTTAACCACAAGAACGTCAGCGGCACTAGCTGTACGTAACGGCTACCCAGGTACCTATCGAAAAGAAGGCCGACGAGCAAACTCATCTGAACTCTTACTGAGCCTATCCGTGACAATCTCCATACAGTCCAGTCTGTTCATCTGAAAGTATCGCATGCCGGGTCTAGGGGGTGGAAAACGTCAGACCCCTAATAACCTGAAAAGTCGTGCCAATGTGGCTCAAGACCATCCGAGAATCTACTGATCTACCTATCAGTAATTCTCAATCCTCCTTGGCCAGGGACTTATGGTGTTGGCCAATCGAACACAACATGACATCGACTCCCTATACCGGGAGAGACGAATCCCCAACAATCGCTCACTGCCTCCATGTGGCTCGGGATTGTACCCAACTAAAACATGTTTGCACGTCTCAGTAGAGCCGTGGTAGGGTAGTAATCAAAGCACAGTGGAAACTCACAGGAAACAAATGACGACCTCAGGTCGATAGACTATCTGCACTCATATCACCAGAGAACTGCTATCTGACGATTGGTATGTACCGTCTAGCCAGTTCTCTGCGAGTCCATCCAGTGTACTCAACCCGAGTGAGCATATGTATACGATCTTAGGTGCTAAAGACCAATTACTATGGGACCAACCATCGTCCCTTGTCGGGGTCATGAAACGTATATACCGGTCTACTCCAGAGTATCGATGCCATGTCTCGATACTCCCACGACTAGGGACATTTAAGAATGTGCTTATCGACTATCCAGCTCCTACAAGTATGATTGCCATCACAATACTGGTAGTCAAGAAATGATCCTACGGGCTTTATCAACATGTATAAATAATATGTTATAACAAGTAAAACATATACACATGTTAAGATAAAGACAAACCAAATAGCATACTATCATATCGAGCAAGATTGTCATGTACATATATTTGCCCAAGCATCCACATGTATACATATACAATAATGGTCTCTAGGGCATACATATCCAACAATCTCCGACTTGCACTAAGGCCATATATTGGCGTATCGAGTACCCAACATCTGCATTAAGGCCAGTTGTTGGCGTATCGCATACCCAACATCTCAAATAGTCTCTTAAACTGTACTTGAAGAAGGGCCTTGGTGAACGGATCCGCCATGTTTTCTTTTGTGTCCACTCTCCATACCACGATCTCCCGGCGATCAACGATCTCCCTGATCAGGTAATACCGTCTCAAGATGTGTCTGGATTTCTGATGGGACTGTGGTTCCTTTGGTAAAGCCATAGGCTTATTGTTGTCACAATACAAAGCTATTGGATCAACAATGGATGGGACCACCTGAAGTTCAGTAATGAACTTCTTAATCCAGAAAGCTTCTTTTGCAGTATCGTTTGCAACAATGTATTCAGCCTCCATCGTCGAGTTTGCGACGGTGTTCTGTTTGGAGCTCATCCAAAAGACCATCCCTCCGTTGAGGGTAAACACAAAACCCGAGACAGACTTGATGACATCCTTGTCACTCTGGAAGCTCAAATCGGTAAAGGACTCCACCTGGAGAAACCCGTTACCGTATACCAAGAACAGTTCCTTAGTCCTTCTCAGGTACTTAAGAATGTTCTTCACTGCTATCCAGTGGTTCTCTTCTAGGTTCGACTGATACCAGCTCACCACACTAAGAGCGTAAGCTACATCTGGTCTGGTATATAGCATCATATACATTATAGATCCTACCGTCGAAGAGTAAGGTATAATGCTCATGCAAACCCTCTCCTCATCAGTCTTGGGAGACATCTCTTTCGAGAGGGTGATTCCGTGCAATGCGGGTATATTACCACGCTTGGAATCTTCCATACTAAATCTCTTTAGTATGGACTCTATGTATCTGGACTGTGAAAGTCCCAACAATCTCTTGGATCTATCTCTTTAGATCTTAATCCCCAGAATGTAGGAGGCATCCCCCAGGTCTTTTATGGATAACCTTTGTGACAAGAACAACTTGACCGATTGTAGTATAGGAATGTCATTTCCTATCAAAAGAATGTCGTCCACATTCAAGACTAGGAATACGGCATTTCGTACTATAATTTTCTTATAGATACAAGGCTCATCCTCATTTTTGATGAAGTCAAATTATTTGACCGTTTCATCAAAATAGATGTTCCAGCTCCGCGATGCCTTCTTTAATCCATAAATGGATTTAAGCAGCTTACATACCTTCCCGCTGCTCCCACTTTCTATGAATCCCTTCGGCTGATCCATATAAACGCACTCTTCTAAACATCCATTTAGAAAAGCCATTTTTACGTCCATCTGCGAGATTTCATCGTCATGGAAGACAACAATGGCAAGTAGGATCCGAATGGATTTGAGCATAGCCATTAGAGAAAAGGTTTCGTCATTGTCCCCACGTGGTCTTTGACGAAAACCTTTTGCAACAAGTCTAGCCTTATAGGTTTCCACCTGACCATCTACACTAATTTTCTTTTCGAAGATCCATTTGCATCCAACGGGTGTTACCCCAGGAGGAGAAATATCCAAGGTCCAAACTATTTTGGTGTACATGGACTCCATTTTGGATCTATACAGTCCAGCCATTTAACAGAGTTCCTATTGGTAATGACCTGCTTGAAACTAGTAGGATCATTTTCTTCCAAGATGCAATCCTCTCAATCCCCGTTTATGAGAAAACTGTAGTATCTCTCGGACGGATGAGAAATCATACTAGATCTGTGGAGTGGCTGAGGTTCGTCGGGTACTACTGAATCTAGCGGTTCCATCAAATCTTCAGTTATAGTTTGTGTTTCTGAAACTTCATCCAGTTCCACCAAGCTCCTACTAATATTTTTTGCAAGAAATTCTTTCCAAAAATGTGGCGTTCCGAGAAACAATAATCCTTTGTTCCTCTGCGTGGTAGAATAGATATCCATTAGAATTCTTTCGATATCCCACAAACTTACACAAAACTGATCGTGCCTCGAGTTTATCTGGGTTCTGCTTTTTGACATAAGTAGGGCAACCCCATATCATAACCTGTTTAAGATACAAATTCTTACCTTTCCATATTTCATATGGAGTTTTAGGCACGGATTTAGATGGAACTTGATTCAAAAGATATGCTGCTGTCTGAAGTGCATGTCCCCAAAATGAAAGGGGCGGATTAGCACTACTCATCATGGAGCGGACCATATCCAATAGGGTATGGTTCCTCCGTTCCGATACACCGTTGTGCTGTAGTGTATACGGAGGAGTAGGCTGAGAGAGAATACCGTTCTCTTTTAGGTATTCTAAGAATTCCGTGCTTAAGTAATCCCCTCCTTTATCAGATAAGAGGATATTGATACTTTTGTAAGTTTGGTTCTCTACTTCATTTCTATATTCTTTGAATTTCTCAAAAATTTCAGATTTGTGTTTCAAAAGATACACATATCCGAACCTAAAGAGATCGTCAGCGAATGTGATGAAGTATGAGAACCCACCCCTTACATTTATAGATACCGGACCACATAAGTCACTGTGTATGAGTCCCAAGAGCTCTATTGCTCTTTCTCTATATCCGATGAACGGAGATTTGGTCATCTTTCCTTTGAGACAAGACTGACAACTTTCACAGGATGAAAATTCGAACGGATTCAAATACCCATCCTTATGTAACTTAGATAGTCTTTTCTCATTGATATGACCAAGTCTACAATACCATAAGTTGGTTTCGTTCATATCTAAACTTTTCCTCTTGCGTGTGTTTTGTATATTGAAAACTGTGTTTTGATTTAGAATGTAGATACCATTACACAGTGTACCTTCTGCAACCAATACCTGATTAAGGTAAATGTTTATGATATTTCTATCTAGAACAAACTTATATTCATTTTTATCGAGTAAAAACTGATATGATGTTGCAAAGAATAGAAGGTACATAGTAGCAGTTGTTCAAAATCATAGTATTGCCGCTTGGCAATACTAGGTGATATTCACCGACGGCAGCAGCATCAGCTGCTCCGTTCTTTACTCTGAGGGACATATCACCAGGTCCAACCATCATACTTTTTCTCAGTCTCTGCAATAAATTACATATATAAGATCCTGATCCGGTATCTAATACCCAGGAGGTAGGACTGACTGAAAAACAGTTCTCCATGATAAAAACACCTGAAGAAGATACAACAGTATGCATCTTCTTAGTTAGGGTCATCAAGAAATTCATGCAATCCTCTTTCCCATGCTCAAACTTGTGTCTTTCGTCACAAGTTAGAGCCAAACCGATGTTCCCAGTCTCAAATAAGAATCCGGGTCGGTCAAGTCATTCATTTTATTATCTTGATTAAGGTGTGATATGGTTGCTACCTAGAGAGAGAGAGAGAGAAAAGAAAACACTCAGCCGCCGATACTGACTGCTCCGGTTAAGGAAAAACCCCTTATCCTATATGCAACGGCCCTTTAGGGTTCTTTAGGCGCATTATGGGCACAAGAGAACGGTCAAGGAAAGGAGAGAGCTCTATAATATTTAAGTCGAGTTCTCCTAGGGGCAGAAAACAACTATTGCCCCATCGAAAAATATTTCCTGGCGCTGATCTTCGCAATAACAAAGCTCAGACATTATGTCTTGGCACATGAGGTCCATCTTATATCAAAGGTGGATCCTCTCAAATATCTAATGTCAAAATCCATACTAACAGGAAGGCTTGCCAAATGGGCCCTCCTCCTGATGGAATTCTCGATAACGTATCGACCCCTTAAAGCAGTGAAAGGTCAG